>JAPXVT010000001.1:23851848-23861871 GCA_029823135.1 Acanthurus reversus | reverse complement strand
GATTTATCACCATTTCCCATTAAAAAAACTGAAACACATGAACTGCAGTCAAACTGTGCTCGTGCTACCTTAAGTCTTCTCTCCAGTTTTGCAGTAATGTGGACAAAATCATCTGCCGGGTACACGTGAATGATTATAGTGATGATGTCCTCATCATTTTAAGCTGACTAAAGGGACTTCCCTTTAAAGGGCAGAGTGAGACATCTCTCTCCCTTGTCTGTCCTCAAGTAAACTGAAGCAGAAGTATAGTAAATCCAGTCAGTTAGACTTAAATGCTGACACAGTCTAGTTGTAGTCTAGTGGCCCTAGTGGGGTGGTTTGCGGTGCTGTCAGCATTTTACTGAGCATCGCTGCTCTGTCATAACCAGGGGAAAGAGGGAGCAGTTTGCTAGCACACACACACACAGATAAGGAGAGAGAGGGAGAGAGATGGTCAGCCAAATGGAATAGTTTCATTGATCAGTTGTCCTGACAGCCTGCTGATGCTCTGCCTAATAATACACTGTGTGTGTGTTTGTGTGTTTCAAAGTTACAGCGTCGTGCAGCTACTTCACTTGGGCTCCATCCCTCACTGCAAACACACACTCTTGTAACTGTCAGTTACAAACACACACTCACAGATGTCATACAGAGGGGCTGGGCCACCTGGATATGTGTGTGTGTGTGTGTGTGTGTGTGTGTGTGTGTGTGTGGACGTGTGAGGTGTTTGTGAGCACAGCGGGATCACATGGTTGCTCTGGTAGGAACGTAGATAATGAACCAACAAGACCAGAAGCAAACGAACACACACTTCCATGCACACACACTCACAGACAGGCACACACAAACATTCACCCCTCTCTCTCCCCTCTTTTACTCTCTATCCCTCTTTCCACCCCTCTGTTGCCATGGTAACTGCTCTAGGGCACTCTCCTGCGGAAGTTTCCAAGTGAAACACACAAGCAGACCAAAACACACACACACATGCGTACCCCTCTACTGATGCCGTTTGATAATGCGCTGGCTGCTGTCAAACTTATTAAGGATGTGTTTAACCTTTATTGTGTTGGGAATACACAACCAAAGTCATTATGTTACCTTCACATATTTCTAGGCACATTTCAGAGGCCACTGTCACTGCTGATAATGCACAAGCTTTTTTTACTGTTGTTGCTGTCATTTCATGAATGGGATCTTGTACATTCAAAGCATTTGTAAATTAATCTGCCACATGAGATCCTAATCAAATGAGTCTAAATATAGTTAAGTGCATATCCTATGGAATGCAAAGATATTGAAATTATTCACTGCTGTGTTAGGCTGTAATTGTGTATGGTGTATTCACTTTAAGAGAGGGGTCACATTACAAGTGAAAAAAGGAAAGAAGTTTTTCTAGGCTTGCACTGAAGCAAAGATGATGTAGAGAACAGAGGGAGGAAATTATTTTGCAGAGAGATTTAGTTATCTAGTTTGCTGCAATAAGTTTGAGAATGAAAATAGTAAAATAGTGTAGTTTCTTTTAGTGGTCCATAGCTGACTTATGAGACTTGAGCCAGAGGCTAAGCAATGTGTATATAGAGAACCTATAAAGAGAAATAGTAGTAATAGCAAAGTTCATCTTGTTTATTTCTTTTTCCCTTTCTCACAGCTGTTGGTTTAACCACCTGTCCAGAGCCAATGATTCCAGCCAATGGCATTAAAAATGGGGACAGATATATGGTCAATGAGGTGGTCGCATTCACCTGTGAGCCGGGGTACACATTACAGGTAATGAACACAGACAGACTGACTAATAAACATATACATGCATTTTTATGTATTAAATTTTAAATAGCGAGTGCACATATTTCACATAATCTGGATGGACAAACTGCTGGTTTAGCAGCCATGCAAACAAAATTGAAATTCCCCTCAGTAAATAGGAACTGAAATTAAAGAATTATAGAAATTGCTAAGATGGCACATTTTCTGAACTTTTCCTTTCGCTGTTTTTATTCAAAGACAGTAAAGTAACCCACTGTGTTGAGGTAAAGTGTTCCAACATTGCTTACAGTATCTCAGTGTCCTGAATCTGATCCGCTGTGCTTCTGTACTTTCAGGGCCACTCCCACATTTCCTGCATGCCTGGAACTGTGCGCCGGTGGAACTACCCACCTCCTCTTTGCATAGGTAAAACACACACATGCACACAGATACACTGCTCTACTGTTACGAATGATTGTGATGAATGGTGTTTATAATAAATATTAGGCATGCACATCAAAGTGACAGAGACATTATAGTAGTTAGTAGATAATTCTATCATGGGGATATAAAAAAATCTGTTTATTTAACTTATTGATTACATGTTAGTGTGTCATCTGGTGGTTGAAAAACTTTTACAAATGACACTGCATCCACTCACAGTAACATACTAAACTAACTAAATATTGATTCCTCTTTAAATACATAAATTGTAATGTCTAAATGAGAAAGAGGAGTTCCCACTAATTTGGTGTGTTTAATGTTATCACAATGAAATCAGAGCTGGAAGTAAGCAACTTCTTGACCAACGCATGGTCAACAATCTATAGGATCAATATACCCGCAGGGTGCAAACTGAATTTTGTCCTCCTGTCTTCTACAATAATGTTGAGAAACTCTGCCCAATTATGTCTCAGTCTTTGTTTAAGCCTGAATAATTCAAACTATGTGGCAGCTTGTAGCATGTCTGGGATCCCATCTCCGGTTAACGTCAAGTTTGAGTTTCAGGAGTAACTAAAGACAGCCCTGCCACAGCACCCTTCACTATATGTCAAACCAACATCCTCTGTTTCAGAATCACATCAACCCATTTATTGTTCAAACCTGGCAAGAGAGAGAAACCCAGCAGTGTAAATAAATCTAAATCTCCTTTGTATCTCCAAAAAAAGAATGCATTTTCCTTATGTTAGCAGTGGCTGATGAGGCCTTTAACCCCTAAACATTAGTCTCTTTTATTTACAAAATAAAGTCCTTCTTAACCATACAGACACTTAGTGGCAACTTTATGGGCAGACCACTGGAGTTTTTTGTAATCCAGTGCAGCTTTTCTGCCATCAAGTCAAGTTTCATTCATAATTCATTTATTATTATTATTGCTGGTTGGTCACACATCATAGTTGGTGCTCAAAGGTGTTGATGTTTGTCTGCCCACCTCTTGTATGTAGATAGGAAGGACAAAAAATGGCTTCTTTGCTGTTTTGTAACCTTCCTCCTGCTGAAACAAAGAGGATGAAGTGCTGATCTCTACTGTGCTTGTTCATGTGTTGCCTGTTTTAACAATGTGTTTTCTGTGCCTGGGTTGTCAGCTCGTTGCGGAGGGGTGTTGTCTGCTATGAGTGGTGTCATCCTCAGTCCAGGTTTCCCTGGCAACTACCCAGGCAACCTGGACTGCACCTGGCAAATCACTCTGCCAACTGGATATGGTAAGTATTATGGGATGTAAGAACATTCCTGAAAATATTGTGTCACTTTCAGTACATCTTTTGGCTTAGTTGTTCTTTTGCACAGAGTCTGCTGCACTAACATGTGGTTTATTGAAGGCTTCACCACATGCTTAATTGGAGGCTGACACATGGTGTGTGCTGTTTAATGACTGCTGTAACTGATGGTTTAAATAGCATACAGTTTTTAATCTTTTCGTGTGAGTGGCATACAAGGTCCTGCGTGTAATTATACCTTGTTTTTAATTGATTTGATATTGTTTTAATTTTTAGAAATAATAATAATGTAATTACATGTCAATACACTAAATTCAAGGCAGTCTTACTGATGAGTTCTGTTCTTGGCCAAGTTGTCAGTAGATAAAAATAACAGTATACAAGTCATCGTGATATGGCAGTAAAAATAGATATGGAGTGTGGCAAACTCTGCAATACTGTGAACTTGTTGCACTTTGTATCTATGCATGCAGCATGTCTCTATGTTGTATGCACACTCTGAAAGCAATGTGAAGTTTCAGCAGTTCAGTTGTCAGATCAATAAAAGGTAGGTTGCCTCTACTTAAAGAGCCCTTTTGGCTCTAAAAGTGACATATACAGTTGTTTTAATTGTTCATTATTACATATTGTAAAATCTATTATATTCTGTGTTTGCCGTCTAGGAGCCCATATTCAATTCCAAAACTTCTCTTCTGAAGACAACCATGACTTCCTTGAGGTCCGGGCTGGACCACAGCACAGCTCTGCTCTGATTGGACAGTTTACTGGCTCACAGATCCCACCAACTTTGCTGAGCACCACCCACCTGACAATCATCCACTTCTACAGTGACCACTCAGAGAACAGGCCGGGGTTCAAACTGAACTATCAGGGTGAGTGCATGTGGGATTTTAGGCCACTTAAGATTTTGTTTGGTTTTGTTTTTTACGATGATGATTGCAGACAGAAAAGGCTACAAACCCTGAGGCACAGTGTTGGGCAAGTTACTATGAAACAGTAAAAAAAAACAGTAAGTTACTTATTACTGTTACTCCTTACAAAAATAATACATTTACTTTACTTATTACTTTGTATCAAAAGTAATTAAATACATCACTAGCTACTTTACTGTATTGCTTTTGCAACCCACCCATTTGCAAAATGTTTGCAAAAAACCTGTTTTGCCAGCTCCCAAAACTTAATTCGCTTTATAATACTTTCATAGAATATCAGAGGACAGATATTTTTGTCAACAGAAGTGCCGCCTGTGCCAGCTGTAGACGGTGCTTTCTAGTAACGCAGTAACTACTGAGCTAAGTAACTGTAATATAATTACTGTTTTGGCAGTTGTCATCCCTTACTTTACTAGTTACGGGAAACGTAATAAAATTACAGTAATGCATTAGTCAGTAATGCGTTACCTCCTTAACCCTGCTAAGGTGTTACTGCAGGCCCTTCTAGTCAAAAGCAGCCCCCTTGAGGGATGCTGAGGGAAAAGACCCCTCAGATCGAGCCTTGTCTTGTCCTGATTAGGGGTCAGGGACACTAGATGACTGAAATATTTAAAAGAAATGAAACGAAGTAGTGTCTTCAATTGCTCTTAATATATTAACATCCAAATTACAAAGCCTTTCCAACTCCAAGAAATGTAGGGAAGATGGAAACAAAAAAGTTTTGCTATGATGTTTGGAGCTTTGATCCACTGATGAGTCTTGCTAAAGACTGAAAAACCTTATGGCTGTCCTCTCATCATTAAAAGAGATGGATTGTTAGTAAGCCCCTGTGAGAGACTGGCGTCTTGTCCAGCAGGCGTGACTTGTAGCACTAAGTGTTTAACTTCAAAGACACAAGACTTGCACTGTGGACTTAAATGCCAGCAGAGCTAGAACAAGACTTACTCTCTAACACATTAGGAAGCCCACATTTACATGCATGTAATAATTTGTCCCTTTTACTCTCAATTTGCAAGGGTCAAGTCCCATAATCCTTGTCACTGTTAAGTCCCTTTGTTAAAATTTGATGTTTTGGCCATTATTTCCTCACGTGGAGTTGGACCAGATGTTGTTGGGTTTTTTTTGAAGTGATGCGAAGCTATTCAGCAACAGGATGTAATACATACAGAGTATCATAATGCCCCCCTCAATTGTGCTGAATGAAATCAACTGGTATTGCTGAAGCCTGGGTGCATGCTTTCACGTCTGCTCTGCTCAATGATACAAGCTCAGGCTCTGTGCTCAGGGCCTGCGTCGTAATGTGTGCACATTCACAAAACTGTAGTGGGATAACTGCTGGGTGCCAGAAAATCAGTGTGAATACAATAGAAGAGTACTCGCATGCTGACTTTTCAATCTGAACGTTGCTCACGAAAGCTTGAGGGATCTCTGGTTTCACTTTTAGTATTTGACACTCTGACATTCACCGGCTTGCTTGTTTTAAAGCTGCATGCACTCTCGCTGCCACATGGACAACTTCAGGCATTTCTGCATTTTCTCTAGTTCCTCTCTCAGCCCATAGTACTTCCATATCCTCTCATATTCCTTTCCCTTGATGCTGCTTTCACATGAGACCTCTACATCTGTCGCCACTTGCTTTTTTGTCCCTTTTTCATTTCCATGACGTCCAGTCTGTTTTGTCAATATTTGTTCAACTGTTGGGATCTGAAAGTCCCACGGGATCAGAGTTCTGACGTTCTAAAGCGTCCTTTGTGGCATTGCACATCTGGATTTGGAATTTTGTTGCCCAAACTGGCAACACAGGTGTTCCTGTGCATATCCTGTGCCGTGATTGTGTTTTACGCAGTTCTATCCTCGCTTGCCATGACACTCATGCAGGGGGAGATGTGCCTTAAATAGACCTGTGATGCCTTTATTTCCCCAAGCAACTGCTGGCATGCCATTCACACATGTACCACATAACTATGTAGCAGATCTGATCTGGAGATATTGCTGCATCTACTACTTCAGCCTCTGTGACTCAGAGTTTGTGTGCCCCTTCAGTTCCATTTACAGAACACTTCATCTCGATTGCCATTTTTAGTTATATCAGGGAACATTAAAGGTTATTGTGTAAGGCTGTACAGTAGAAAACAAAACAGAAAACTACTACCAGATTGTATTAATTAATCTGAGTATCAGTGTGTGCCTGAATACCTTTTCTTGACATAAAAATAATTGTAAATCTGAAAAAAAAAAACAGTAGAATTTCCACACTGTCGATCTTTTTTTTCAACTTATTCTTTAGCCTATCAACTACAAAACTGCCAAGACCCCTCTCCTTTCCCCAATGGTGACATCATCAACAGTGACTACAGCGCTGGCCAGTCGATAACTTTTCAGTGCTACCCTGGTTATGTTTTGATCGGACACCCAGTACTAACGTGCCTGCACGGCACCAACAGGAAGTGGAACCACCCATTTCCACGCTGCGAGGGTGAGGACAGCTTTAAATATTTTGAATGTAAATCATAATGATATTCTATTCTTTACTGCCTACAGTTCAGCACATAATTTTTTGCCGTCTTAACCTGATCCAGGTCTGGCCTATTAGCAGAAAGTGACACATTTGCTTGTTGATAATCTTATAACTGTGCTTTTTACAGCTCCTTGTGGCTATAATGTCACGGCTGAAAACGGGACCATCTATTCACCTCAGTACCCCAATGAATATCCCAACTCCCAAGACTGTAGCTGGCTCATCACCGTTCCCCATGGACACGGAGTTTATATCAACTTCACCTTACTGCAGACGGAGCCTGTCACTGATTACATTGCTGTCTGGTAAGTCTGAGTGCGCCTACATTCCACACACACACTCACCAGACACACAAATGCAGAAGCTTTTCTATGTTGCCCTTTATCCTGTGACTGATTGCATCACTGGTGGATAAGTTTTGGATGTACTTATAGCCTGCCTCCTTTCTGCACACTAATAAGAAGATGGTGAAGTCAGCTTTTACCTCTCTATTTTTTTTCCCATTTGTCTGTCTTTCACACTTAAAAAATATTCTCTTACACAAACTTGTGAAATACATGCATCTTGCATCCGTATTCATCACATTCTTAAAGGTTAAAAGAATATGTCAGTACGTGTAAAATGTATGTGACTTTATTTTACAGCAAGGTACCCACAGAGCCCTATGTATCTGCTCGTGGCATGGTTGATACACAGAGATTGCAGCATCATAGACTCCTAATACATACACACATTCATACTCTGTGCTATGCATACACTGACTCTCTTGCAATAATAATGGGATTCAGTGTGGAGGTAAGACTGTAATATAGGGAGTGGGAGAGTAATGCATTTACAATGGGACCACTGACCAATTCAATCTAACTCAGTACCATGGCTATACGGAGACCTGGAGAGGGCTCGAAACTCTGGCAGTAATGATGAGATTCAGTGGGGAGTGGGAAATGTAATGAAAGGGGTGCTGGAGCTGGGTTCACAAAAATAACAGGACTCGGCTGGATCTGACAAACTTGGGTCAATCCAAGAGAAATTTCTCAATTGATAGATTGAGACAAGACTGTGTTTGCTGTCAAAAATAATATTGGCCTAGGAATTTATTAGGAGGAAAATTAAGATCAAGTAGAATTTGGGCAATGTCATCATTTAGTGTTTGATTTTAGAAAGAAAGATTTGGTGTTTGAGTGTGGTCAGTCTCTTGATTTTCAGGCTCAAGAGTCAAGCTCTAGTGAGTGAGCAGTTGAAATGCACACAGTTGGAAAGTAATACATTCACAGCCGGTGACTACTCGCTTTCAATCTCAACAGCCACCAGAGCCATGGTTATAGCAATGGAGAGGAACGGCATCGAGTTATCTGCAGTGGCAAAATGATATTTGCGATGCATGTGTTCATTGCACATTTCATGTAGAACAAAACTATAAAGTCACATTTATAGATAGATTAGTGCATACATGAGCGACATCTCAACATAAATGTATTTGGAGGTGAACGGGGGCTGACACTTGAGAGATGAGTGCTTTTCTCAGGCCCAGGGGGCTCTTGGATTTAGAGCAGAAGATCTAAAGGTCTGCTGCTTCTGCATTACAGTCATGTAAACAGAAGTGTACTGAAACCCTCATCAGCACACTCTATATTTTCATTAATTTCATCAAACCATTATTTAAGCTTGAAGAACCTCTGAAGTTGGCCTCATTTACAATGATGTCGAGCTACAGACACCTCTCACAGCCAGATGGTGAGGTAAGTGGAGCCTCAGTTCCTTGGGAAATCATGCTCCTTTATTCTAGAATCCCATCTCTACACCACTGAGGCCAGAGCAGTGCCAAAAAGACAAAACTGGTGCATCCAACGTGTCCTCCTTCTTCCCATCTGACAGGTTTGTAAGGTTGAACCATCTGACTCTTTTTGCAAAACCATCATTTCCATAGATTTCCCTGTGACTTGGATTGCACAGTTCGCTGTCCTCTGGGCTTGTGGCCATTTCTGGCCTTTTACCAGTCTTGGCAGCCTGAACAGAAGGGTTAAATGTTACTACTCGCCATCTTCCTTGGATACATGGAGCTCGAAGTTGTCGCCGTTGTCATCCTCAAAACACCCAAGCCCCAGCTTGTCTTCTATCAACGGAGCTGCCATGGCTCGCTCCAGCGGTCCAGTACAAGCATTAGCCTCTCCAGGGTGTTGCGGAGCAGAAAAGGTCCTATTCCCACAGGCTATCTTGGCGTGCTAGCCTTTGACGGAAACTCTTCATGGTGTAGCATGCCTACACAGACTGGGGGCTTTGATAGGCAGCATATTTCCGCTCGAGACAGCACGAGCAGTCCTGGGGTGTGATCCCACTTATTTTATTTCCACAATGGCAAAGTAAAAGACTAGCATCTCCATCTTCTCTGATATGAGGAAGATCAAGATCTCTTCAAGTCAGCTGGTGTACCAACTGTAAGGGATGCTAAATTAGCCAGTATGCAAATCCCCTCAGAAAGACATCACAGTGAAACAGCGAAGCTCGAGTCTATGATGAAGCCTGAAAAGTCAATGGAGGCAGCTGGCGCCCAGCTAAGGAGAGGTTAGTGACTTTAAGCTACGATAGCACCAGTCAATGGACACCTATACAGTAGAATGAGCTATTTATTAAGCTATTTAAGGGAAATGGATCTCCCTGATATGGACATTGTGATCACAAACCAATCAGGATATGTGTAATGAGATAAATGACTGAGTAATGGCCAGGGAGGCAACAGCAAACCTTCCCCAATAAACTGTTTCTTTTGTTTCACTTGGCTGTATTGTAGATAGTAATTTCAGCACAGGAGGAACATCCGTAATTGCCTTGCAGTCGCTGTCAGTGAGATCAAAGGTCGTTGCAACAGTGACTCTGACTACCTTTCTTTTTGACAGAGATGCATTCACTGCTTCTCTATGCTTTAACAGGTCTTCTATTCTCTCTCCTTGTAATGTGAGGAAAGAGGGATTGCATTTTGGTGAGGTTTTGGGTCCTTTTGACTCACCCAGACAGAAACAAATGTACTTTTAATTCTGAAAGGTTAAAGCAGTTTAAGAGGTACAGTGGGTTTTCAGTGAATTAATTGCATACATTTAGATTAGGAACACAGGCTTGATATTGTTTTATGTATTCT
>JAPXVT010000001.1:23823231-23838387 GCA_029823135.1 Acanthurus reversus | reverse complement strand
TTTTTTGCATAAAATTGTCCTCCTGTTGTGCAGTAACAGGAGGACAATTATCGTTGATTTTGAATGATGACATAGCATCTATTCTGTTAACTTTGACAACCACACATATAATGGCAGGTACACACCGTCATACTTTTTCTTTTATCACATTTTCTACAGGGGTACACAGGTAGCTTTATCAAAGGACAAAAAAAAAGCTCTCCAGCATCTCTGTTATTGTCTTGACAGTATTTACAGCACATATTCTATTATATTAGCTAGGAAGCTAGTGTCCAATATGTTTATACACAATCTAGTTTTATTCTTGAATGTGCAAAGCAACTTCATTATGTGTACCAGGCTTCTGAAATTCCTTTTTCTGTTTGTATTTGTTAACCTTGGCTAAACATGTCTTTCACCCGCCTCTTTATAACAAATGTACTATGTTGGAATGTTTCAGCAAATATGCTCGCCCAAGCTTTTGAAAAATGCCCATTTTTGGGATAAATAATCGCTTGTCAAGTTCTCATTTTTCCCTCAGTTCTGTGTCATTTGATTTGCTCAAAACATCTCACTCCTAGGTTTGGTGACCTTTTAGATCAGGAGCTGTAATTTTGAAAAACAAAAGCAGACATTTCATAAAACCTTGGCAAGATCAATTTACCCTGCCAGTGGTATGCAGAGCCGAGCCGCTTCTGGCAAAGTATATAATCATTTCTCTGCAGAAAACTTTCATTTTGAGATGTCAACAATTGACTGAGTAGTTAATTTTTGGGATTTGTTGTTTTTGAACCTTTAAATAAACATTAGTATCGCATTTTTTCATTTAAAGGATCATGAATTCCGGTATCAAAAAATTGTTATTACGTATAATGTTTCCTACAGGGCACAGACAAAGACAAGTACGACTCTAGAGTGTTGATAAACAAAGATGACGTCAGACTGTTGCCACTGACACAATACCACAGCAGGACGAGGTCTGCACCTGTTCACAGCCAGTGTGAAGTCACTCTGTGACAGAGTAAAGACCAAAGGGAGCTTGTCTGTGATAATCATGCATTGAACTCTCACAAGCCCTTAAAACATTGGAGAGCATGTATTGTGCATTTTACATTCACAAAACCTGGCAGAACAGAGCACCTCAGAGACATCTCCTGCTTTGTAGTCGGTCAGTTTAATAGCCAATTATACAATCTTTGAACAAGCTCAAGGAAAGGTTGAATGTTCTTGTTTGTTCAGTTTAAGAGTTTTATACTTCACGCGTCCTGCTGTGAGCTTTACACAACTGTTTGCCTCCTGGGCAAAATTTGAAACATGCATTACGTCTTCCTGACAGGTGGTGGATCTCCTCCTCTTTTAAGATGGCAAAGCTGTCAAACTTTGCCTCTTAAAATGGAGCAACGAAACTGACACGTTAACTCTTTTGGAGCTCTCTGCTCACAAAAAACAAAAACATCTTAGAGGGTAGGATTTTAGGGTCAAGGCTGTCTTTCTTTATACAAAACTGCCAGCACATTGAGAGAGTTAAACGTTGCTGTAATTGTTTTCCCCTGTCCATACTGACTGTACAGAAATCCCCTTGTAGCACAAAATTTGACAAAATTTGCAAAAATCTCCTCTAAATCTCGAGCAGAAACAGTTTTATGCTATGTCTCTTTACTACATAATGACCTGAGCATGTGAGAATTAACAAAGTCAAACCTTCCTTTTAATGTGATTTAAAATGCTGATGGATTTTTGTCTTGTACATTCATCAAATCACACATTTTGTAATTCGTGATGACTTAACAGTAATTTTTTTATTTTCTCATTTTAGGTGATATTGTGAAGTATCGCTGTTTACCTGGATACACACTGGTCGGAAAGGCGGAGCTTATGTGTAAACTCAATTCCCATTTGCAATTTGAAGCTCCGCCCCCAACATGTCAAGGTAAGCCAACACTGCTAAAGTCAGAGATGATGTTTCAGCAAAATGCTTTTTAACTTGCAGTGTTTAAACACTTCCCCCTAATAAATTTGAATAAGTTCAAAATTATACTTTAAAACTACAAGATCTGTAGTACATGTTGAAGTGTTTCTCTGACGTAAGCATTTAGTGAATGTTTTCCACAGCAGTGTTTCTTTAAAAGCCAGTTTGTGAACTCTCGTTTTTCAATTGTTTGTAGGATGAAAATGTTTGTTTGTGTCAACACTGTAGATTAAATATTCACCTGAGAATTTTGTATTTTGCTGACATGTGAAAAACCGTCTAAACCCCTTTTCATTATTATGATAGTCCAGGGATTTACTTTTAATGTTGAGGAACACACTAGAGACAGAATTTTTTAATAAAAAGAAAGACCAAATTAATTGAACAAAGGATGAAATATCCTGACATTTAAACTGATTCATTTTCAATAATGCAGCTTGAGGTTTCTTCTTGTTAGATCCTCTCTGCCTCTGGAGAGAGAAACATCATACGATAGTTAACCTGCTGAACTGTTTTCCACATGAAAAGTAACCTTTGGATGTGTAAAACTGGTGGAGGATCTCTATAATAAACCCTCTAAAAACTATGTCTCTTTTTACACATTTTAGCATCATTTCATAGCATGTCTAGACTGATATTTATTTATTGAGAACGCCATCAAACACACTCTTCATTTCTTCTGAACTGAACTCTTCTCCAAAAGCCACCTCAACCTGTGTGCAAAAACTTTGAACACCTTTTATGCTAATGTGTCCAAAATATGACAAGTAAGGTTCTTATGTCTGACGGTATTACAAATACTAAAGTGTAAGCATGCACAGTGCCAAGACCCTGGAACATGCTCACTGACATAAAATGAAGTTGTATTTTGATGTTAGCAATTAAACATTTGTTTTCTTTGACACTGCAACACTGTCTTTTGTGAGAGAGGTTTATCAAACAGACTGAGAAAAGCCTATACGTCAAAACGTCAGACTATTTCCAACATTGAAAAACTTTAAATCTTTTTGTCAAAGTGTATGATTTCAATGACTCTTTCTTTGAAAAAAAAAAATAAAAAAAATAAATAAATAAATAAATGAATAAATAAATAGCTAAAATGCAGTCAGAAGAACTTGTTAAAATTAAAAGTGTCCTATAAAAAAGGTCCCATGTTGTAATTTCCTAAATTGTTCAACAGTTAAATATGTTTATTCAGTTTCACAGCAGTTTGTTGTGACTTTTAAGACTGAGGAGATTTCTTAAAGGATGCACTTCATATTTTCAGTTTGAAACTTTAAACATCTGCATCACAAAGTGCTGATAGCAGCTCCTGGTATTTCTGTGAAGCAACTGATTTGAATATCTCTTTCGAGAGAAATCTTTTTCTTCTGCTTCAGCTAAGTGTTGAAGAGATGCTCAGCTTTCTCCATCATGTGGGATGAACAGAGTGTCCTTACCATTATAAGGCAAGAGAAAAAGACGCCAGCACTCTTAAAAGAGGACACGTAACTGAAGTGCTCCCCCACACACCTTAGAGTTCAGCTTCTTTTGTGTGAAATCCTGTTAGCTATCCTGTTAGCTCACACAAAAGATTATGAGAGGCTTCCAGTGTCTTGCTTGTGCTCAAGGCTATTAAACGAGCATGTTTTAAAGGCAGATTCCACACAATCTGCTTGAGCCCCAATAGCACACCTACACATATAGATGAAGCGCTCGCCAATGCAAACAAGTTGTTTAAAAATCTCTTTTTGCATGTGTTTCTGGAAAAAGGACAAAGAATGGAAGTGGGCAGAGAAACACGATCGATGAATGAATGGAACGGACACAAACTTGGAAAGAAATTTGCTTTAAAAAAAAGTTAAAAATGAAAATAGCTTTTACTGTTTTGATCAATCTGACAGATGCTTTTCTATTACTTCTTCAGCCCAGTGTCCAGCCAATGAGGAGCGGGCTTCATCATCAGGGGTGATACTAAGCCCTGGGTTTCCTAGCAACTACCCCAACAGCCAGACATGCTCATGGCTGCTTCATATGGTTCCAGGTAAAGTGTGTGTAAAGTAGCTTGTGGACGATTAGGTACGGGAATGTGTGTGTCTGTGTGTGTATACAGTGCGAGCAAATGTCTACTTGTAACCGATGATAAGTTGCATGTACACTGTATGGAAAAGCTGCTTTATCAAAAATACTGACTGTGTCAAAGTGATGCTTGTATAAATGTATGTGCAACTGCTCTTTAAGCATAAAGTAAATATGTAGAAGGGTTTCTGCCTTTCTCCCTGCATTTGTGTGTGTGTGTGTGTGTGTGTGTGTGTGTGTGGTGTATACTTTATGTTGCATATTGCAGCTTTTTGGATTTGGTTGTAAATAATTCTTGTTTTCCAGGTTACACCATCAATATCTACGTAGAGATGTTTCACAGTGAGAAACAGTTTGATGAACTGGAAATTTTTGATGGTATGTGAAGCTTTTCCTCTCGATTTTTGCTGCACTTGGACCTCCACACACACACACACACACACACACACACACACACACACACACACACACACACACATGCAGCTTTAATTCATGTTTGTTTATGAAAAGTAGCACAACACTTAATAAGATGCACAACAACTTAATTCTCATTTGTGGTGTTTTCCCCACAGGAGTTCCAAGGAGGTTGTGCAACAGTAAATGCTAAAGTGTTCAGATCAGATTGTGTGTGTGTGTGTGTGTGCGTGTGTGTGTGTGCGTGCGCGCGCGTGTCTGTGTAAGCAAACTTTCTCCTGTTTATTTCAAAAACTTTGAGTAACTTCACTTATATTGGGAAAATGTGCCCCGTGACAATAAACAATGTTTTGCTAGAGTCGTTAGCAGGATCAGAGCTTTTTAAAATCATTAAGTCCGTTCTCAGTGGCCTGGGCTATTTTGTTGAAAAGCAAATATCATAAAAAGTCAACAAAATACAAACCAGAGCTTACTGGCTTTTTAACTATGTGATTTACTTAGGAATCCACAAACAGGAATGAGCATACATACTATTACAAATATGTTTTCCCACTCAGCTCTGTCTATGCCGGTTAGACTTGGACTGCCTTGACGTTGCTGACTGAAATGAGATTATTGGAGAGTCGGCCGCTGTGTCTATCTTCCAAATTGTTCTAGCGTTGTTTAAAGTTACAAAACTGTCAACGCTACGGCTGTTTCAATTAAAGCTATAAATGTTTATGTAGACGTTTTAAAAAAACAACATCCCAAGAAATCCTATTTTATATGTAAAAAAAATTTCAAAACAAAGTACAAATTAAACTTTTATTTATGTATGTTTTTAAAAGTTCATAGATGCATTATGCATCTTTTCAAACAGGACCAGACGTACTAAGCTCTGCTTAGTTCAACCAACAGACATAGAGTGCCCAAGTCACGCCCCTTCTGGTGGACTCCATGGGACCTTAGTATGGAAAAAATATGAACGGTAGTCAGTGGGGAAAGTAAAATTATTTTTTGATCCTGTTTGACTTGTGCCCTGAATTACACATATGATATTCATCAGTTTAAATGGTAATTTAAACTGATGAAGAGAGTCAACGTTTGTTGTCAAATGGTCAATATATTAGCCTGTGAAAATACATAATTATAAAGACTACAACACCAGTCGTGCAACTGACGCCATAACGTTTTCCCTCCTCTGATTCAAGGAACCGCCGAACTCCCCCTGCGAGTAGCTGCAGCTCTTGACATGACCCGATTTATAATAGTTTCCACCTCTTTTAATTATTTTCTCCTCATCCTGAAAAAAACGCTGTGAAATCTGCCAAGCTGACGACCATGTCTGTATTGATGACCTGTTTTGTCTGAAATGAGGCATGTAGTTCACTGAGTGAAAAAACGTTGTTTTACTTTACAGGTTTGATGACGAAATTCGACCATGTTTCAATGAAAAATTGTCTTTTAAATTGCCAACCATGATATGTATAATTCACGACGCAAGCCAAACGGGATCAAAAGATAATTTGTCACTCTCCATTGACTACCATTCCTTATTTCTGGATTAAGGTCCCATGGCCATGAAAGTAGATGGGCGTGACTTAGGTACTCTATTATGTCATGTGCAGTGTTGTGGTCTATAAACCTAAGATGGATCTAAACGGTCTGCTTTCGTCAGAATACATGTACAAGTCATTACGGGGTACTTTGCAACTTAATGATGCTGTCACCCTGATGTGCTGCATGTCTGAAAAACAGTAAAACACAGTCTGACTGCAGCATATTGTTCTTCTCCATCTCAGGTTCGGCTAATGTTCATTGGGGAGATTGCAATATTTTTGGAAAGTGTAATTTCACATATACGCACATGTGAAAGAAGTTCTCCCTGAGATTGTCTCCCCTATCCCAACATACCATTAAACAGAATTACATGTTGTATATCCATGTGTATACATGAGAACATGTAAATGTACAGTATACTGTGCACAATGGAGTTCTTCAGGCTCATTCATTTGTTTCTCTAGGATCCTCAGGACAAAGCCCTTTGCTTGTTGCTTTAAGTGGGAACCACTCGTCTCAGTTGAACTTCACATCGAAAACAAACCAGCTTTATCTGCGATGGTCCACTGACCACGCAACCAACAAGAGAGGATTCAAGATACGATACTCAGGTACATTATTATTAACCTCTGTTTTCTATCGTCCTCGTTCTTTTCTGTGATTGTATTCAAAATCATCATAATCAAACCCACCCAGAAACCATGTCCCATATCTATTTAAAAGCTTCAACATGTGATACATATAGCATATCTGTGTACTGGTCAGTTGAATTTCTTTTCATTATTAATGAAACTGTAAATGTGCACGTCTTGCATATCAGGGAGATTAGCTACAAGCAAACAAGTCTTTAGCTCTGTCTTTACAAGCAGTACATGACATTTTACACATCCAGCTATGCTAATGCTGGCTGAAGTGATTTATCTCCACCAAGATGAATAACTTATCCCAACGACTTTCTTATCATTAAAGTGAATCAATACATCAAGGATGCAAGTACCTGAGCCATGATCATTTGGAGAACACTTGTAATTGGAAACGTTCTTTTTAATGCATCAGGCTAATTAAGAGCAAAAGAGAATTAGCAAGTCCAATTTGTTAATTTGACAATTTGTTTCATATTGAATCGATTATCTCTGCAGGTTCTTGCCAACGCTGAGGTGCTCTGACCATTAGTTTTATTCAATTTCTCGTTTGTGAGGCATTTCAGCCGCCTCTTCATCACAGATTTTTAACATGTGAAGAATTTGTTGAACATAACCACCCATCTCAGTCATAGAGAATCCAATTTACGGTGACACTGATGCTGTTTGGGCTTGAGAGGAGTGAGTCACAAGGTCAGTCTCCCGGCTCTACTGACAACAATGTGTGATATACAATGTGTGAGCTATATCAGCACAATGGCCTGAAGTAAAAGTATTGTCTTTTCCCTGTAGTGTTGTATTGCCTTGACAATGGCAGCTATACAGCGGTTAGGAGTAGAGATTTTTCACATACTATTCACTTGCCTTACACTATTCATGCTCCCGTGTGCTTTATATTGAAGCACATCATACATATAATACAATATGCATTGTATATGTACCGTGCTTTGAAGGGCTGTGTGAAGTTTGTCACTCGGCATTAGGGTTACAGTGACAGTTTACATTATGGTAAGGGGATTTGGAATGTGTCTATCGGGGTCCTAACAAATGTAATACCAATATCTGTGGGTGTGTGTGTGTTTGTGTGGGTGTCTGTAGATCAAGAGGTTGAGTTGAGACAGTTTCTGCTGCTTTTTTCTCACGATTATTAACATTCTTCTCTTACTCTAGCTGTGAAATGACCTTGACGCCATTTCTCGTAATTGTGTCTTGTTCATACATAATGCCTACCGCCTTTCTAAATCAACCATAGCCTCATCGCTTGTGTGCATGCTTCACTGTGAATCACTTTAAAATTCCACTCCTCTCTCTCCATCTTAGTCTCTTTACTGTACACATGCTTAAATGTGTTAGGGAGGCACACTGGTCAGGCCGACAGTAAATATAGGAGTTAGTCAATTCAAATGCATATCAGCAATGGTAGCAGAATCAATAATATGTAGCTCGCATTGTTTTTGCAGCAGCTAAAACATCTTTGTTAGTTGTCAGATGGGTGAAAATATGACAAAATTGATTTGAAAGCAATCAGTATAATTACAAGGATAAGCACTGAGTTGACATTTCTGTCATCCAGTATGCATTTTAGAGATTACACCATGGGAATAATTTTGTTTTTTGTAAGACCAATTAAACTGGAATCAGTGATGGTAGTTTGACAATGAGGTGAGCCGAGACTTTCAGATGAGACTACGTGGTTCCAACCACTGTGGTGTAGCCCCAGCAAATACAAAAACATATAAAGTTGACTTTATGGGCTGTCTTTACACCACATGGTTCAAGTGGCTAAATTACAATTTTTCCTCTAAAAAAATGTGTCATAGATTAGAAATTCATTATGAACGTTGTAAGCAAGAAAAAGGACATGGATTGGATATCTGATAATGCTACTGTCATCTAAGCAGACATATCGGATATTCCCTGTCACTGCAAGTTGAGTGTAATTGAAAATGTGACGAAGAAAACACACATGCAGAGGACACTGTACTCTCTGCTGAAAACTTAAAACGGTGGAAGTGCTATGGAGGACGATTGCTAAAAAGACAGGTAATGAGATATACCCATCTTTTAGGCCTTGGGGATGAAGATCTGCTGCAATACAATGCTAGAACAGAGACAAATCTGTTTACTGGAGCGTTTCCATTTTGTTAGTGTTTCAAGCACTCAGGGCTACTCAGGGGTACCGTTCCAGTGATAGCCAGCCACTGTAGCCTACTATTTGTTTACTTTAGCTTTGGCGTCGACTCGTTACTTTCTTTTCCAGGTCATTAGCCAAACTGTATATGCATGTTTTCTTTTAACTGGGAGCCAAAGGTAAATGCAGATATTTGAAATGGGTCACATTTAATAGTAAATCTAAGTAGGAAGTGAAACAAACTGAACAGAGGCAACAAATTAGAACTGGGCATTAAGTCCTGTAATGTAAAGGCAACATTAGGCTGCACTGTATCTGCACTTTGCTTGAGAGTGGGTAGGAATCAAGCACGGTTTAAACATACATAACTGAAGGTCAGATAAAAGTATTTAAAACTTTATTACTTGAAGTTATGTAAACTGCTCATGGAGCCATAAAAAGAAGCTAAGCTGAGAATGGGCCATGGCTTTCCAATAAAATGAGCCAGTGTTTGTTAACCCAGTGTAGGCAAAAGCAGATACAGGTTGGATCAAGCCACAGAGTATCAGCACTTTGCTTTGATGAAAGCAGGAGTCACATGCAGTTTAAAGCTACATCAGGTCAAGTCACAAATAAGAAAGGAACCTCATACTGGGTTATCCTAGCATTTTTAAAAAAAATTTTAAAGGAATTTATCTAATACACTTCTCTCTGCAACAGTTTTCCACTGGAAAAAATTGTGTACTCATACCTGTGTACATCTTTCTTTCACTCTTTTGTCAACTAGTTACATGTTTCAGTTTTAATGTTTCTTACAGACTAGAAGGTAAATAATTTCTACATAGTCCCACAAAAATTGTCCTTGCATTTCAGCAAAAAGGGTTCAGTGTGTAAGATTAGGAAGAACTATGGACAATGGTGGAATAAAATATTTATTATTATGTTTTTGTTGGTGTGTAATAATCTGAAACTAGGAAACATTGTATTTTCAGTACTACAGTAGCACAGAATGGACAAACCAAACACTGATTCTAGAGAAGGCCTTCCATGTATGTTTACCTTACCTGAAGGCCTGAGAGGTTTTTTTTGTGTGCTTGCAATGAGACATGTATGGTGAGGAGTTTTCAGTTCACTGCAATCTACAACCTCGCCACTCGGTGCCACCGAATCCTACACACCGGTCTTTTAAACAACAAGTGATACTCTGATTTGGAGACCCTGAGATAAAATCGTGTCCAAGATGTCCCTTTATTAAAAACAAAAAGATAAACACTGAGTCAGCAAAAGGCCACATGACTCATTGGGCGAGAGTGACACATAAGATACTCTCGGGGAAAAAGGGTTATAGATGAAAATGAAAAATTACAGAGTGACTCTGTTGTCCTGACTGGAGTGGGAAAGTCATTCCTTTAACGTGGAGCCAAAAGGGAGAAGAGCCAAGTCCAGGTGGAGCAATGACCACATCGGACAGAGAACGGAGAGCCAAGTGGCCCATTGTGGTGTGTTCTGCTGGATGTTTAGATTGGTCTCTATGCTCTAGCAGTTCTGCTTTTTACACTCAGGGCCAAGAAGACAAAAACATTGCATTAGTTGGAAAGGTTTCAAAATAGATGCTTTGTTTATTTCAAGTATTCTGTTTGTAACTTGTTTTCAGGCTTATGAATCATTCTATGTGGACCAAACTCAGTGACACTGTTGCTAGTTGTGATGCCAGAAGGGACACAGATGTTGATACTTCTCTAAAAAAAAACCTGGTTATCGGTGCATTGGTGTCATAATGTTCTCAGACTCACCTTCTATTCACTAGAAAACCCTCAGAGCTAACCTCGAAATATCTCTCTTCTTCATTTACAGCAAAGACCATGAATGGGTTTGTATTTAATTTTTCTTCCTCTGTGTTCTTCTTTCTTCTTCTTTTTAGCTGCGTACTGTAGCATTAATGATCCTCCAGTAAATGGGGGTGTGGTCAACCGTACCAAACTCCGTCCAGGTAGCAGACTTCAGTTTTTTTGTAACCGTGGTTACCGTCTGGTCGGCTCAAGCAATGCCACCTGCAGGCTCCACCCCAATGGGCTTTTTCAGTGGGATACACCACCACCGTTCTGTCAAGGTAGAGAAGATTCAAAACACATTACAGTGTTGGGGGTAAAACTTACAGTTTGAGAGGAATTCACCTAAAACATTCCCTCTCTTTGTGATTCGGCAGCTATCTCATGTGGGATCCCTCACTCACCGGGTAATGGCAGCTTCCATGCTAACCAGTACACTGTTGGTAGCCAGGTCACCTACCACTGTAATCACTGCTACCACCTTGACCCTGGCGTTCCAATGACAGCAGTGTGTTTGGAGGATGGCAGCTGGAGTAATGCTGTGTCAGCCCCAAGATGTCTACGTAAATATTTTTACTTTGATTTAACGGCAGTATGAGTGAAGACACTTAACTTGTTGTCCAGTGACTAGCTATTTTCAGGATCTTTTATTCTGCGTCTCATAGTCTTTCTTTGTAGTTGGAATCGCTCTGTTTTAGTGATGGTTATGTCGTCACTGTGACAATTTGTCTCTGTGACAACAGCTAGAAAATGGATCTCGAGTCACTGTTTGGTTTTATTAACCATTATTTACAAGGTCGAGAGGAAACTTTGACACTCAAAGATTATGACGGATTTAACCTCTCCTATACTGTCAGTGTGTGATACAGTATTCTAGTCTAATAAATTAAAATGGATATCAAAGTTTTGATTAGCATTTTAGGGATGACATTACATATCAGATTATAGATTATAGATCATAGAGGTTCATGTGTTACTACGAGTAATATATGTAAACTGACACCACATGGCAGTAAATGCAGTAGCAAATCGTTGATTACACAAATGTGTCTTGAAAACGGTGTTTGAATATTTATTTGTACATTGTTCAAATGTTATTTTCCAGCGATCCACTGCCCAAGCGTTGAGGGCATCTTGTCAGATCACATGACCTACCGCCTGCTGTCTGGTAGGCTGGGAGAATTTGGCTCTATGGTGATGCTAGAATGCTCAACAGGGTACTACTTGGGGGTGGGGCATCGGAGTCTTCGCTGCCTCGCCAACGGCACCTGGGACGGGTCAGATGACCCAGCTACATGCAAGAGTAAGTATTTATACAAACATGATTACCATCGTGACTTTGTGGCACAAAATAACTCAAAACTGCCGCTGTCAGGTTTCTTTCGCTCAGATTCATCCGACCCTTTCCCCTCTGAACAAGATAATAAAACTCCAGTATGATATTATATTGTGTGCGCTTGGTCACCTCCCTCAGCACTCAAGGTGACACATAACTTTATTTATGACTCCGCATGAAGCCAACTCTAGGATTTTTTATTATGAGAGAATCCTTTTAAACTGAGTTGATACAACTACAGCCACCCACATGTATACAGTGCATGTGTACATACATGAAATGCTTCACGCTCCTTTGTAGTCTAGACTGAGTACCGAACCATATGAACCAAGGGATTAAACAAGCCTCATGCATTCACATAGACGCACACACCTGCATGGGCAGAGAACATACCGTATGCACACAAAAATATTATCAAAAGAATAAAATTGCATCTTGTTGCCACAACCTGTTATAAGAGTCATCGAAGTAGTGTACCGACACTGTTGCAAGTGAAACGGCTGTGAGTGTCTGAGAAAGTTATTCCTCTGAGTTCTTTTGTACCAAGAAAGCCTGTGCATTTTGAATGCTTTGAGTGGAGGCGTGGCCATGAGTGCTGTGATGCTGGCTGCTGCAGGCGTAGTAGGTTTAATAGTAGAAAAAGCTTGAGCAGGAGCTTCTTTTTGCCTCTTTTATTTTTATTCTTACTACTTCTTTTTTCAAACTAGTTACGAGGGGGGAATTAAGCACTGCACAATGTCCTTTGGCAACAATTTTAGAATAGAATGCCGCCTGTGGTTCCTAAATGTGGGGTTTATGCGGGCAATAGTGAGAGATTGGTTTTTCAAATGAAGTATTACTTTAAAATATGCCTTTGTTGCTCATTTCACAAAGGGAAGCTTTAAGGGAGAATTGTGACTTTGAAAACTTCCCAACAGGCTGCAGAATTTCCTAGTGTTGCATAATATATGACATGCAAATAAAAAAGTGAAATGTGCACAGTTAAAAAGTTTAAAAAAGCATAAAAAATTGAAGTCTATATTACATTTGACCAGTGGTTTTCAAGCTATATTTTTCTAATTTTTCAGTTTCTTTATTTTCTTGATGCAGTGCTTGAGCTGACTTACCTAACACTGCAGCAGCTCTGCAGGATTTAGCAATGTAACAGAAGTGTCTACTCTTCAAGTTGGCCAGTGGTTTGAAAACAGCGTCTCCATGGATATTAAGGAAAAAAAAACGATCTTTAATCTTCTGACCTAAATCTAATTCAGCCAGCTTTTGTGCTGGAAAACTGAATTTGTAGTGCTGAAATTCAGAAAGACAGTCTACAAAAACTATATATCACTTTACAGCCAGATTTCTTTAAAAAAACACAAAAAATAGAATCAATATCCAGATTATGTTATGTTATATTTTATGTCCAGTGTCCTTCTGTGACAACATGATTTTATCATATTGATTTTATTACCCAGTCATCTCCTGTGGCGAGCTTCCTTCTCCACCTTTTGGGACCAAACTGGGGACATTGACAACATTTGGAGCAACTGCCATCTTTATGTGCAACCATGGTTACACACTGGTGGGGTCACATGTAAGAGAGTGCGGCGCTAACGGACTGTGGAGCGGTGCAGAGACCAGGTGTCTAGGTAAGATCTTTTAGATATGATTACATGTACATTGTGCTGTGGTGTATGCAAGGCCACTTTGGAGTGAATCACTGAAAGGAGAAGAAAGGGCTCATTCATTTGAAATGACATGTTGTGAGATGTCACTGAAAAATAATAGGTTTGGACCCATGTTGCATTAAGGATCTCTTGTATCATTTTTTATACAACCATAACATCCAGTCTGATTTGTATCAACAGTCACACTAGCTGTGTTTTCAGTCCTATATATTGCGTCAGACACATGAGCTGCACGTTAACTTGTGTCAAGGACTTGTTGTAAAGACTGAATGGAAGTGTGTGAACATTTTATGCTTTCTTAATACATGGGGCTGCTACAGGTGTCTAGGTGAGATCTTTGGAAATTAGATCAGCACAAGTAAGATAAAGTGTGCACATGCCTCAGTAACTCAAATGATCTACTGCTGAGACATTTTATTACTTAATACATTAAGGGCTTGATTTAGACCTTCAGTAAGCACTGACCAGAAATGATTAATCCCGATTTTACATGCAGACTCTACTCAAGTGATTCAGCCTTGGAGCTGCATGCCTGAAAAAATTTGCAGATTTTATGTGATGAATGTATAAATCAAGGCGTGTCCACCTTCACATTATTATTCTGAGATTCGAATACTAACAAGGGTGGGTAAAATATACCTTTGCTGTAAGAAGAGTCGAAGTCACTTAATCAAATTGTGATGCTACAAATGTGAATTTTAAGTGGTTAAATTGCACATCGGAATGTTTTTATAGGTGATTAAGTCTGATTTATTCAACATTAAGCGATAATCATTGATAGTGTGTTTAAAGTCAAGCAATGACATGTCCTTTTTTCTGAGGTGCATTTATTTATGCATCCATGCATGTCTTTATTTAAAATAATGAGTTTACATACCGCCAAAGAATTATACTTAGGCTCCTCATAGTATTGTACTGACATGAAAAGCACAAATGTTTTCTAATTAGCAGATCATATTGTCAGTTTTTTTCACTCTAAAGCATATGTGTTCAAAGTTTCACAGTCCTTTTATACCAGATTTTAAGATTTTTGTTTTATTCATTAAAGAAATGCTTCTCCTTCAAGCAAGCCAAACTTGATCTTCACAACTTGGAAATATTTCAGTTTGTAATATTTCACACATTCCTCTGAGTATTAAGGAAGCAAAAATATTGATAACAAAATCAATCACGGTTTGCTTGAGAAGAACCCAGAGACATGTTTACTTCTGTAAACACTTTTTGTATTATAAATAGAAATCTTTAATATCTGGTGTGTTTGAGGGGTTTTGGAAAATTTAATATTTTTGATAATGATTTTGAGTTGATGTGTTTTGAAAAAATGTTAAAAGTTTATTTCAAGAGTTATTGCCAGTAAGATTTTGCAAAAAAGTCAGTGCTCCAGAAGTCTTATAATTAGTATTTATCACCATTTTTAGAGTCAATTAGATTATTTAAGCAAAAACTGTGATAAATACCAAATAGATAAAAACAGTTCCAGGTCTCAGTCATTGAGTTCATGAGGCACAGGAGCGTGAGGAGGTGAAAACGTGAAGCTGTGAAATGCAGGTAATCTCTTTCTTAATAGCTGAGATAGTATTAAATACAATTCGATGATTCTCTACACCTCAGCTCTCA
>JAPXVT010000001.1:23596520-23610922 GCA_029823135.1 Acanthurus reversus | reverse complement strand
AATGCAAAAGAAAGTGTACAGTAGGCGCCAATTTGATTAAGATAAGGATGAGAAGAAGAAGAGGAGAAAGAGAAAGAGAGCGAACGTGTGTGTGTGCTTGTATGTGTGTGTGTGTATGTGTGTGTGTGTGATAGAGAGAGGCAGAGCAACATGAGACAGAGAGACTCGGGTGGACAGACACTGATTCCCCCAGGTGCATGTTGGGTAAGTCTTCAATAATATGGAGTGACAAGGAACAGAAGGAGCCGATTTCTCCTCATGTCATATCCTCTTTCTCTTCTCGCTTCCTGCTTCTTGTCAACAGGACTTTAAACTGGTGTTTGTTAAATTGGATGTCAGGGTCAACAGAGGACTTTGTTACATCGAATGCTTGTCTGTTTGTGTGCATGTGTTAGCCTGCGTGTGCATAAATGTGTGTGCATGTTCAATGCCATCGTTTAAATGTGGTAACATGTTGTCTCTTGGTATTAGAGGGTCTGGGTCAGCGAATAAAACGCTGCTGAAACGCTATAACCAGAGATATTCCAAAACCCAACTTTAAATACACTGTACAAACATAACAACACATGCAATTTAAACACAAGAGCCTTTATGACACTGATTCAACAAGCTTACAACCACAGCAGAATCCCCCCTGTACTGGCTGATTGGATGGCAAAGCCCCTGGAGCCTCCACTGTTCAGCCATGCCACTGTAGCAGGTCTACCCTGCCTTTCCAGGAAGCCTCAGATGAGTAGGAAGCCCCTGGACATCTCTGCTAATCACTCATCCCTAAACAAGCACTTTCTAAATGACCTTAGAGAGAAAGAAGCAAGAGACAGACAAACCATGCAGCCAAACAGGGCCCCCAGGCCTCAAACCAATTTAAATCCCAATTAGATTTCTCAGATAGTCTCAAGAGGTAAGTGTGTGCCCGTATATGTTTGTGCATGCTTGTGCGTATGTTTGCGTGCATGAGTGTGGATTGTCATACAACCAGCTCCTCCGTATAAACAACAAAGGTCATTGCCTGTCTGAGTCGCTGTATGTTATTGTTCCGATTAGTGTGTGTGATTTTGTTTTGACTGTTATTGTTGCATTCGCAGAAGCAGCTGACCTTTGACTGTAAAAAATACAGGATCATATTATTGTCATTGTCAGATGATTTCGAAAAAAATTCGTCGTCCCGATTCTAAAGATGTATAGTGGTACTATAACCTAGGACCTGTTCTGGAAAAAAACATCAGGTCAAAGGTTATGGGTGCAAACAAACACATTGTCAGAATTGTTAACTACTGTATCGCCGCATCTGTAGTCAGGATTTTACCTAAATGTCAAAGACAGAGAAGATAGCTACGCTAGATTAGCTGTGATACACAGTGTCATGCAGCGTTGTATAAAACACTACATGGCAAAAAAGACAAACTCGTCAGCTCTTCTGTCCATTCGTGCCCCCTTAAGTGCATTCTGCCTGCAGGAAAAGTTCACACCTTTCAGCTCATATTGTGCAAAATTTCAGAATTTTATCTGCAATTGTAACAAGTAAGAGGATAATGTAAACTATGTTTTTTACAGTTCAGAGCATGTAGATTTAAATCACTGACCCAATATACAATAAAATACGATTTACAGCACAGAGTTACATTCTACAAAATCAAGCCTCAAATTAAGTTCTCCCGTGTACCTATTGAGCTTTGATTAGAAAAGCAATGGCAAATTTCCTCATTCAGAGTTTAGATTGTTTATCATATTTTCATGTCATTGGCAGTAACAGCTGCTTGAAAAATCCCTTGGCCTATTAATGCCCTTAGATGTCCACATAAACGCACACACGCCCCAGATGGCCACTCCCTCCCTCACCTCTTACATTTGGGTCCCCATGGCAACAGGTCAAAACAGGTCCCACCTGAATGGGGCATTTCTGGTTCACAGGTGAGGCCTCTCTCTTCCTCCGCTTCTTCTTTTCTTTATAGTCGTGCCCCATGTCTCTCTGATAGCAAATGAGAGCAGGTCAGCATGTGCCGACTTACTTCTGCAGGCCAGATGGGATTCGATGGAGATGGCATTCGGTGGATGACCCACCTGATGTAACCATAATGCAGCGAGAGATGCCATTTCCCATCCTTCTAATAACTACAACAAAGAGGCAGACATGTGCAGGTGCACACAGAAATGCACACATTTACAGATTAATTCTCATATTCATACTTATGAAACAATGTTAATACTGTAATGGAAGCTGCACTTGTATTCAGCTCAGCACCGGCCTTTATCATCAACAGCAGCAGGACTGAGGGAGGTTTAAGTTAGTCTTCCGTTCCTGTTTCATTCCTCCCCACGCCTCTAGGTGGCAGTATTGTCATATCAACCTCTTTAGCCAGTCTCTCTCTCTCTCTTGCACAACTCCACAAAAAATCTCAACAGTCTCCCTCAACATTAGAAGAGTATGACCGCTGCATGAAAGCTGATCATCTACCTTGCACTCTCTCAATGCAGCACAAACTGTTTAGCACTACATTAAATATTTCATGGCCAAGACGGTGCAGCAAGGCCATTCTGTGTGGATTTGGTCCTGCATAAAAGCTTAAGTTGTTGTAATCATGTCTTCAGAGAACACTATGATTATACAAAAAACTACAATTTATCATCCTTTGGATTATATATTAACAGGAAAGCACATTTACCAACGCAAAAAAAACATTTATTAGCAAAAAACGGCTGAATAAAACTCCCACCTCACCCTGTAGAGTAAAAAAAAATCTTTTTCCACTAAATCTTGCTCCAGCATTTAGTAAAACTTGCTCAAATGGCACAATCGTAGCTGCACATGACACAAAGGTGAAGTCATCACAGTGTTCAGTGCGACAAAAGCAGCAGCATCCCAACCTTGAAGTCATCTACAATTAAGTACTTCTCTCTGTGTGTGCATCTCCTTTATGCTATACGAAGGTGTTTTGTCTTGAGGTTGGTGGGAGCTTTGCGTGCAGAGCAGCACTTGTTCCGACGCTGGGAGTGAGCGAGGAAGAGAGGCGATAACAGCCGCATGATGCGTGCAAATGCAAACACACAATTAGACTCATTATTGTATCCTAGAGATGAGAGAAGTGCATCGTGGGCATTCCCCTGCTGTGACTTGGCACCCTTTGGAGACAGTGAATCATGTACACATGTACACATTTACCACAACAATACAGCAGAAGCACTTCAAACAGCCTGCCACATTCATACACTCCTTCGCCAGCCAAGCCACGGTTTACATTTGTCAGTTTTTGGCAAATGGTATTTAGATATCTGGAGGACTCACCACTTCACACAGGTACAAATTTCTCAACCGCAGGCCTGTTATACATACTGACATGTGAATTAAGTGGCACATCCTGCAACATTTAATGCAAGTCCTCATACTTTTTGGTTTGAATTCTCTCAGAAGATCTCTCTCCATGTTTTCGGGCCTCAGTAACACGCACATGGTTAACAGCAGAGTAGAAATTGAGCTTCAACTCAGTTCAAAAAATGCACCTTTAGTATTGCAGTTTGGGTATTTATACACACAGGCTGTGTATAAACGTAGCCTATTTGCTCCTCATTTTCCTCCTTCCTTGGCTGTGGGAACGTGGGCGCACCTGGACTCCCCCAGCAGAGTGCTGGTCTGACAGCGAACACGATGTCACGGTGTGCACTGATTGTCTTATCTGCCCATTTATCACAGTTGAATTGGAACCAGCCTTGCCTGAAACCTGCTTTCAGACTTTGTTCGGGTGACTTGGGATGCATGATGCTGCAATTGTTGAGCTTTCAGAAATGGGGGTTCCATTGCAAATGTATTCAGGGTTATTTTAACATACCGGGATACTTCACATGTTACGTACTGTATTTCACTGGCCTGAGATAATAATGACAATTAGCCTGCCACTAAGACACGGAAGGGGAACTGGCACATATTAACACCGCATGCACAATGTCTTGTACCCATGCTACTTCAGTAAAGTGACACAAATGACTTCCTGCCGAGTGAAAGTTTCTCCTGCTTTCAATAGCCTTAAATGAGATGTTCCATTATGGTAAAAAATGCATCAGTGTGGTTGGCTCCATGAGACTGTCCACACAAGCTGTTTGCACACAAACCAGCACTGATGTCTTCTGTCAGCCCTCATTTTGGTAAACACTGACGTCTACGTGAGGAAACGGAGTGACAGGTGCATGATTGAGGTACTTAAAAGCAGACACTCTCAGCAACTCTCCTCCTCTCTGCCAATCTCACAGGGTTGCTGTGATTCTCCTCCTGCGTTTCCGTTCTGACATTATATGCATCAGCTCTCTTTCATCTCCCGTCACATGTTTTTTGGTTGTGTTTAATTGATGGAAATCTCCTTTTCAAGCTTTGGCGTTAATTGTAAGATATTGTCGACTCATTGCAGTAACAGAGGCAGAATTTGCGGCTTCTTCATTAAGGAGAGGAGTGTCACTTCTTGGAGCTCCATGGCGAGCTTGTTTGATCCCGTCAGGCTGGGCACTGGCTTCACATGGACTTTGCCACCTTTTCAAAGACTTTGCTTTACGAACAGGTCGGCTTAAACGGGATCTGTAAAAGATAAACATTAAATATGCATCCAGATCTTCTGCTTGGGCGAGTGGACTGAATCTGTATGAATGGCTAATGTGTTGCTGTGACGGCAAGCAACTAGATTGATCACTCATTACGATATCTGCTCCATTGGCCATTAACACCCGCAAGGAGCCTAACCATGGGCCCCATCACACACCAGGGTTAAATTGAGAGTGAAGAAGTGAAGTGTGCTTCTGTGTGTGTATGTGTGTGTGGGTGTGCGTGTATATGTGTGTGTGTGTGGTGGGGGTTGTAGAAAGAAGGGTTACTGCATGATCCAAATATGGTCAGCTACAGGCTGCTGCATGCTGAAAGCTGGGGTGACAGTGTAGGTGAATGGGTTCAGGTGTCCTAGTGTACATAAAATGTGCAATACATCTCTATAGTTTCTCACCGGGGACACTGTCCTCTGTATTTATCACACTCACTAAGCACATTAGGCCACAATGCAGCAGATAAAAGCGTTTGCATTTACCCAGATGGCTCTTCAATGGAGGAAAATCATATGTGTGATAATATTAGACATGGACATCAAACTGCAGCCGTCTGCGCTCACGTGTGTCCTGCCTGAGACTTTCCCTCCTGGTGGCCTGTTCACCGCTGATGTTGGGGTAAGACAGAACAACACATGTCTATGTAAGAGCAAGTCGAGAGGCTCCCCACACCCACTGCTGCAGGGCTGTTGTCAAAAGTACAAAATTTAATAAACCCATCCATGACACCTTCACACACACTTTTCTTCTCTCTGTCTCTATCACACACGGACACACACCTGCCTAAGTGAAGGATTTACTTGTGTTACACACAGTACATTGAACATGCCAATCACCCAATAGTGCAGCTGTCGTTGTGTTGTCTGTGAGCTGTCTGCATTCCTTTAGAAATTGCCCATGCACCTCAAATACTCTCAGACACGCAGCTTTAAACGCCAAAGTGGGGACAAATGTCGTGACAAGCTGTTCCATCAGCTACATGACAGAGTCGCTCAAATAGTTTTTAATTGCCATGAGCGAATGAATAATGCTGACCATTTTGGGAAAGATATTAAATTTATGCTGTAATGATTCACTCAGTACACAAATGAGAGCTGCTCTGCTACTGTGCGGTCTCACACCCCCTCACCACATTTTAATTCCAAGATTAATTTCAAGATGTCATGCCTTCAAAGCTCAGCTAAACCTCATAGTGACAGACAACTGTGGTAATGCGTTTCTTTGAACCGCAGCTGACAATATTGTAAATTCACAGGTGGAAAACTAGCCAGTCCATCAAGCAAAACTTCATTAAATGTATTTAGTATGTTAAAGCTGGGGTAGGCAACGTGTGGAAATCAAGCTAGCTGTAGCATGAGACTCTTAAAGAAACAACTCCACTGCACCCTCCCCTCCCTGTTTTTGCTCCGTCTGGGGTTTGATTTCATTTGTTGGTGCTCTCTCTTTTAAGGCCAGTTTACACCAAAGATTCATGATGAGACGAAACAGTTGCAGCGGTGTGAACTGGTCCGTCTTAGCTCAACTCAAGCCAGCCGATGGTGTCGTCTGCAAATCAGCTTTCAAGTCGCCAGAGGCCAGTTTTAGAACACAAGGCACGTCACTTATTTCAACAGCCCATCAGCTCGTACCGATAGTACTTTCTCAAGGAAGCACAGCGTAGAGCAGCCACTAGAGTGCCGGGACCTTAATTCAGAAAAAATATAAACGGTAGTCATGGGAAGGGAAAATTATTTTTTGATCCTGTTTGGTTTGTGCCCTGAATTATACATATGATGGTTAGAAATTTAAAAGATAATTTTTCATGTTAAGAAAGTCAAACTTTGTCATCAAACAATAAAGTGAAAACAACGTTTTTTGTGAGATCGCTCAGTGAACTACATGTCTCTTCTTGGGCAATATAGTTATCAGTACAGGCTGTTAGCTTAGCAGATTTTTCAGTGTTTTTCCAGGATGAGGGGAATATTAAAAGAAGTGAAAAACATTATAAATTGGGTCATGTTAAGAGCTGGAGTTACTCGAGGGGAAGTTCGTCGGTTCCGTGAGTCAGAGGAGGGCAAATGTTAAGACGTCAGTTACATGACTGGTGTTGTAGTCTTTATATCTACATATTTTCATAAGCTAATGCATTGACTGTTTGATGACAAACACAGACTTTCTTCACTTGAAAAATTATTATTTAAATTGATGAACATCATATATGTAATTTAGGGCACAAGTCAAACAGGATCAAAAAAATATATTTCTTTTCTCCATTGACTACTGTTCATATTTTTTCTGCACTAAGGTCCCATGGGGTCCACTGGAAGGGCGTGACTTAGGCACTCTATAGGAACACATGCTCACTGAAGTGACCTATGATTGGCTGAAAAGTGCTTATCACGGTCCAAATACAAAGCTAAGGAGTGGTGCAGAAGTGTAGTATTTCAGACCACCTGAATCACAATATACTGAAAGGTTACCGATGACACCAAAAATAAACTGCGTACCCCATATTTAAATCTAGTTTTTGTCATTACATGAAAATGTTTGTCACCGTAAGTAAATTAAAGAAGACAATAATTTAGATAATTCCTTCTTCCACAGCCACATATAAGACCAGTTTGACACCCAGCTATTTGAGGTTCAATAGTTGCTATGAGGCGGCATGTTTTTTGCGGAGATGTCGGAGATGCTGGTGTTGACATAAAGCCTGTTTACTCCACTGTGCTCCCTCTGTAAAGATTCTGTCCACAGAGACCTCATACAGGGTGAGGGGACCCCTATTCATCTCCTCCCAAATGGGATAGCATCCTCCAGGGGAGAGGGGTGACACAGGCTCTGCCAAGGCGATGGGGAAGTCCTTCTGCTGATAATAGCAGTCGACGGGGGGAACAACCTCAGCAGGCACCAGGCCAGACAACTGTCAATCAAAGTACCTCTCCTCGCCTTCCACTTCTGGTTGCTACACTGCCCCTCCTCTCTGTGCGTCTCTCTCTCTTCCATCTCGACTCCTCTCCTTCACAGTGTGCACACTCCAGAAAACTCTGGTTCAAATCTCCAGCCTGGAGATGCTCACGGTGAACATAATGGGCATGATGCTCTGACAAGGACTGGTCAGGGCACCACTGAAGACAAACATCAATTACAGATGTGTTACTGTGAATAATAAGGCATGTTAATGGGTCTGCTAATTGCTTATCAGTTAGGACAACAGCCACACCAAAGCTGAAAACAAACAACAGAACATTTTGTCCGGCTACTTCTCCTCTTGTTCCTCAGTGCATTAGATAACAAATAACAATCAACAATTGTGGATCCCTTTTACCTAATTAGTAATTACCACAATGATAATTACATGACTGTGCAATGGCATGAAACAAATTGTTATGAGAATAAAGTGCATTCCCCTCTCAATTTGTTTAATTTGTAACTTTGAGTCTAAATCAACCATCCATCAATTCAAAAAAACAAAACAAAATAAACTGCACGGAGTAAAGAGGAACAAAGAATTAACAGAAAACTTTGTGACTGATGTTTTAAACTCTAAATGATTGCAAGCTCCCCACATGAAGACTCTCACATTTAAAAGGAAAATCTAGTTAAAACAAAATTTTCTGTTGCCAGGAATGCTAAGCAACATTTGTAGCACAAAAAGTCAGAATGTAAGGCCACCTGCATCGCCCGCTGTGGTTGGAGCTACAGGTTTACAGCAAAAAGATGCAAGAGGTTCATGAACCTTAATGTTTAATTTGTAAATTTATATCACATAAACCAGCACTGTTAATGTCTTCAAGCATTTCATTGAATTTTTGTTGATGTTTTTGTTCTGCCTTGAAGCAAAAAGAGTTTCCTCTTGTGGGAGGGAAACTGTGACAGTGAGTAAAGATTATCTCCACACAGTCATTGTAACAAGCAAATTAAGCATAGTTGTTAATACAAAGTAGACTTTGAGCAGAACAAAGTGCCTCCATCATTTAGCAATAAAGCACTGATTTTGTCGTAATTTCCCCAGCATGAACGTTGGTTAAATATATGGAATTATGGTATATGGCATCAGATTGCAAGGTGTTACATGGACTGTCAGACTTATTCTGATTTTGAATGCTGGTTTTGAATGGAAGTAAGCACAGAAAAGCTGGATTAATTATGCCCAACTGTGGATATTATCACTTATCACTCCATCACTGTGTGTGTTCTCTAATGCATAAACAGCCTCCTATTGAGAGAATTGTGGCTCGACAGTTTTCTTCTGCTCTCTGCTTCAGTACTCTCATACTGAATTAACTGAACTGTCTGGTCAATCCGGACGTGACAGTAATCTAACAGGGAGGAAGTAGTTTTTTTTTTTTACAGCAAAGTAGAATAGATTCCCTCGACAGCTGATAGTTTGTTTAGTATATTGGCAAACTTCAAACGCACAGAATGTGAATTCTGCCGCTAGATGTCCCTCTATCAAAACAAAGAAAACAAATGACGTAAATGACGTTGTGAAGTTGTGTGGATTCATGGGATTTCTTTATATCATTATTAAACAAATTACAAATAAAAATCTATAAGATTGGCTCAAGCTGAAATTTTCACAGACAAAGTAATGTATTAATGTTTAACTCATGTTTGGTTCAGTCATGTTTGCCAACTTTCCTCCTCTCTTTCTGACTGCTGTCACCAAAATAAAATGAAAAATGAAATGTTACACACCACTGAATTAAATCACGGATTTCTCTGAGTTTGAAACATTTGGGTGTTGATATAAGTTCACAACTTAACAAAACATATAACAAAGATTTAATCGCTTTGAGGCATTTTAACGTATAAATGTTACATATTGTAAGCTTATAGTGCACCCTACAATAACATCTTTAACAGAGATAATGTTAAAAACATTAGATTTGGTTGTATGGTAACAGAAACTTGCTGACTTGCTCCACTTCCAGTGGGAATGTGTCTGAGCGATGGACCAGGGAGGAAAACACTTGCCTGTTGACAAAAGCAGAACTGTCACCATGGCCCAGTGAAAGTGGGAGAGGTAACGCCATTCTGTTGCTGCGAGCCGTCTATTAATGAGACATCACTCCATCAGGGGTGGTCTGTTATGACAACTACCAGAGGCATTTCTGTGTGTTTTTGTTTGTTTGTGTACAGCATCTGTGTGTGTGTGTGTGTGTGTATATATTTGGACACTCATAGCCTCAAGCAAAATATGAATAATGCAAATTTCTAGGATTAAAAAATATTTTAAAGACCTGCAGCAAATTTATCAGGATGGACACGAAAGACTGCAATGCAAAAAATTTTAAATCGACTGTGTTAACACAGATTTTGTTTTATTATTGTTATTAATATCATTTTTGATAAATCATAAGTATTTTTGCCATTCTTTGTGATACAATATAAGTTTAATCATATTCAGAAAATAAAAATAACAAAACATTTGTTGTCTGGATTATCCACATGAAAATATAACACGTGTCTACTCCACTTGCGTGAGTTGCCTGCTCTACATTATCAAATGACTCAGTCTTATTGAGGTGGCCCATCCATTTCTTCTTACAGGAAGCTTTTTACATTTACAAGTCACCGGATGTGTGCGTGTGTGTGTGTGTGTCTTAAGCAGCTGTATGTATAGCAGGTATTTGCGTGTCTAAGAGTGGTATGGTATAAAAAGAAACCCCCAGACTCATAAAATATATAACATAGCCCATCTTGCAGATTTTCCGATTGGAAACATTGGTGCACACACTAACACACACACATACATTCAACATGCATCCACACTCTGGTGTCATATTTTAAACAGCAGCTTTTAAAATGGTCTTTTAAACTGTTTTGTCCAGCATGTCTGTTAAACCGTCTTTCCTCCCTGTGACATGATGACACGGCTCATTCGCTCTCAGTGTTAAACTGTTTTTAAGGCAGAACTTCTGAGTCAGTGAAGAACATCATGCAGTACTGCAGATATCTGTGGAAAGTAATCTGAATTATGATATGTTACACAGTAACAACCGCTGTCATATGGATCCCTCAAACCAATCTGTTTAGGATTTTTTTGGTTTAAGATACATTTGATTAAAGCAGGCTTTTTTATGGTTTATCCCACAGGTAATTTGTTTTAAAATTAGACTCCATACATCGTGAGGTCTGGCCTCACTGTTTGTAACTTTGTGACTTGCTCCTGTCCTGGACATTGTGGTTAAAATAAACATCATAACTATTTGAATGTATGAGTATATTTTCACATACATGACTGTGTTTCCCTGAATTAAATAAGATAACAATATATATCTAAAATCACAAATAATAATCTGACTGATGCTCAAAGCAAAGGATTGTGTTGCGTTTTTTTAAAATTCCTTCATACTGAAATCTAAACATCAGTTTTTAATTAAGTTTTTAAAAAATTAGCATGAAAAAAAAATAATTTTGACAACAACAGTAAATCAGTAAATAAATAATAACATTAAACAGTGAATTATCACAAAAACTCTTTCTCTATGTTAAAGGATATATTGGTAACATTTATATGAAGACAAATAGTTCTTGAAAAATATTACATCTACAGAGTTTTTAGAAAGGTGTTGAAGAAAAGTATTGCTTTTCCCCCCAAAGATTATTGTGATTGCGAATTAATTATTTTAAAAATTTGTTGTGTCCAAAATGATGTTTATTCATCCGTCTAAAAGGGGCAAAAGGCTCGTGAGCCAATACTATATTGACATTTGTACCATGTTGCGTTTCGGTGTCTTCAGTGATCAAGATTCTCTGTGGTGTTGGTTTGAAGTTGTCTAGGGCCTTTAAGCGCAACCTGTCTGATCAGCTAAAATCAAACGATACATAAATGCTGCTGTATATTTAGCTTGTCTTCAGTTCAATTCAAATCTTAAGTTTTTTCCAGCTGGAACAAACGCAGATGAATGACAAGCATGTCTCCCTCTCTATCGGCTTCAGAGGCTCCACAGACCTTGGGACCGTTTGCAGCATTTTCAGCTGACATCACCAAGAACTCTTTTTACCATTCTCGCAAAGTGCCTGGCATCAACAGAATGAGCGCAGCATTCTCTCTTGCACAATGGATTCCCCAGAACCCACCGAATTCCCATAATGACCAAGTCTCTCGATCCGTGGCTGTGCTTGATGTTTGGCTTGCACTGTTGCTGATATTGCCCCCTCCTACTGCTCTCTCCTTTCAAGTCCACCCATTTGACAAAGTGAAAACAGCAACAAAAACACAAACAAAAACCTCCCCCAAGCGCAGGCACGCACAGCCAAACCTGAGATTCTAATTAGTTTTAAAAGTAATTGCTCGAAATGATTAGTTGAGTTGGGCCACTTTCCCCTGTTACCTCTGAATTGGAAATATAATTGCGGCGGACAGTAATTGGCCAGCCATAGACTGTCGGTTATTGTAGTCTGTTGTGGCCGGCTGCATCATTACCAAGGCTTGGACGGAGTTCAGCTTTTGAACAGTGACCGAAGAGGAACACAAACACACACGCACGCAATGCTCTGCTTCCCCATGCCAGCTCTCCACCGCCATTCGGGCTCATGCCCCGCTCTAAGGATCTAAGTTGTTTTCCAGCCTGACCTCTCTTTTTTTCTTTCTCTCTCCTCTGCCTTTCTTTGCCTTTGCCCTCCTCTACCTTAGGGGCAAATGGACTTGGCTTGCTCAGAGAAAGGGAAGCTGCGAGCTCCAATCCAGAGAGAAGAATCATCAGTTTTGTAGTTAGAAAATGGGCGAGCAGGGAGAGTGACTGTGAGGGAAAAAGAAACATGACTCGGGTGGAGGGGAAAGTGTCATCAGGCTTAGCAAGGCCGTCTATGTGCCTTTCTGATCATAGTGGTACGTACTCATCCATGCCCTTCCTGTATCATAATTAGCATGTCTTTTGTTTGCATATACACGTGTGTCACTGTCTGTGTTTGTGTATTTCTTTGTGTTTGCTCTCTCTGTTATTGCCTGGATCAGCCTGTGTCTGTTTATGTTTGTTGTGCAGAGTTTCCTTTGCTAAATTGTCTGGAAGCCGAACAGCCCCCATCAGTAAACCAGGCAGAAAGGGTTGCGTATCCCGCTACAGGATCCGGGACATGCCAGGGGGACCACATAAACACACACACACACACACACACACATTGTACCTTAATCTCTCTGACTCACAAGCACACACACACTCACACTCATACCAACTGACTGACTAATTGACTGACCATCAGAGAGAGAGACAGACATACACACAGTTCATTTGCATCAGTTAGATGTATGAACATGCTAATGACACATACATGTTTCTATGTGTCAAATCAGGACGCATTTGTAATGAGGCTCGTCTTATCAGCTTGGGTCATTTCCGAAGGTGACAAACAAATTTCCTATGGAGACCGAAGCGATGAGAAAAACTCCACACTCTCGCTTCTTGCTCTATACTGACCAGAGAAAAACGCTATTCAAAAAGAGAGCGCTGCGAACTGCAAATGTGTATCTGCCAATTACTCTCTCCCTCTCTCTATTAAGCAAAGGGGGATATAGGTCAGGCCTGTCAGACTAAGGCTTCTGTCACCCCCCCCTCCATGCATCACTCCTTGCCTGAGGATAGAGGTCCCATAGCTTTCCATTAGGACCCTGTGTGAGTGTACTGTATGTACAGCAGTGGCCCCCCACTCCATACACACACATATTCCCATCCACCCACACCATTAGAGACAAGAAGCACTAACAGTGTTGACTGCCTTTAGGGGGGAAAACACCAAGGCCAAAGGCGGGCTAATGTTCCTCGGCTTCACTGTCCTATTGACGTCATTCACACGGTGCATTCACACAAGCAGAACAGCATTATTTTTGATGTTTAGAAGTTAACTGTCTCACTTCTTTAATGAAATCCAGCAAAAAGTTAAGTTTGCCTTCCTAACAGTCTTTGTGTTAGATTGCCCCCTCCCCAAACAGACTCTTTGATTAGTGGACTGTGAGTATCGACAGCCTGGTGTGTGTGATCATCACAACAAACTGACAGTAGGGAGCTTGATAGCCGCCCTACCCAGCCTCCAATACCATCTGTCTCGTATGGATCTCTGGAGGTTGACGCCTGTTGGCTTGGGAGATGTACACATCGCAAGCCTCAAGGGCTGGCAGAACAGAGTTAGAGGAGGTGTATCTGCCCCAATTGAAGCTGTTCAGTCATCTTCACACACACAGAATAGAGACTGGAGGAGTATCCCTACTGTTTTTCATGCTCTTTTTCTCTGTCTTTCTCCCTCCCTCTCTCTCCGCCTCTCCCTCTCTCCAACTCACACCAAAAAAGCAAGAGCGATCAAACGCGACTGTGATGTCTTAATTAAGAAGTACTAACAGGCTTGATTAAAAGGAAAGAATCAAAGGATCCGTCAATGAAAGGAGCAATTCCCCAATCAGCTAACAGCAAAACAAATGGATTGGAGAGGAGGAAGTGTGAGGAGAAAGTTAGGGAAGAAAACCGGATGCATCAACAGAACAGAAATATGCTAAGAGAGAGGGAGGAGCACTGAACATGACTGAAATCATGCAGGGGTGTGATTGATACGGCCTCAACTTAGAGAAAGTACCTGACAAGCTAAAGTTTAGTTTGACTAAGGCTACATAGGTTTCCATAAGTGACCTCCCGCTGGTGGTGTGTGTTGAGGATGAGGAGATTTTTGTTTGAAGGCAACACTAAAAGAGGGATCTGGCTGTCAGAGTAATGCTGCAGTGTTACTTTTGGGTCACGTTCTCTACCATGGATATGAAAACAAACAAAGCAGGCCATTACCAGTGGCGGGTGGTTCTGTTCCTCCCTTTACCCATACCTCCCTCTCTCCTCTTTCACGTGTCTCTGCACTTT
>JAPXVT010000001.1:23576585-23588354 GCA_029823135.1 Acanthurus reversus | reverse complement strand
TAGAGTAACTAGTAATCTGTAACCTATTACATTTCCAAAGTAACCTTCCCAACCCTGCAATATTATATAGATAAAGCAATTTTGGGAAAAAAAGGGTTTATGTAACCTATGTGGCAGATGTTGGCAAAGGAAAATGACATGTAGTAACACTGGTATGTTCCTTTAAGGAGGTTTTTTCTAGACAGGACAGCGATGAGATATGCGTCATTCCACAGATGTTGTTTGCTACCACACAGATTTGCAAAGATCCAGGTAGGCCCTTCACAGAGTTGTCGTATTTAGATCTCGACTTACTTCGATCGGCTCTGACAGCGGCTTGCGCGTGATGGATGGCAGAGACTGCCCTCGATGCGAGGCATTGTGTACCTGTCAGAGACGTGTCGAGAAGCTTAAACTGAAGCCTCTCCTCACAGTGGAGGTGTGTTGTTTAACAGACACACCATTACAATGCTCATTAAGCTAACATGATTGAGACAATGAAGAATGTTCAGCTTAAATACATACGGGTTCATAAAGTTCATCTTTTACCATATTACTCTGTCTGTCTATGAACAGAACATAAGGGGACATTTTATGTCACCCTTTCTCTCTTTACAATAATATTGGAGATCAAGTGTCCCTGTTTTGACACAACAGCTCGGACAAAGAAGTCATTCCTAAAAGGTAACAGCGCAATTAGTCTGTTGTTGGATCTCTGAGGGTGGAGAGGACCTGCCTGCCTGTCAGAACAAAAGTGGAGGTGATGACAGGGTCTAAAAACGCCTTCTAAAATTCATCTTTGCAGGTCCACCCATAATGCTTCACACCATCATAATAGTGACACACACACATATATCCTCTAGGGAAAAAAATTCCCTGAGGGAGCCTAAACATTTTTTGGGAACAGCGGGTATTTTCTCGGATACCTCAAACACTGTCACATAAAGCAAGTGATTTTGCTCCCGGGACTTAAATAGAGGAACATGGAGAAGCATATATTAGGCTGTGTGCTCTAAAGCAAGGCTATGTGACAACCAGCTTTTTAAAGACTAGCATAATGATCATTTCAAGCTTCTTACCTTCTTTGTTTGTAAAAGCTGACAACGATTACAGTTCAGAGTAGCTAAGTATTTTAAATACAGATGAAAAATTTCTTTTTTCAGAAAGGGACGTGAGGAACTGTCCTTCTCAGACAGCAGACTTCATTTGTGTGTTATATTTTGTCTAAATATGACGTATATATCACATGTAACATAATAAAGTTTGTCATATCAGTAACAAAATCTTGAGTTGTGGCCAAAAACCTGTTTCGTGAAATCACAGTGACCTTTGACCACCAAAAGTCAAATCACTTTATCCTTGAGTCCAAGTGGACATTTGTGCTGCATCTTCAAGAAATTCTCTCAAGGCGCTCCTGAAACATCTCATTCACTGGAATGGGATGGACTAGGGACAGGATGGACTACAGACAAACAAGCTGAGAAAAATAAAGCCTGTGGCCACAGCTGTGGCTAACCTGGGGGGCAAAAAACAAACAGTATGGTGACAATTCATGAATACTGTGTCATCCAAGAGATTCTAAACTACAACGAAAACAATTATAGTCATTAAATCAGTCAGCAGCAATTTTGAAAACTAATTGTTTCAGTTGTTTAATCAGGTAAAAATGTCAGTATTCTCTTCTCTTACCAGTTTCTCAACTGGGTCGTGTTATTTAATTATAAACAGAATCTTTGAATTTTTGACTGTTGGACGGACAAAAGAAGAACTTTGAGGACGTCAGCTTGGACACACGGAAGATGTTATGTGCATTTGTGACTATTGTTTGAAATTCAATAGACTCACAGACTTATGTTGCTTGATTGAAAATGAAAGGAATTGTTATTTGAGGACATATTTTAAAAAGAAACCATAAACATTATTGAACATTACTGGCTTTTATATTATTTTTTTTACATCATTAATAATATGAATTTTACTTGTGTGAAGTACCAGTATCAGTTAAAATGCTTTTGTAATCTCAAAATTGATGATATATGGTTAAATAAACATACTACATGCTACAAAGATCATCTATTGATGGGTTATGTGTTTTATGTGCATCTAAATCAAAAAGCTTCATCTTAAACTTGATTGACAGACTGAAAAATAGCAGCCGTCCGCCTAGTGGCAAGTTTAAAAATGACTAAGCTCAAACTTCCATTTCTTTTTCCTTGGACCCCGAATCACAACGCAAAGATGCCACCTATTACAAGTTCAGTTCCCTGCATGAGGAGGTGAAGCTAGAGGAAGAGGAAACCTCTTTATTTCCTATTTGATTTGTTGAATGACACTTGCAGGCTTGGCCTTATGCTATGTCTCGCTGAACTCATTCAAATGTCTGCCCATAGTCTATAAAATACACAAGAAATTCAAAAAACATGCAACATAAATGCAACCTTTGGTTTCGCAGATGTATGCGCACACACACACAGAAACACAGAAACACACACACACACACACACACACACACACACCTCCGCCCACCCATCAGTCTGTCCATTCGGCTGGCACTAACTCTAACAGGCTTCAGAGAGATTGCAGGCCTGAGCTGTGGGCGTTGGGGAGAGTAGTAATAGAAAAGCAATGACAGTGGTTTCAGCAGCAGAACCCCTGCTCACTCTCTGGTTTTATCACTGTTCTGAGGAAATATAGGTGTTGTCAAAAGCTGATATTTTGACCAATGACACAAAATGGATGTGTGCGGTCTAAAATGTAAACAACTGTGATAGTATATAGACTGCGGTACACACACAGAGAAAACCAAGAGCTGAGAGACTGTTTTGCATTATGCATAGAGATTCTGTGAAACTATAAATTGTTTCGTTGTCTTTATCCACGCTCTATGTTACTGTATCTTTTAAACCTTTTTTTTTTTTCCCAGAGAGACTCTGACTTGTGGTTGCTGAAAGCAAATCAGGAAAACTGCCACCAGCAGCCTTAGCTGGTAAAGCAGGTAATCACATGACGTATAAGAGCAACAAATGAAAAGCACAATACCTTCAGTACATTTGCTCATACTCACGTATGTGTGGGTCCTGAACAGATCTGACGAGTGACTTGTGCAGACCTTGTCACCTTCCAATCCGATAACTCTTTTACAAATGTTCATATTTGGGTCAAATGGACTCTTTGCAATTACTATATCGCCCCTGAAAAGAAATAGTGTATATGATGATTGTTTGTAGGAAATTTTTGCCTTTTTTTAATTTATTTTTTTTTTGAGAATCAAATTACATGATGCAAACTCTTACAGTGAATCCTATGTTTAAATTGTAAAATTTTTAAACATGTGTACTCTTTTTGCAGACTGCATATGAATCTACCGAACGCCACCCACTTTTTTAATCTGCACAGATGACGACTTATCCGCTCAGAGAAGACTATATCATGATCAACAATGGTGGGCTCCATCGATGGACCGGAACACTGAAGAAAAACAACAATCACAAATAGTACAGATGCATAGATGAATTATTATAATTTGTGGAATAATTAATAAAAAAATAAAAAATTCGGTAATGGTAACAATACGAACCACAACAACTTCTCCGATGTATTCGAAGGTACAGTGTGCGATGCAGCCGTACTGCACCGTGTAGCCCACAAACGCCAAGGTCTTCCAGAGCACGCGGCGGAACATCTCCACCTGCAGCACAAAAAACACAACCACAGGTCACTGCAAAATGTCAATGTACATCGTCATCAAACAGTGATGAGGGAGTGACACAGTGTCTGATCCATTTATGGTAGGCTTATGTCCCTCACAGGATTTCTGAAAACAAAAGCTGTTTGGGGTTTAATTTTTAGAGGTGAGGACAAGGTTGTCACAGTTGGCCTACTGCTAAGATGGCACATTCCCTGGTGTTTCATTCTCAGAGGCTGAGCGGCCAGTTCACAGCAGTACCTGAACTTTGATCTGTGTAGGATAGACCAATCAACACCTCACACTCAGGTGATGGACAAACACAGGAGCTGTGACACGTCCAGCCGAGCAGCTCCCGCACAGTCTGCAGCTCGTCCCTCACACTGCGCTGCCTCCACTCCCGCTACAATCATTAGAGCAGTTATCAACTTCTGTCAGCACCATAGAAACACAAAGACCCCCCACCCCCACCCCCCAACCCACCCACCTACATGCCCTGCAAACACTCTGTCACAGAAACACACACAAGGACTTTCCGTGTGTCTTCTGAGCAAACATCCCAGCCACACTCAGGTTATTGACTTTTACTCAAGCTGCAACCTGTTGGATGGACAGAAAGAAAGTAAGTCAATCTTTACACACTGTTATGCACAGTGTGTGTGTACGCAGGCACACCTGCACACACACACACACACGCACATGCATATACACAAACAGATTGGAATTGTGTGTTTAGAAAAGAAGAGATACAGCTTGGCTCGGAGGTTAGGCACTTCAAACATTTTTAGCTCGGGCCGCTGTCCTGCCAGTCCACCGCAGGGTAAAGAAATCTTTTTCTCTGTTTCTTCTATTCCTTCTGTCTCCTTGCCTCTTTCTCTCTCCATGTCTTCTCTCCCTCCCAGGGTATTATTAACCAAAGCAAGCAGAGCGGAAACCAAAGCCCCAAATCCTCAGAGCTCTGGGAATGACTTACCAAAGATGGACACGGATTAGACCCCCAATTTCTCCCTTGCCCCACCACCTCCATCCCCCTCCTTTCTCCCCAGGTCCCCGACAGACCGGGTGTCAGGTGGCTCTCCCAGCCCTGCCAAAGGTGTTACCCCTAATCCCATTACCCGCCTCCTCTCTTCTCACACACACACATATACACAAACACACATACAGTGCTCTCTCATTCATGCCAGCTATATACCACCTATTAAACCCTCTATCTATTCTCTCATCCCTAGCATGGTTTGTCTCTTTGGCCCGTTCGCCATCGTCTCTGATCCAAACTGGACCAACTGCATCCTTTTGCCTCCCTGCGTGTCGCTACTCCGCTCTTCTCTCTGTTGCCTCATCACCCCTGGCAACCCTCCGCTTTTTGCCGCCCCTGTGAACGACAGTGCTCGAGCAGGTGAAAGGGGACATATATGTGCTCGACACAGGGCCCGAATGAAGTGCCCCTTTCCAGTCACAGCCTGCTCTGGTCTCTTGTTCTGTTCCATAGGAACTATAAACTCAGTCCTCCCACAGCTGGTACATTAACACCTCTGGCCCAATAATTCCTCTGTTGGGAAGCAAGTGGTCTAAAGGTTAATGTGAATCTCAGGTCTGCACTAAGGCGACATGTTCAGCTCTATTTGTCTCGCTCTCAGCTGCCTCCACCAGCATCTCGGTCATTGCCGTGCTGTAATGCACTCGCAGACATGATCTCACATGTGCTGTTCCTTCTGCAGGGCCGGGGATCAGGAATCTCTTTGCCAGCGCTCATTCGCAAAGCACAGTGGCCAGCCTTCCCTTACAGCTGCCCTCATATCTGTGTTTCAGCCCCCTCCTCCTCCATTCCAGCGTGCATTCATCATAGGTAGGGATTAAGGGACTTTGCATAACAAGATCACACAGCCAGTGACTGATATCAAGAGAGTCCATATGCAGCCGCCTGGTTTTCTGAGGCACCCTCTGTCATTGATATTGTGTGTCTGTATGTGTGCGCATGTGGTGTGAATGTGCACAGACAATAGCATTACCTATGCGTTTCATAGAAAGTGCATATATGAGCTGCAGTGACTCCTTTGGAGGGCTGAATGAGGTGGACATCCACAGAGACCTCTGATTGGATCTCTATCACTTCTAATTCCCCCGAGCAAAGAGTCAGGCAAGCCACACTATCTCATGCCCCTAATGCGCAGTCCCTGTGCGTGTTGGGAGTAGCAACATTAATTGAATGCTGTATTGCAGCTGTAAATTAACACAAAGTCTCTCTGTTAATCCAGGATTACACGCTAAACATGTTCGTGGGAAAACAAAGAAAGTCAGCGCAGCCCTCTCTGCAGAACCATCTGTGGCCACCGGCCTCCCGCCGTCACAGCGCAGCGCTACAGTGGGGAGGAGAGGGGGAGCCCAAATGAATAGCTGCCGATGGAAACACATTATTGTGTGTTTAACTCTGTGATCCTCTTACTGAGGGAGCCCCGTTCACTCAGAGCACAACGATCACAAGCAGATGAATGACTTTTTTTTTTTTTTTTTAATACCAACCATGAGCATAAAGTAAAGCAGTGGGCATATCTATGCGTTCACCCAGCTGTCAAAAACATTCTGACTTTACAACCTGAGAGGCTTCCAGAATATCTTGATGACAAACTCATCCTCAGCAAAATGGAAAGTGTCTCAAAATGTGATAAGTTTTGGGCAAGTTGTATTTGCTATCAAATGTGATGCTTCCTTGGGATTAAAGCAATGAAATTTAGGGAAACTGTCATATAATCAAAGCTGGTGGCAAATGCACCAATATCACATTTCTTAAAGGGTGTCATTAACTACTTCTATAATTTTCACAGTAAACAGTCTGCTTCAAATAAACATAAAATAATAAAACATAAAATGTAATATTGACATTTTTTCTGTTCAAGTTATTCAGCCAGTTGCACTAAGTTTTGCTAATTATCAACAAAATACTGACCAGGAAAAAACAGCCAATATAGAAAAATCAAGCAAATTATTTAAATTACATCTAAAATAAAGCAAAGTCGCTCACAGTGAATCAAAATTGTTGCTTAATTAAACACATGTTATCGAAGCCATGAGGAAATATTTAAAAAGGAATTACCGCTGCTGGTCTCAGGAGATTTGAACCTGCCATTGGCTCAGTAGTGTTAATTGATATACATGGCCAGTCTATTAGAACCACAAAGAGAATCTCAATCCAAACAGTGCACAAGGGCCTTGCAGTGGACTCCTTACACAACTAAATTAGGAAAACATGGGCTGAGAGAGAGCTGGGCAACAGGGGGGCTAAGAGGCTTACAAGCCCCTTGTCAGATATTCTTCTTCTCCCTGAGGATCCCAGATGGAGGGGAGTCTGGAGGACCAGGCAGCATTGGAGAGGGGACGAAGCCCACCTCTGATGTCCTCCTCTGGGCAGCAGAAGGCAGAGGAGGGTGGGGCATCAGTCCTGTTGCGCAGCGCTTGATTTGATCTTAATATGAGCAATAAAAAAGGAGGAGGTGAAGCAACCAGGGGGGTCTGTTTCAACTATCAGTTCAATCAGAGATAATCCTGCTGATTTAGACACAAGCACCTGGCTGGATGGAGAGTGACAGATGTAGAAGTCCCAGCCGCAGAGTACTATGTCTAGCCCACATCTTTTTTAGGTCTGCCTTCTATCAGAGGCTTAATTGAAGCAACTGATCTCCATATTGCTCTTTTCATTGTTGCTAACGGCAACACAGCCGTGAAACAGCTGAGTGGGGTTACTATTTGAGGAGCTGAGGGTTTAAACCTACAATCAATGGGTCAGCCAGAGCAAATAATAGCCAAGTGATATGAATACAACTGCTATGAATTGAAAGGAAGTGTGGGTTGACAGAGTCCCCAGCCAATTACGCAGAATGGAAAAAAATCAGCCACTAAGCCTTATTGTATTGACCACAAGCGAATGCATGGTGCTGGCCTGGTGCTGAGACAATTGAGAGATCTTATCTGGTGTTGTATCAGATTGACAAAGCAAAGTCTGTGTTTTGCTCTCAGCAGCTCATGAAAACAGACTGATTTATTTTAAAACTGTCTAATGACAAACTCCTCAACCTAAAAGCAAACCTATGACTTTTAAGAATGTGATTTCCTGTCATTCTAAATGAGCATTTCATTTATTTATTTTTTTATTGTCGGCTTTGTCTAACCTGTAGGTCAAGCTAAATGTGGCTCCTTGTATTTTACGCAGCAACTGCAAAAAGACTCCGAAAATCAAAATAAAGCTGTTCAAAATAAGAAATGTTGAATAGATGGAAAAAGTCCAATCCTTTCACAGAATTAGCTGTGTAAGAAACCCATCCTATGCTTATTGTGCTTGCGCCCTGAGAATATTACTTTACTTACAATGCTAAGAAAACAAACATGCAGCATGTTGATGATAATCTTTCGTCCCCCGGACACAAGAAGTCTACTGCTTCTCGCAGCTCCACACTGATGGCAGGAGCAGAATGAAGAAAGCAAAACAGCCTGACCAGGAAAGGTCTGACATGTTATGACTGCTGCCATTATATAGCTCAATCAGATACAGAGACTGATGAAACTGACAAAAACACTGCAGAAAAACACACACATGCACAAATATGATGGCACATAGAAAAAAAGGGGGAGGTGGTATTTTTGTGCAGTTGGCTACTGTGTTTGTACTACCACAAACTGAATTGTGCTACAGAGCCTAGATTTCAGAGGAATGGAAATTAGGTGACTGGAACTGTGCGGACAGTTTCCAAAGCAATGCACTGCTGCGTCCTGCACGTTGCACTGCTGAAGCAGGCTCTGCTCCGTCTGAGATGCAGGTCAGTCAGTGCCTCTTATTTGTCTCATATGGGCTTTCCACAATGCCCAGTGTTGTCACTCATGATATATTCCCTTGGTCTCCTGTCACCACATATAAATCTCAACAGTGCTGTCAAAACAGCAGGACTGCCTCTGCTGAGAGCATTTGTAAAGTGAGCAGTTAGGCTATTGCTTCCTCCTGAGCCCTTACAGTATCCTGTGATCTTGTGCTGCCTCTGGCCTCTCTCTGCCACACAAAGCTTTTTTACAGCTGTCTTAAGGATTACACTGATCTCTCATCAGTCAGCCAGTATTAATAGTGGGCACTATACAGTACAAAAGAAACTGGCCTTTCCCCCCCACCAGCAGTTTGCCTAATCTGACAGAGCAGTCAAGAGTTCTACAGATACGTGAAGGAGGCTTCCATCTTCAAACAGCCTTCCTCAAAGCAGACATTCTGACTTGCTATTGAAGAAAAAACATATTTCACTATCAGCGCTAATAGTGGCTCTGTTCTGTTCAAGTGTGCCATGCAGAGGAGGGTGTGTGTCACACATGTGCAAGTCACAGACAAGTCTCACATCTTAACCTGCAAGTCTCAAACAAGTCAGTTCCATACAGCAGAGAAAGAGGCACAAGGTCATGTTAAACAACATTATATCTGTAACTTGTAACACGCCCACATAGTTTAATGGTGAAATGGTTATGTAGCCCTGAATCAGTCCCCCATTTTTTTTTTTTTACACTAATGTCTTCTTATTAATGTAAAATTGTTAGGAAGCTGAATCTACACAGTTGAACAATGAAGTCCCAAGTCTTCAAATTTCACGTGACTCATGTCTCCTATCTCTAGTCCTAGGACAGTGTGACAGCTAGCCAGGACCCTGTAACCTAAGCAGCTTACTGGAATTTGTCCATCATTCATTTTATTCTTTGCACCTGTGCTTTTCCTTTCGTGACATGTCAAAATTCCTTCTGCGAAAATGGTCCTATCTGTTGAGCAGAGCGGTGCATTGCATTCCACAATTTTAGTCACAATGTGCTGAGTTATTTTTAATAGATTCTACTGTTAGAATATTTGATTTTGCCTTATAAAATTATAGGCTAATATTTGAATGCCAATTCAATATATAAAATATTTATAACACAATCTAGATAAAAGAGAGGATTGGGACCACTCTGAATTAAACTGATAAATTTTATAGAAAACGTAATTACCACACTTACGCAAATGTTTTATAACAATGGTAAAATCTAGAATATTTTGATTGTGTGCTTAAAAAATTGCTGAAAATGGAACAGAGAGGTAATAAATATTCTCCCTATTTTACAATTCCATGAAAACTACAACTTGAACCCGAGTGCTTCAGTTTATCGCTGTTTCAGGGGAGAAAAATCTATAAAAATCTACTTCAGCCAAAAAATGAAAATACCAGGTATAACATGCTGGTATAAGCAGCAACAGTCTGTGTTAGCTTTATCAGATTTAAGCCTATGCTCATCACTCACAGCTTTAAAGCTATGAATGTCACTCAGAAGATGCTGCTGTTCACCATTTCTAGCCACAGCGGCCCACCAACTGCAGCTCAAAGATGCTTTCAGCTGCTTGCGCGCTCTGAGCGGTCCTCCTCTCGACTTTACACCCGCTGAACCAAACTAAATTTGATTTGGGAAGTGACGCACAGGGATCCACTGTTGGCTTCAAATGACTGCAGTGCATACAACCACAAAGGCACAGATGCAGCAATTGAAACAGAGCTGCTAGCTAGAGTCCTCTGTGTTATGATGCACTCGCACAACTGTAATCAATGACCTATTTATTATATTACATTAGATTACATAAGACCTGCAATGGCCTAAGGGTACAAGTCAGTAGATTGACAGACTCATTGATTCTGCTTTAACAAAAGCCAAGCCTTGACAGGAAATGGAGGAAAAAAAATGGATCAGAACAGAAATTAGAGAAGTGGTCAATGCAGCTATTGTGATATATATCTCTATATGTGTATATTTATTTCTATAGACTTATTCATATATTGATACACTGACCGTCATTTGACACTATTACACTAGCACCAAACATTTCTGTTGTTTTATAGATAAATAAAACCTACTAATTATATTAAAGTAATTTGCTATTTTGTTTTGTGTAATTGCATAAAATTAAATCATAAAGATGCACTTCGTCTGAAATAGGTCACTTTGAGACAGTTATGGCTGGTTAAATCCATAAACTAAGCAATTCAAAAGGAAGTGAAGCAACTGACTGCACCATTGATTTAAGCATGTTGTATAATTTACCCGTAAAAATGTGTTGGTTATGTTCTTAATAAGTATGTAGGTTAACTCGTTACGTGATATGTCCTACTGTACATTCTCGCCCCTACAGCACAGCACAGAACAGAAAAGATTATAATCTAATATTTGCCTTTAACGTTAGCTTGTTCAACTGTTGTATGACTCCAACGGACAGTTTTAATTGTAGTTAATTTTTACCTTAATTGCTGAACAAGAGATGGGCAGTACTGTAAACGAAGGACTTACAGCTGTCAAACGGTGGGCTCTGTAACGTTATGCAATGAACCAACATGACCAAGGTCAAAGCCAGGCGGCAGGTGACGTTTATATGCGTAATGGCGACTGTTGCGAAGAACATGTTCATTTAAAAATGAGAAATATTAAAGAAGTGGCTTCTGATAACCAGCAGAGCTTTACTCACCTTCTCACTAAATGATTCCCCGCTCCAACCATGCACAAACCCAACTTCCTTTTCACCGTACACGCTGCCCTGTAACAACCGCTTGCCTCATTGGTGGGGCACAACCAAGGTCTTCTGTGATTGGACAACAGGCTCCAAAACATTAACAAGCGTCACCACGTTACAAGCAGTATGGCAGCTCCCATGAGCGGTGTGGGTAAACCCTCAGCTGAACGTTCATCGTTCAATATTACGAGTTTCCAGAAGAAAACAAGGAGCAAGTTAATCTCCATACCTGGTACCAGACCCTCGGTTCAAAACGGACAACTCCTAGTTTCTACCGGTGTCACGTCGCTCGACTATCTGCTCGGTCAGTCTGCTGTTTCTAGCGCTAGCTAATAGTGTTTCTTATGCATCCATAGGTAGCCGAAGTACAGTTGATCACATAATATAAGCGCAAGTAATTTCAAAAAGAGGAAATATATGTACTAACACAGAATAGAAGATTTTGACTCTCCTAGTGCAAAGCAAACGTTGCTACAAGTATTAGCATAAGGAATGCTATTTATATTTCAGACATGTTTTTGGAACCTGTCCTTTTTGTATAGTATACTGTAAT
>JAPXVT010000001.1:23490249-23507454 GCA_029823135.1 Acanthurus reversus | reverse complement strand
GTGTTGGCCCGCCGGCAAATGCAGGCATAAAATACAAAGCTTAAAATTATGTAATATTCATTCCTTGTGCAAAAGCAGGAAAATACTTGAACAGACATTATGTAAAACATGTCATATTTATTTGTGACAATCGCGTTTAAACAAAACAAGTAAGATACTTCCAACTTAAAACTGGACGATGCTCTCCCTGAGACACTCAGAACAACGCCCACAGCCAGGGCAAATTCGGCCTGTTTCACAAATGACAAAGAAAGTAAACGCAACGTCTGTCCACAGGGAACACACAAAACATGGTGTCTACTCTGGCATTTAGTCAAGGAAACAGCAGTCTAGTATTTTATCGGATATTAAATCAGTAGATATCGGCGTGCTGGCTGATATGCGATATTTCATCTTAAAGCCAATATCGACCGATACCAATAACATGCCGAAAATATCGTTCATCCTTATTCCTAACACCTGACTGACGTGTTATTCTAACCCTCACTGTTCTTCAACCAGTCATGGATCTAGGGCATCATGTTGGATTATCACTGTTGATGGTATATGTAGTCGATTGAAGCAATAAATTCATTGGTGTGTGCTATTTTGACCTATACTGACCAAAATCTGTTTTTCTTTTGCTGGTATTAATGAAGAACTACTCTCTAATTTTAGTTTGGGTAGCTGGTCAAAAACTCAAAAAAACGTGGAACTTACACTTAAATGCTCTGTCTATGGCTCAGTACATGAGATGTGTGTTCTGCTTTGCAGACCATTATGTATCAGTGTTTTACACATAGAGCATTTTACAGCCTATGTATGGAGAGATTCTGTGTTCTTGGTATAGGCCTACAGCATTTGACAAAGATACTACTTTTTTTGTGCCTACTGAATAGTATAGTATGGGTGTTGGAACCATGCCGGCCTCTATTCTTTTCCTTTGCAAAGTGGTTGTTGGTGTCTAAAGTTCATGTGCAAGGCGTCCTGGTACATGTAGGCACTGCTGGCAAAGCTCTGCCGCAGTGGAGTGCAGCTTTCTCGTTAAATATGGCCCTCACCGAGGATTTTTTTTTGTTTCAATTAAATACATTTACTATTAATTCTGATCCAAAATCCACATGAAATGTGGCAATTTTTTTCTCCTTAACTCCAATTAAAATCAAAGACGGAGATATTATGTCACAGTTGCTGGTTGGTTTTCAATGCCTTTTTGGATTTTGATTTCAATTGAAATGGATTTTTCAGTCTTTACAGACTCTTTCTTGACAACCATTAAATAATTTAAATGCATTCTCCATATATCTGGGCCTGCTTTGCAAAACAAGTAGCCATTCTTGCCTTGATCCCCTCTGTACAATAATGGTCTTCTTTTTTTGACAATGCAATCAAATGTGCTTTTGTTTTGCTAAATAAAAGAAAATAAACACAGTGCACAACATATGCTTCATTTGACTTTTACTGAATCTCAACAGCTGCTCTGCAGGGAAAGTTTGCTACCTGCGAGAGGATGTAAAGTAAGCCTCCCATGAAAAACTGATCTCTGCTCTGCCTCACTGGTTTCAGGTTCGAATAGGGATGCCTCCGTCTGACCCTGAGACTGTGCCGGTGAGTGACGTCTACCTCCAGTAAGCTGGAGAGCTGAGCAGGAATGTGGGCAGAGGGTAGTAGAGCTGGATTTGGGTGCAGGCTTCACACCTCATCAGGCATGTTTGCTGGATGAGCTGCTTTGCCATGACAAGCCCAAAAGAACAAATTAGGTCAAATGGTGACATGGAGAAACAGAGAAAAAACAACATGAAAAATTAAATGTTTCATTTTTGTTTTCCTCAGTCTGCTGCCGATGCCAGTTTGGATATTTTTGCCTGTGAAAACTGGCAGTATTGGTAACCATCTGCAGCACGTGTTGGGAGAGGGTAGTGTTACCTGACAGTTTCATGCATGGATGGAGTGCTCTTATATCGGGTGTATGAGAGAGAGAGATGACATACACAGGTCACTTATACAGGTGAACAAAAGCCCGTGTTGTCAGGATGAAAACAGTTTGAAAAGTTATTGTTGTCAAAGAGCTGACGTTTTCAGGGTACACCTTTGAGGTAGATTAAAATCCAATAAATTAATTTTGGCTTTTGTTTGTTTTGCCTTTCTTCTGGAATGTTTCTTTTCTACTCTTGCCATGTTTCTGCCCCATCATGGTGCCGATTCATTTTTTTGTCCAGTTAAAGTTTCAAAACTATCAACAAAAATATTGTCACTTTCATCTTTATGTATTATTTTAAAAAAGGCCTTCACTTTTTATGTGCAGGTGCAACCACATTTAGAATTTAGTGAATTATTGCTAGTTTTAATGCTTTTATTTATCATCTTTATGCACATTCAACTTGTATTTATGATTTTTTTAACAAAATGAACATTTAAAATATCCTCTTATACATGACTGACAGTGGATTTGTCAGATAAAGTTGGCTCTGCAAGATTAGACAATGCTGTGTCTTGATTAGCCACACATACCTCTGTAATGAGTATTTATATGTAATTCAGCTCAACTGATTGAAGCTTCTGAGTACAATTACAGCACAACTGGAACTTCACATTGAGGTCAAGAATGTTGTATTTTCTTCTGTTCAGTGGGATTTTTTTTAAATAAATGATGTGGTTCTCCAGATGCCCTCACCTCCTTCATCTCACCCATAAAAATAAACAGTTCACTGTACTTCACACAACCCAGACGTAACTGTTGTCTTTTGTTTTGTTTCGGTCCATTTTTTATTTGTCTTTCTTTTTTCCTCAAATCTCGATAATGATTTATAAAATGTTATTTTTATTTAATTTTTTGCATATCATAACATATTAAAACCTGGAGGATGAAGAAAAAGTCAGTGTTAAATAACTTGCATTTTATCTTAATTAAATCTGCAACAGTAACACATAAGACGAACGCTCAGCGCTGCTGGCACATTTCAGAGGACCTACTTTTTGAAAGCCTCACTCTGCCTTAAGCAAAGAGCGAAGAGAATACGCTTTTATAATCGTGTCTTTGGCAGCTGCTGCTCATGTCCTATTGATTCACAACCGAAGCCATTGCTGTTTTCCTACAGTAGCCTGAGTCGAGGTCTTGTGTGCTCTAACACTGAATGACCGTCACATCGCAGCACTGTTCAAGTACCGCAGTGACAGCACATATTTACCACATTGGATATCTCTGTCTATCAGTAATAAAGCAGGCCTCTCTTCAAACATGATGTGGTAACAGTTAAATAATGAAGTTACCATTATCTGTTAATCACATTTAAAAAAATACACAAAGCTTGACTCTTATTTATTGTTTTTTCAACAAGGGAAATGTTACTTAATGTTTGCTTAAAGGACACACACAGCACACAATTTAACAGTGGACACTAGACATATGAGCTTCTGCTCTGCTGCTGTGCAAATTTTCAGCCCTAAATTATTGTTATTAAAAACTAGACTAAAACTTCAAAGTTCTCAAGAACTTTTTTTTTTAAAAAAGAACTTATTATGCCTGACTTTGTTCTGAGCAAGAATTTCATTTAAACCTTTTAATCCTGAAGCTGTGTATTATTTAGACTTCTGCTAATTGCAGTCTTTCTTGCATGTTGAAGCTCTCTTTTTATATTCTCTCTGTAATTATTAATGTTCCTCCTCTTGTTTCGGGCGCAGTCACCTAACCTGTTCTCTCTTCCCTTCCCAGTGCTCTCAAAACAATCTTTCTTCCGCCTGTGTGATAAACTAGATTAAATGAATAGAGAAATTGCATTAGCCCCAGAAAAAAAAAATCCTCTTAAAAATCTGATTAACCTCCAATCCTCAAAGTTCTGATTGGACTATTAAATATTGAGTGAGACGTGTAAACTCCATTAATCAATTTTAGCGAGATTTTTGGTGCTGTTACATGCTGTGTGAATGTTACCTGACCTCACTCTCTCTTGCACATCCTTTCCTTTTAGATGCTCTCTCTCTCTCTCTCTCCCTCTGTCTAACACACCCCCTCAAATCCACACACATACACACAGACACAACCCCCCTGCTGAGGCAGCAAGTGAAGCAAAATAACTCACTCTGCCACACAATCGCTCCTTTGCCTCGCTCTAGGCACTGACTGCTTTATTCCATGACTTTTTTTCCTCTCTTCTCTGCTCCCTCCTCCTCATTGGTTCTGTATTTTTTTTTTCATACCATCGTAACTCTGCTACAACAAGAGCCAGTGATGGTGAATTGCTTGACCTTTCTCATTGTGTGGTAGTGTTGTGCTGTGTGGTCTGTGTCGACTTGGTTCAGCCCCATACATCAAGAGAGGTTTGTTATTGTGGACACCTTTGTTCGGTGGGAATTGGAGGTGTTGTGTGTGTATTACAAGCCCTTGTACTGGCATTTGTCAGCGTTAGATTTGTTGAAATTCGCAGCTATGATGCATTATGTCAACATTTTGGAAGTGTCTCTGCTCGTTCAGTGAAGATCGACACTGCGTCAGACACAGCATTGAACAGGCAAAAAGGCTTTCTTTAAGACACAATTTTACTGTACAAAATGTTTTATAGTTTTCACAAAATACATTTAGAAAGCTCCATTTTAAATAAAATTAAATTGAAATATTTAAGAGACAGCGTGTAGACGTTTTATCTCAGAAGCATTGCTCAGACGTAAACCCAGTGTGTGTCCATGTTCTACGTACACACTAAAATAAAAATGCAAAACTCAAAAGAGCATGACAGATGATGCTAGAAAAACCCTCCCATGGTCTTCAATTATAAATAAGGACTGCGGGGTTCGACTGCAGTCTTACGAACTTGAAGCCAATGTAATCGAACAGAACGTGTTTACAAAATTTTGCAACACAAGACTAATATCTTTAAAAAAACACTGTGTACTAGATGAAATACAAAGGCTTTGGTCTGTTTTACAATCAACAATGATTAAATCTGATATGTACTTGTAAACAACTGCCAAACACTTAAGTTTAAAACTCTGTCAAGCAATGTTTAATCATAATTATAGGAATTAAATATTTCTAGTTGCACAAATTTTTTTTTTGACCATAGGACACTATAATACAACTATACCTAAGAGACAAATTGTACCTGACCCTAAAGAAATGTATTTTATGATGCATGGAACATTTATAGAATATTCTCGGGGATATAAATGAAATCAACTTTTATTGGAGAAATCTTTCTGGAAGATTTCTAGGGAAGACAAGTACTTTACATTTTGACATAAACAAACTGGATTATATCGAAGACGCAGTCTACCATTTACAGACTACAGGTTTTCTTTTACACCTGTTTTCCACATGAAATGTTCTTCGTGGTAATCTAGAGTCAATCCAACCACAGAAGCAAGAGGTCCAAGTTGTGTTGCATGTCGCACCGTCTTTGCACACTTTGAGCTGTAGATAGTGATACGGGTTTAATAAGCCAGCAAGCACAGGCCCATGTCAGAGGAGTCAAGACCCCAGCCTCGGTGGGTGGATCGAGTTAGAGTTTCCTCTGCTAAATATCCATTCGTAAGAAATAAGACCAATAAATAGTTGTTGTTTTTTTTTCTCGACACAGTTAGAGTCTTCCCTCCAGCTTTTTCGTCTTTAATGATATGCAACAGCGTCCAGAGACCATGCAAAGGCTGGTAGAAAGTCTCGATATAAGCAGATTTAAAAGATAGTCATGGCAGAATCTCTCAGGTTCTCCTCTCTCAAACAAACGCAAGACCAACATGGTTTTCTAGCAGTCCATCTATCAGTACTTGATCTTGGTTTTTCATATTAACATACAAATGGCCATTTACTAACACACCAGAGAAAAAAAGGAAACAATGACTGAAGTTGGAAATAGAAAAAAAAAAAAAAAAAAAAACAGATAAGTTTTTGTTCCATAAAAATTTTAACACCGGGCACTTTACAGAGGTCCTTTTTTTTTCGGTCTTTCCATTGTTGTTCTCTCTTCCAAGTCCTCGTTTGAATGTGCCTAGAGCTACAGAACAGCACACAGTCCCACTGGAAAAACAAAGCCCAGACGTCCCAAGGCTCTCCAGAGTCAGTCTTTCTTTCTTTCTTTCTTTCTGTCCTCCTCTTCTCTCCCGTTCTTTGCCTCTTCTCAACCCTCTCTCGCCTTCTCTACTCTCCTGTGCCGTGTATGTGTGAGGAGCACTGCCGGAGGGCGATGGTGGAGTGGGTGGTTACAGGGTGAAGTAGCTCTTCTCTCTACTGTAGTCTTGACCAGTACTGAGACATGTCAGGCTCGCTCCCTGGGACTTGGACAGGGACAGACACTCCAGGAGAGATGAGTCCTGCAGAGACAAGAAGGGAGAAGACGTCAATAAAAACAAAACAGAGACAGCAAAGAAAAGAAAAAAAGAAAAAGCCCCAGAAGTCAACATGCTAAATTAGATGAGTGGATGCACCGTGCACAGTTAGTGTGACAGCTAACACTAGTTAGCCTTATAGCACAGAGCATTGTGCTTTAACGCCTGCAAATAGGTAGATGAGCAGTGGAGCTGCAATGTGTCACAATGCTCTGCACATGATTGCACAGTAAAACGCTCGCAAGCTCGATAAATTGAGGCTTTGGCAATGGCATTTAAACAGAGAGAGTACAACAGCAAATGAATCAAATTAATTAGCAATTTAGCACAGAGGAAATGTGGTTATGCATGATTAACTCTTCATGACTATAACCGGTATATATGGCTCTCAGTAACAGCATCCTAATGGGGTGGAACTAAATTATGGGCTGGAGTAGTGGGATTGACATGATGGCGTAGAGCGGCGATGAAATGAGCTTAGTTCATGCAACTGCAGAAGGAAAATGATATAGAATATAGAGGTATTGATCTGCAGACAGTTTAAAACCCTGAAGTTTCCCAAATAGACGGAAAAGGAAAAGTTGCAGCGACAGATCATGAGTCAAAGACGGCTATGTAGTACCCCCAAAGTTACAGGAAAGGTGGCAGATGTTTCAAAGAGTGCACTGTTTGTTAGAATTAATTCCCAAGCAATGTTGGTAAACAATGAACTTTCTGCCTACCTGTTGAGGTGGTACCAGAAGTGGTCATTGATTGGCTGTTCATATGTGCCTGCATATGAGGGGGCGTGTATGTGTCGTAGCTCCGCCCGTTCACAGGCGGACTGGTAGGCAGCATGCAGGAATAAGAGGAGGTCTGGCTGGGCTAAAGATGGGGAGAAAATGTTACATTAGCTTAGCCAACCATAGTTATAGTCTGTACTGTAAGCTCTCAAAGGCAGATGCGGCTTGATTCATTTTTTAGCTATTTATATTTTTACATTTTTAGTTCTATTTCTCTATTAAATTTGAGTGAAAATACTATTTTAAGGAAGGTTTTTGTTGTACTAGGAAACACAGTTTAAAAACTCATGATATATTAGACTCCACTCATACAATAATATCAGTCATAATAAAATACTGCACAAAAGACCCATCATTCAGCATCACTGATTACTGAGCATTATGGTCTTAAAACTTACTTGCATAGGTAGATTGTTTGCCATCGTGAAGCTGGGCATGGGGGGCAGCGCACTGTAGGTGTTTGTGAGTGCAGAGTCAGGTCTACCCAGCATTGACCCCGAGGTGAAAGACACTGTGGAGGAAAAAAAAAAAAAAAAAAGTGGTTAAAACCCGCTGAAACGACGCCAGGTCCTCCAGTGAGAGAGACCCGCTCATCGGCGCTAAGTTGTGCGTGCGTGAAATGACGCCTCGTTTGACAGGCTGATAGGCCCGGACAGATACAGGCTTCAGTGTGTGTGTGTGTGTGTGTGTGTGTCTCAGGTGATTGACTTGTGAGCTCCAGCTCTGCCGGTGTGCCCTCCTGCCTGATTCGGTAATTACGCAGATAGTCAGCTGAGAAGTTTTGCTCAATCATCCATCAAAAAGAAACCACCGGTTCTTTTCATGTGAACTAGAGCGCACAGCCACCGAGGCCTCCTTTCACCCTTTTCTATTAATCCGCACACTGTCACATAATAATATTCAGTAGGCTAGTAATATTTCACATTGGTCCTGTCAGACTTTAACGCAAGGGCAGCTAAATGTAGGCCTACTGCTGCTTACATTATACAGCCATAGCGCAGTGTAACTAATTAATGTCCAGTTCTGCAGCATTTGTAAAACACACCAGCTGATATTTTTCTTTCTCTATTACAGTTTGATATTGTTTCCAAAGAGTGGGGGTGTCCTGTCAGTATTGCCCCAGCTGTGGCGCACCTACCCGGTGTGGTGGGCTGTGGGATGGCCTGGTAGACGCTGGTGCTAAAGCTGCTGCTGATGGGAATGTGACTGGAGGAGTTGTTTGCCTGCCGGCGCTGGTTCCGCAGCTTCTCCTCTCGCCTCCACTTTGCTCTTCTGTTTGAGAACCAAACCTGGAAGGAAAGCTCCTTATTAGATTTTTTTTCTTAGAGGCATATTTTTTCTGGCAACTATAAAAACGCTCCCCACACGTGGTGTCAAATAAAGTTCTTATCACTTACTTGTATTCTTGCTTCGGGCAGGTCGATTTTCGCTGCTAGTCTCTCTCGCGCAAAAACGTCCGGATAATGGGTTCTTTCAAATTCTGTAACGCCAAGTAAACGCACAAAAGAGAGTGTCAGTAAATGCGTAAGAAATTAGGTCGAGGGTGATTTGATTTTTGCAAGGCTACTAGTTACATCAAAGCATGTTAAACCAGTAGAGCTGTGTTCCATGTCTAACAAAGAGCCTATTAGGCCTTTAATTCTCTCTTTAGCATATAATAAATCGTTTTGTTTCTTTTCTGCCAGTAATGGGTGTGTGCATTTTTACTAATACTATAAACAATATTTCTGAAAGAAATAAAATAAGCATGGCGGATATAAATGTCTAAATGATTCAGATGATTGCTCGACCTTTTTCCAGGGCCTCAATTTGCTCCTGTGTGAAGGACGTGCGATTTCTCTGTAGTTTCCTCTTGAGCTGCAGTCGCATCTGTGTCTCCTCTGAGTCCTCCCCGTTCGAGCTGATGGAGTTTGTGTTTTCTCCTGCACCGTCTTGTTGTTGGCAGCCATCTGCACACACGCACAAACGCATAATGGAAAAAATATACATTCAATTAAGCTGATTGAATAATTAATTCCCGGCTCCCGTGTTGTATCAGCCCTACAGCTAATTGTACAGACCGCGATGCGACATCATTAATTAAAAGCTCCCATCATGGTCGATTTCATTCAAAATCAGAGGAATGATTACAATTCCTTCTTAATGTTCCCAGATTACAGACTGCTCGGAAGGGGGACAATATGAGAGGGGGACCTCGCAGTTAAACTGTTTATAAAATATTGTGGGAAAAACATGGTGGCAGGGGGGAAAAGGTTCCGCGTACTTATCGCTCCGCAACAATGGCGTGTGTTCTCAAAAGGTTAAGAGAAATGTGACAAGATGTGGCGAGCCTCTTTTCAGAGCCTATGAAATGTATTAAAACCCCAAACTCTCTAGCCCCCTTTTTTTTTAGGGCAGAGCAACGCCTCAATGGCCGTTCCCATATGGGCGTTGGTATAGCCATTGAGGTGACCACCAACTTTTGAATAGGAGAAGACGCTTTTCAGAATGATACAATGCCTTCAGGAGTAAGGGAAACCATTAAACTATGGACACAGCCAGGGACGAGCAGTGAGCCCTCGGTGGGTGTAATATATGGGAGGGGGGCTATTGGAGGAGATGACAAAAGGATCCTCTCTCTCTGGAGGCGCACAGGCTATAGTACTTTGGCATTGTGCGCACGAGGATCCCAGTCAACAGAGCTTTGAGTCCAGTGTGTTAACCCTTATCCACTACCATCATTAATCACGTCCCCCGGCCAGCTACACGCCAGTCAGGATTTCTGTCTTCAATTGGAAACAAATGAGTGAGGAGAGAGCATGCAACCCCCTGAACAACCAAAATAAGGCCAATCTATTCACTGCCCCTTCAGTTGCAGGGCGAGGCTTATCGGCTAATGTCTGTCTTGTTGTTGGACATCATTATCACACCGAGAAGTTAATGCGAAATTAAGCAGGGGTGCGTTGATAAAGGCTGGTTTTATGTAATATCTGGCTGATAGCTGTGTGGAGGGCTGAACTAGTGACATTTCTGCTCTTTTTTCATGCAGATTTAGTTTGGGTTTGTAAACTAGATGGGCATAGTTTTAGTAAGTAGTGCCTTGCTCAAGGGCTGGAGGTTGTTGCGAAGAGGAGAACAGGTGCAGGGCGGCCTACATCACCATACACAAGGTTTTAGTGCACTCCAAAAAGGACACATATGGGGTTCATGCATTTCTCAAAAGTACAAGTTTATGTGTGCAATTTCATGTTGTCAAACTAAAGCTGTTCTGTGTCAAAGATGTAGCAGTTAAAGCTCATAAAAGTGGTTACAAAAAGCGTTTATCATCGCGGGACTTCAAGCAAGTCGCAAAAGTTCGCTGCAAGGAAATTCTGAAGGCCCTGAAAACGTATTTATGTCTAAATATAAAAGTCCTGGATCACTGGAGGAAACCTGATGCGACATGTTTCTTGTCAATTTCCCTTGCTGCAAAATAGACAAAAGTATTCTTCTATAGGCCAACAGTTTGTATCCACACTATTTGTTTCTTCCCTCTGGATAATCCATAAAAAGGAGTGAATGTGCAGCTATTATCCGTCTGCCAGACCCACTGACGCTAGGATGGGATTTGTTTTCTTTATAAAAGCGCTGGGAAATAAACTCATTCTTTAGTATCACGATGTCTCAGCCAGTGAGGCGGAAAAGCAGCAAAAAAAAGAGATACCGAACCAATTGCGGCACCTTTCAGCTGCTGAGACCGGATCAAAACACTCTTGAGAAACCGCTTAGAACTGAAAGAGAAAGTGAGAGACTAAATCCTATAGACGGGATTTAGAGCCATATAGCCAGCGAGCGAGAATGAGAAAGAGATGAAAGACAGAATCGGTGAGGAGTTTTTATTCGGTGCTCTTTGGATAGAGTTGTCTTCTTTTGGGGCCCTGTCTCTCCATGTCGCCTTTATATTTGCCTTCCCGGCTATCAGATGGAAAACATATTTTCGTCACCATGAGACTACTTACTTAAATACTTGAAATAAAATTATTATTATTATTATTATTATTATTATTATTATTATTATTGATGCTGTAATAATTATAGCCTATATTAATAAATTTAATCTTAGATAGTAATAATGAATATATTATCTTTAACCTTTAATCTTTATTTATCCATCATAATCTGAGGATTAATTAATACAATGCATTTATTCTATTCATATAGGGCACTATTAATTCGTTATTATGTATTAAGAAATAGCCGACTGTATCATCTGGAGTCAAAGTAGCCAAGCACTAATTAAAATGAATATTTTACGGTTATGTGAAATAATTATATTAATAATGATAATGAAGTTATTTTTATTCCAATTGTAAGTTAATAATTTTAGCTGTCAATCGTTTCCGCTTTACTGCTCGTTGATAACAGCCCCACGTGTCCAAATGGTCATCAAACAAATGCAAATTATTATTTGCTACGACTGAATTCCAGCACTGTCTTTCCCCCTGTCTGACGCATATAAATCAGACACAATGCATTATGGTAATTCGTATTCAATGAATGAACATTTAAGGAGCAAATCAAATGTACAAATAAAAAGAGGAAAAAAGGTATTGTTCCTTCTGAGAGATTGCGCTCAGTTTTTGGCCTTCAGCAGGCCGACAGGAAAACCCTCTGAAGTGGAATATTTCCACAGCAGCCTTACCATCTCCACACTCCTGCATGTTGCCATAATGAGAGACAAAGCCCTCTCTAATGAGCAATTACACGTAGTGCGGACCGTTCCCATAACCAATCATTGCGTGTGAAGGAAAACATTCCTTTGTACTAATATCGCCGCACACAGCTCCCCGGCTCTGCCTCCCCATCAGGAGGGGAGGAAAATGCAGGCTGTTGGATGGACACCTCTGCTGAAAGGACAAGCCGCTGTCACGCACATCCATGTCTGGGACAGTGGAGGCATTCAGACTGCAAGCTTGGCCTATGGCTTCCTCTAATCGACTAGTCTTAATTGGGGGTCTTGTTCAGGGCATCAAAGCATGCCAATACAATACCTTCCAGCAAACAGAGCCGTGGACCGGAACCACTGGAATAGTAAGCTGTAAAACTATTCATATTCAAACATGACAATTTATGGTGACCTCTCAGGAGTTCACAGTAATGCATCTCCCCTCAAACAGAGGCTGTATGCGGGGCTTTTTACAAAAAATTTCATTACTGACCATAAATTTTAGACCCGTCCGCATAAGCGTGGTGCGTGCGTCAAGGTGTCTTTATTGCCACTGTGTGATAATGAGGCTCACCTTGGTTGGGCTGCCCTGGCACTGATGTTCCGGGGTACCAGCCGGGCCGGGTCCCCCAAGTTCCTGTCTGACCGTTGAGCATTCTCAGCTTGTCATACATGCCATCTGCGCCCATCTGTTGCTTTTCACTAGCCAGGTTGCGGAGGACTCTGTTTATCGATGACACCTGAATGACAAATTACATATGATAAAAGTAAAGATCAGGATCGGATGGAGCGCCGCATGCTCGTGTTTCTGTAAGCATGGCGCATAGGTGTGGGTGTGCAGCGGGTTCACAGCAACATACACACGTACACCTTATAATCATAATAAATCTGCTCAGGAAAGCGCACAAATGGACAACGCGCTCCTTCTAATTGACTGTGTGTTTGGCTGAGCACATATGCAGTAATGCGTGCCCCACACTTTGAAACGCAGTGTATTTAATAAGAGTGAATGGTTGGTTGCCCATCTCCTTTTCCTCCACTGCATGAGAAAAAAGTCATTTCATGTGGCAAATTAAATCATGCACATAACTTGCAGTCAATACACTTACACTGGGTATATTGTCGTTGGTGCAGATCCCCTCCGACAGAAGTCTGTCACGGATCTCCCACGCAAAGATCGACGGACACTCCCGCTTGTACTGCGCGATTTTCGCGACCACCTCTGGAGTGGCGACCCGAGGCTTGCTGCCGCCAATAGCTCTCGGTCTTATGGAGCCAGTTTCATAATATCTGCCCAGGATCTTGCTCACACAGCCGTTGGATACCTGGATAGGAAACAAAAGACAGAATTCACATACATTATTTACGACTATGAACGGAATTTCTAAGATGGCATCAAATAATTATCACCTTTTCACTGTCCAGCACTTGGACTTCATCATGGGTCTATAAACACAAAAAATATGCCTTGAATGGTATATTAGGCATGTCTTACAGTAGATGTATTCTTAATAAGAGCAGGCACATAACTGTTCTTTTTTTCGGCCTTATTATATTTCCAGTAAACGGAATGATGTAATTAAAAAATTAATAATTTTACTGACTTTAAAACAATATTTAAATGCAACAAATAGGCTACAGGAAGACGGATTTCATGTGAAATCATGCCGTTATGTTTTTTTATATTTGGTCAATGATTTTATCTTTAAAGGGTAGCTTATATTCACTGAAAACAAAGGCTTCATAAACCTGTTGTCTGTTCAGAAAGTAGTGTAGTTGTCACCTGCAGTATCCTGGAGATGTCGCAGGGTCGAGCACCACTGTGAGCAAGTTCAACTATTTTCTGCCTGGTGGAATCCGGCAGCGGTCTACCATTAACAAATACACCACCAAGCTGGTTTACGCCACTGTGACCTACATGGAGACAAAAGCATCGGAGTCATCACACCATATTACAACTGCAATTAAAACATGTGTGATAAAGCAAATGATTTTCACTGAATGGTGAGGAGAATGGCAGAAGCGCTTAGGATAACCGGGTTAAAGATGAATCATGAAGACAGAAGCACAGAAGGTTTATTGCAGTTGACTTTAAAAAAAAAATAAATTAACTGTCATATGCTCGTAAAAAGTGTTTCAAATCAAAGTGCACTGATAAAACAATAGTTTTAAGAAGCTGTTACACCGCTCGGTACATTCCCCTCTGAAGACAAACACTGCGCAGTTATTCAGTAACACATGCAGAACACAGAATAAACCACAATAGCATCACATTAACAAAACCGCAACATTCCTGTATTGTTTTCTTTTTCTTCTAATAAAAGAACACATCAGTTGTTCTTCTGCCCCGAGGTAACTTAACCAACCTTTTATGAAACCCGCAAACTTCGTTATTAAAACATCCGCACCGTTATCCATCCCCTCCTGTACAGCTGTGCATCACCACCACCAGCTCCTCACTCATAAACATATCCCGAAATAATAACCAGCAGCAGCGACAGTCACATAAAACACTATAGTTAGAATAATGCATTAAATTAGCTTTAATTCAAAAGCATCGCGTTTGGAAAAAGTAGCGTTAAATCGACATTGATAATCCTTCAAAACACACAGTAATTACGCGTCACTAAGGTAGACACCACATAGGATACTAGCTTTAAAATAGCACATTTTATGACTGGTTACTGTCTTAAAAAATGCTTTTTTTATTTTCTAATTATCGTTAAATTGTTCTATAGTATCTCTTTAAAGCACAGAATAAGCCCGCAAACCTGAAGCCAAATGGGAGAGCTGACTCCCCGGAGTGCCTGAGCTGCTCTCTGTTTCTCCGCTCCCTTCCCCTGCGCTGCCGCCCGGTACATTGACTCCGGGAGCAGAGGCTCCTTAGCAATAAATAAGCTCCAAATATAGAAGAGGGGGAAAATATGATGAGCCTGCCTGACATTTGTCTTTAAAATAAAGCTAGCTGCACGTCAAGTTTGAGCTTAATTTCTGGAAATAGGCGGAAGTCGCCTCGGATCATGCATGGGAGGCTAATTGAAAAGATCAGTTGGAGCACTTGTGGCAGGCATGTCACTTTATGACACCGCTCTGCTTTTGAAAATCGCATCGTCACGACAAATAGTAGCATGATAAAACGACCCTTTCTGTCTGCATTTGGATATCACTCAGACAAAATTGGACGCTACTCGTTTACCCTCCGAGGGAGACTTCGTTTTAAGGTGGCCAGGGGCTACGCGCGGTCACACAAACGAGGGCGCGCCTGGATTCTTAACATATTAAAAGTGACATGCAGTTTTTTTCCCCCCTTGTTTGTATTTGACAACAAATGCTCACAGCCACTGCAGTCCTGTTGTGTGGAATCGGTGGGCGTCTTTACTCTGAAATATGTCATAGGACTCTGCTTTATACTGTATATTTCATTTTATAGAAATTACCAAAAGGGCCTGTGCGTAGAGCTGTGGAAAATAAACCCGTTTAACTGAGTAACATATCCCTTTTGGCCGCTATGTGTACTAATCTTCCAGCGTGGATCTGATTGATAGTAAACCCATTATCATCCCTCCTGCTCTTTGGTAATTCCAGGATTAAGTGGAATTAATAGACTTCTTACACCGAAATTGGCCTCCCCGCATTAAGCGGCGCTGCTCTGCGGGTTCTCCAGGGCTGCTCCATCACCTCTGATTTATAACTATCATATAAATCCTCCGGATCGATAAAACCGTCGGATAAGGACGTCACATAAAAATCAAACTCTCCTAAGGTTAAGTCTTAATCATGGCACAATTCCCTCAAGTGCCCAGAGTCGATCTCGCCCGCTGGCGCTGATTATGCGCCTTGTATTCTATTGCAAGTCGACTAATAGGAAAACATATGGTGTCAATTTGGACGCTCCCCACCATATACACCCAGGAGTTATTAGCACAAAAGCCACCGAGGCCGTCGCGACCTTTAGACAACCCAAAGGGCCGGGCCCAATGATATCTCCTCGGCAATTCGCACCAGACATCACACGCCAAGCCAGGGGAGCATCCCATTATCATCAATCCGCAGCAAAGCAGGAGCACTGGGTATTGTACACAGCTTTGATAAGGCCACATCATCTCTGGGATAATGGACAACCGACTAATCACAGCGCTCCTGCCTATAAAATAAAAATCTACTGCCACACGTTTGTAAAAACATTTTTGTTTTTCGTCACAGGGTCACTTGTTTTTTTTTTTTTTTTTTGCTTGTTTTTTTGTTGTTGTTTTTTTCTTATGATTCACACCTCGACACATCAAACAATCCAACTGTCATGTGGTCCAACATTGGATTCAAACATATTTGGACTAAATGCGCACAGTTTACAGCACAGATACGTCATCGAGGTATATGGAGAATAATATAATAAAATTATTCCACACACCTTCATCACAGATGTCATACACCTCTTGTCCAGCAGCAAGAGAGAAAATGTTTCATGTTTATCCTTTTTTGTTTCATCACACACACTCACACACACCAGGAATAAGACAAATAAAATAAATAAAAAATAAAAAATAAATCAACTCATGGGCCACTTTAAACACAGAGGCCTATAAGCAACTTCATCACCATGTTTTTGATTGGCACCCATGACAGTATGGTTGGTAATATTTATCTTCCGCTGTGAGTTCAGCGTGCACCTGACAGTGAGGCCTGCGGTTATAATATGAGCATTTTCTTTCTAGTTCATGCTGTCTGTCCGTGAAGAATATGGACTAATCTACATAAGACATTATTGCTATTCCTCATGTTTCATGCAGGGCTCTTCTCTACGCAGCTAATCTTGTATGCAGCCTGGCAGCCAGCTCTAACGCTAATGCAGACGGCTGTGCAATTATTTAATACCAACTCAAGCAGAAACAAAAATCTCCCTCTCAACCCAGCCCCCTCTATTCTCCCTCTCTTTCTCCTCTCTGGAGCAGGACGACGTGTGATTAACTTGTTCAATAATAACTTGCCTACCTATCATTGCAAAAAATAAATTAACAGCAATGAAACGGCCATCAAATAACTGAGAATATTTCGCCCCTGCACCTCAAAGACATGCAAATTTATGCTGCACTTACATTTCCCTTTTCCCCCTTCTTTAAAAGTGTTTTTTAAAGTTATTGCGCTACAACAACTAGTGCATAATGTCAGTGGGTGTTGCTTTCATGCAACCACATTAGCAATGGCGGTTGTAATCAAAAGTTTCAAAACAAAATATACATAAAAATAACTTACTGTTCTGCATCATTGAGGCTACGCCAGACTCCCACGTGGCTTGGTTGTGGTATTCTAAGCGTCACAGGGAAAAAAAACAAAAGTGGTTAGCACCAAAATCGTGAATGTGACGTGTACACATCTGCACAAAAATTATTTGCAACATTTTTATTTTTAAAATAAGTCAAAAGTTTCTCATCTCATCGTTCGATT
>JAPXVT010000001.1:23394121-23408874 GCA_029823135.1 Acanthurus reversus | reverse complement strand
CATCGTATTCATGCTCAAGATAGACCCTCCTCCTCCTCCTCCTCCTCCTCCTCTGTCCCTCCATGTGTTCAGGCTCGAAGAAAGGGCAGCGTGACGTCACGCAGGGCTGGTCTTGCCGTTTATTAGCCACGGGAGCCAAGTGCCAGGTTGCAAGAGCTTCACACTGCAGCTCTGTCCCGGCCAGCGGCAGAGGGGATGTCCTCCTAACTCCACCAACCAAACTTTCTAGAAACTCAGTCAACAGAAAAACACTGACTGACTGACCAAAGTGTCGCAACTGGCCTCACTCATGCTTTAATGAAACGTTAACCAGCCTACTTGGTGTGTTTTTCCGCTTTTAAACTCAAACAGAGACACAGTTTGCACGTCCACTTTGATCACTTTTTGAATGAGTCGGCTCACGCTTGCGTAGAGAAAGTTTTTCTTTTCCCGATTTTTTATTCTTATTTTTTCAAATCACATTTTTTTATACGTTGGGATAAAGTTTTTCTTTATCATTTAAAGACTCGTGATGGCTGTCCTGTCACTAGCGTTACTACTTGTAGGATTTGTATTGACTTCAGCTGACAAGGTAAGTGCCTGTATCGCTTCACAGTTGCCTCATTTTACTCTCAAGTGTGCGCAGTGTTGCCTCTCAAACCGAACCCCGTTCATATGAAAGAAATCTCGCTTTAAAGCAGAAAGTGGGCCGACGCAGCAACAGGTTTTAAAGTGCCCAGACTTTCCCGTTTGCCTCTGTGAATGCGCACACTGCTTCCTCTGTGAAATACATGTTGACACTGCACACGCATGAGTTTAGCCTGTTACATAAGACATGTAAAATAGAGGCATTTTTGTGAATTTTTTACAGCCTGCAGTGCAGTGCAGTGCTGCAGGGCGGTAGCGTTCATGCTGCTGCTGGACATCTCAGACTCTCACATTATGATTTCCTTCTGGCTTGTGCCGCTTTTAACGAGCTTCTCTTTCCTCCCACAGGCTGGTGGAGTAGATAGAGAGGGTGAGTACTCATCGTTTTGGTTTATCTTGTTAAGAAGTAGATGTAAAGTTGTTGGAAGTACAGATGATTTTCCTCCAGTCATAGAAACTCTGGGGAGAACAACCTCGGTGCATTGAGATCAGAGTGGGAGGGGAGTTTGTGTGTGAGGAGCTCTTTAATGCACCCATTCCACTTCCCTCTGCTACCATCCCACCAATCCCCCATAACACACACACACATACACACAGTCCTACATCACACACACACACACACACACTTATATTACAAGAGCGAACTGCTTCAAGGGCTTTGTCATACAGGAAAGAAAATTCCACTTCTAAATCCCGCACATCTGTTATCCATTCTGAGGTTAAGAAACAAGTGAGCTGCAACAGTGTCCACGTAGGATCCTTTTACACTCGCTGGCATCTTCTGAACACCTCAAAGGCCCTCACACAGCACGATGACAGCTGTCAGTCGGCCCACCGTTTGCGTTTGCGGTCGCCCGTACTTGGCCACTGTTGGCGCTTCTTGGCCATTATCAGCCTTGTAAAACAGTTATTCCACCCATTTGCTGTGGTTTCGCTTCAATTTTCACCTCTGACTTTTCTCCTTCTGAAAAGTTACAGTCAGAGGGCCTCACGCAGGAAGTTCTTGTGCAAACAGATTTTGTTCCCTAAGTGTTTAAGACGTGTTATATTCAGCAATTATCTCATATTGAGAGTTTCCTCAAAAGTTCTTAAAGACCTGTAGTACGAATCATGAACATTCTGCCTTTCTTCACTCAAACCGAATCTTTATCGGCATATTATGGCATGAAAAATTTCACATAAGGCACAAATTGCTATATGTTGAAGGATACTCAGTGTTGCACCATCAGCTAATGTAATATTTGCTCATCTATCTCTGTGAATGCTGGGGTACCTTGAAGATAGAGTCAGAATTTTTGGAACAAAACATTCTCACTTATAGAGGGGAACACGCATACTTATGTAGCAGTCTTAGAGGCACTTATTATTCTAATGTCATGTCTCATGAATGTGCATCTACACGCAAACAGGTGACACTAATCAGGTTGAAACGAACAAAAGAGTTTGGTGAACGTGATTTAAACACTCGGCCAAGCAAACCTTACAGATAGAAGTAAGAGAGGTTTGGGATAAAAAATACATACTGGTTATACTGCAACTTTTTGTCTTACTCTTAATTGGACTTTAACAAACACTTTGTGGAATGTGTTATTCCACAAACAGTTTGTTGGATTTAACAGCCGTCTGAAACCTCCTTCCGGCTGTAGAATTGGCATCAGACAGTCTTGCAATCGTGTCCATTTTATGTGTTGATTAGCCAGGTTCATGGATGTGTAAGAGTTGTTAATGTTAATTAGTACCTTCACAGCTACTTATTAACATTGCAAGGTTTTTTCTTCTCACCATTCCCATGTAGGCTCCGTAAGTTTCTGTGGTGGCGATGCCTCCATGTTTCATGATCCACTCGTATGCTCTCCACTCCTCCCCTCCATCGCAGCCGTTATTACCAAAACCCCAGGAACAGTCCACAAGCATCTGCTGGGACAGTACCTGCAAGGAGCCTGTCTGAAAGACGAGAGGAAAACATGATTACAGTCTGTTCTTGTCTGGATAGATTATATTCTCCAAATTACAATACAATATGTTTTACTAGTTTGGTATGTTTATCACTACACAAACCTCTGGAAATAAATTTAACCAAATGGCCAAGAGGGTTTTAGTAGGAAAAAAAATTAGACAAAAAGTCGTGTGACTACAAAAAGAACAAAAGACAACCAAACGGATTGAACACTGAAGTTTATAATGAACATTTTTGCACCAGCTGTTATTTACAGGCTGCCAAGAGGACGCTGTGAGATCAGGAAGAAGTAAATTTTAAATTGGCCCCCGGAGAGTGGCTCTGTTTGTGAAGCTGCCAATGGGGCCTGAGAGGTGTTACATCACGTAGGTCACTTCCTGCTGCTGCGCCGCGTGCTGGCACAGGCACAAAGATGAACTGCTGGGGTTTCACAACAGTACTTTATGCGAGGCCAATCAAACTGTACATGTAAACACTTACACAATTAGTGTAGTTTTCATCCACAGTGGGACAGATACATCTTTATTATACTGACAACTGAAATATCACTTTAGTAAATTTGGTGGTTTTTGCAAGCTGGAATATTGTCACATTTTAAAAACTAAAAGATTAGAAAGAAAGAAAGACAGAAAGAAGATCCTATAAAACATGGACTAGAACATATATAATCTAATACTGTGAAGTTGTCATCTTTGAAGTTTTCTGCGGCGTATAACATGTATGTAAGCACAAGTTCAGTGAAATTTAAGTTATCCCTATATTTACATGTATGATACTAGTTAACAATTTCCAGTGAGAAACATGCTCACTTAGAGAAACTGTTTACAAGAGCACAGAGGACTGTTTGAGAGCTTCATCACATGGTGCTTCAACAATCACCTGAAGCTCATTATCAGCAAACCCAATGAGCTTGTGGTTGACTGTAATGCTTCAAATATAAATGCTGACGCGAATTTAAAAGGTTCAAGATTCATTTAATTGTCATTTTACAACACAAGGTTATACAAAGAATTGTTGTTCAGGCAGTGCTGTGAATACTCCTTTCCTACTTTTTGTGACCAAACAAAGTTATTGTGTTACTAGGGTTGTTGAATTTGTTATAAAATAGGCCAGCAGCCAATGAGAGGACTGGCTTTGGGTGACTGGTCAGTCATGAACCTTTGACAGCATAGTCATCGCCATAAAACTTTACAAACATATAAAACTATTCTAAACACGATATTGTCTCATGATACAACATAAAATAAAATAAAATATTTCATCATCTTTTTACAAGCAGTATTCATCTAAGAACAGAGTGCAATAAAAATCAATTCAATTTCAAAGACCCACCTAAAATGAAAAATATTCACCTGTCAAGGTAAGAGCATGAATTTAAGAACAGTCTGTCTCTATCACTGCTCCCACTGTTCAGAACCATGCAGCAGAAAGCTGATCTTTGCAAGGGGTGAGTTCTCCTTCTTTTTGTTATCAGAGGAAGCAGAAAAACAGGAACTACTGCTTTGTCCTCTATCCTCAGGTAAACTGACGAGATACCAAGGCCATGTGCATTAAAAATACAAAAACCAGATGTCTGTGACAGGCACACGGTCAAACAAACCGCAAGTTACAACACATCATAAGCATGCTATGTTAAAAGGTTTGTCAAGTGTGAGTAATGCTAGCAGTTGTATTTAAACTGGTGTGTATGTATTTGCGTGTAAGGACTCAATCCTTGTCAACATCAAAATGTTATATTGCCTGAACACATATGCCTTTTGCTCTGAAACTTCTCTGTGTAACATTCCTTAAACAGCTGGTTAACTATAAAAGCCGCAGGGGATGAAGTTCTGCCCCGGCCTAATAATATCTTCACGTGTCCAGCTGAATGACTCTCATCTCATAATACAGTGCATAAAGGGCCCACTGTATCAGTGTAGCAGGGTCTCCCTTAAATCACTCAAAAGTGGTGATACATGTTGCATAATTCTACCAAAGCTTAAATGAATAATTTCATCACTACCTCTGGATAAAGTAATGCAAACCACATTTTAAATTTGTCTAAACAAAAGCATTTTAAAACTCTGGACTCAGACTCATGAAAATGGCACTGCAACCAGGCAGCAAATCCAAGACCAACACAGCCCTTGCCTCATTGCTACCCACAAAAGGTCAGCAATGTCTATAACACAAACAATAGACCGGTACTACACAACGTCCATGGACAGGAATCACTTTTTCCCTCACCCATCCCAGCATTCAGGCACCTTGAAGTGCCTGAACAATAAACTAATTCCACTTTTGTAGAGATGCATGAGAGGAAAATACTATGAAGAACATTGTCCACTGTGTTTTCTAATATTAACATTGATATTTTTCTTAGCAGCATTGTTTGCCTGCACTAACATTTAGATCAGCAGTCCGTGATGAGTGAAAGTGTCAATTGCTATTAAGAATGCCCTCTTCATTGTAATGTATGAATTTTTAATAATGAAAAAATCATAGGCTTATAACACACTATCATCATCAAACTAAACAGCACAGCCTGGAAATAAGAAGGCACGGTGGCATGGCTGAATGTTTTCTTGATAAACAGAGGCTTTGAGTTCAGAGGAGCTCATGTTAAAAGTTTCCTGGCAAATTTTGCTGAACGTTTATGTCTCATCCCAGCAGGTGTCTGTGTGTCAGCATCAAGGCCAGCCTTTATCAGTTCTTTACAGTAAACCACAGCCTCTTCCATGCTGTCACACCCTAGCAGCTGTGGCCAGGGTGTAAGCAGTCATCAGAAAACATTTCAGATATCTCTAGCGGTAACTGTCTGTTGTCATACCCTTGAGTCTCATTCTGAAGCTGGACAAGTTTACGAGATGACTCTTAGGTTTGTGCACAATGATGGGAAAAAAGAAGAATTACCACAGTCATTTGACTTTGACCTCTGACACTTTTTTTAGGGAAATGCCGTTTTAGTGCAACTTTCTCAATCCCAGAAAGACAAAATAATCAGCTGTTTTACTGAAAAATCTCACAGATCACTGAAATACAGTTGATTTGTAAAATGTTTTCATGCTATTCTTCTGTGGGCTATATCATTTTTTAATTTATTACTGATAAAGTTTTCTGGTTGCATGCTCTGTGTCTCCAGCATCATATTTTTAATTCACTAATAAAAGTCTAAACTGAATCTCAACAGCAAAGAGAGTCACAGTTTAACATGTCACTAATTAGTATGTCTAAAATCTAAGATCTGTCATGTGTGACTTCCTGCCAGATATTGTGCAATGTATCCCCCATTGAACTGAATTTGATCCTTCATATGATTGTGCCTTTTAAACTCCTATTGCTCCTCCAAGACTGTGAGTATGTTTAATGTAAACACACTCTGATGACAAGAGACCACTTCATCATTACCAGAGGCCGAGTTCTACTGCGGTGACTCGATCTATCCAGACAGGAACGTATGAATTCCTGGAAGACTGTAGCTTTTCTTTTCTTTTTTTTTTTTGCTGCTGCCATTAGGTTGAAACAGAGCACACACATTCCACACAGGGGGATTAACGACCCCTGATAGCTCAACACCCACAAATGCAAACCGGCTTTGATTGATCGCTGCAGTCTTTGGTGTGATATGATGCTGGTCATTAAGTGATATGGGCAGATAACAGTGGTATTTCACGTACCAACCCTCACTGCGGAGCTGTTTGTTACAATACGACCAAGTTTAGGAGGCAGATAAGAGAACAATACAAATTTAACTGAATGAACAAAAGAAATAGTGAATTAATTTCACCAAGTTGGGGCTGTGCAGCTGCGCTATGTGATGGATCATGTGGTGGCAGTGGAGATAAGTGAACACAGGGACTGAACAGCTATAACAATAAACCACAAGCATTCAGTGAGGGGAGTTATGCGCTCGTACACACACACACAAGTAAACGGCAGAAGCAGAGGGCATTTTTCTCTCGGCACATAAAATAGCTGAGGTGTAATTAAAGTTGCATAAATTAACTTGTGGCCAGCAGGGGACAGAAAAATACCAAAACACACAAACAGATTGAATAATAACCGTTTTGCCATTTATTGGTTTGTGGACAACCATTTTAAAGCCTTTAGTTTGGCACTATGGCCTTGTCATCTTGTTTTTTTGTTTGTCTGTTTGTTTTTGCTCTGTTTTTTTTTTTATGAGCAAAAAGTGACCATATAGGGCGGAGCTGGAAAACACAAACATGAAAAACATATAAACACAGACACTCATAGCGACCACGCTTTAAATTTAGCGTAACTTTTGGTTTAATACACTTAAATGAGCACGTTACATAAAAACTGTGTCAGCCATTTGGCCAGCAGGTAAAGTGCAACAGGTTTATCCGAGCTGCTTAGGTGGATAAAAGTCAGACTCAAATATAGAGTATGATGATTTTTTTTTGTTTTATTTTGGTGATGGAACTCTGGTTTTCACTGGTGAAGTGAGACTACTGGTGATCCCATCATGTTTGGCTAATTGTAGTCCATTTAATAATGAACTACAGAACAAAAGGGCTAAAAAGCTCACTGACACCCCGATTCCAAAAAAAAAAAAAAAAAATGCACTCCTATTATTTAGGGCTGCAACTTTGAGCATACAAAGTTTTAAATGATGAATTACTTGCCTGTCAAGTAATGTTGATGAAGGGTTTGCAAGTTCCTAACTCCAAGATAATGGTAAATGGAGAGCATTTATATAGCACTTTTCTATGAGTCTTTCAACCAGTGCCTGACAAGTCAGTATTCACCCATTTAAGGGTAGTGGCTCCTATAAAGAAGTGCCAGCCTGTTCATCATGAGCACACACTCACACCGATGGAAGGAAAAGCCATCCGGAGCAATTTGGGGGTTCAGTATCTTGGTCGAGGACACTTTGACATTTAAATTAAAGGAGTCAGAGAGTGACCCACCAACCCTCTGATAAGAAGATGAACTGCTCCTCGCAACTGTAAATCAGGAAGCAGTGAATGTTTGGCAATTTTGCTTAATAATTTGCTTCTCAACAACTTCATGTCACAATAGTTGCCACTTAATTTTCTGTTACTTGACAAATTGATTGACTGCGTTTCAGAAGCGTGTTTATAGTTTTGGTGGCGAAAGATACAGAGGAGAAAGAGGGGAAATGATAATGGGACAGCAGGAAGTGTAAAGCAGAGAGAGAGGACAGCAAAGTGATGATAGGAGGATAGGGGGGGCCTTCCTTTTTAATATGATGTAACAACTGTTTAACAGCACTTATCTTTGCATGACCAATCCGTTAATTGGCCCAAATCTAACTGAAAATAAGAAGAGTAGCTTTATAATGTATCTATGCAGTTGTGGACAATAAAAATCCATTAGAATGGCCCCATGGGATTTTGCATGCCACGGATCAATGTGGAGTCTGGAACTTAACTCTGTTTAACATCTTCGGTTTTTCTTGTTTATTTGTTTCTTGTATTTGTGTGTACGTGTGTGGGGAGGGTGGGTCAGCCTATAAGTAATTAACAAGCAATTCGCTCCACCTAGGGAAGCAGGGAAGTTACTCATGCGATGCACCGTGACAAGGTCACTGGCTGATAGATGAGCCTGAGCAAGGGGATTTTTCAGAGATTGTGAAGGCAAGCAGAACTGTGGGAACCAGACAATTAGTGGGTGGAAGGTAGGCAGCCATGTTGGATGATGACCATGAGACTGGCTTACATGGATACTCACCACTTGGCTGGCTGACAGGGAGAAAGCAGACACCTGGGCTCAACTAACTCTTAACGCACAGTCATTTATCTTTGAGGAGGCTGAGCAGGCAGTTTGCCAGCAGTTTAGGACAAGCATGTGCTATTTCCTATCAAACAAGCATGGATGAGGTCAATATAAACAAACTGACAAGTTAAATATTTCAGACCTACACATAATCATAAACAGATATTCATTTTGGATGACCTGTGGTAGCTTTTTGCCTTAATTTACTCATATATTTCCTAATTTTTACCATATGCTCAACCAAATATATAAGGTGGGAAAATACAAAGACAGACACACTTTCACTAAATATGATATATATGCCTATAAACACATGGTCTACACATAGTGTATCAATATTTAAAAACAATAAACAAAGAAAACTTCATTTCTGTATTTATCTGAAGCTATTTTGAAATATTTCGAGAGACTGCAGCTTGCATAATTTTTATTACAGACAACTGTATTCCAGCGAGGAAAAAAAACAATGTAGAGTTACGGCATTTACACAAAAAAACAAATCTGTAAATCAGATCCGAGTCTGTCGCAACAAGGCTCAGAAAAATAGAGAATTGTAAGAGAATTGGGATGTACATTTACATTTCCCTGCAAAGATGAGATGAATCATCTTTGGGCATATCTGATTTCACAACCTTGAGGGAACTTGTGACTTTGAGAGTCCAGAGCTAAATAAGCAATGCTCTTCTACTGAATTCTGCACACACACGCACACAAAATCCCCATCAAATATCAGTGAAAGTTGCTGAAAACATGGGCGAAGATTACACAAACATCTTGCAAAGACCACGTAGCCAGGTTAGATTTAGCATGATAAAAAACAGACTTAAATCCCAGCTTAATACATGTACCAGGTACAGTCTCCCTGGAGTCAAAAGGTTTACTGCGGTCCAGCATCCTTGGTATTTTCAGGACATTCTGTCATGAGTACAATAAAGACTATTAAGCATCATAACACACTGTGGCATTTTAAAGAGCTTTTAAAGAAGACAAAAACAATGCCTCACATGCACCTGGAGCATCAAAGCCTCCAAAACTCTTATTCTGGACTTGAAATACACCAGGCACTTGACAACAGTTGTTAATCAGATAATAAAAAGCCTCACAGTTACACAAGCACACTTGTGGAGAAGCCGCCATAAATTCTTCGCCATGACAGCATTTGAGGGCAGGGAGAGAGTGAGGGTGGGATTTGGTACCAGGCACTTGCCTCCCCAATAGAATGACGCATCATACCAGTGCTATGGTGAAACACTCTATCAGCCATTTCCCTTCAACACGCTATTTTAAGATATCTATCCTGCTGATCGCAACGCAGCTCAGTTCCCTAACAGTAACCGCTAAGAGGAATATGAGACAAGCCGACCTTTAAGAGAATTATGACATGGCATGATGTGTCTGGAGCCTATTTAGCCCCTAAAATACAAATATTTTTGTGACAGATGAGCTGTAGGTTGCAGTGCAGCTTGGACTTGGAGAACACTCCAGTGTCCTCACCCTGAGATACAGATGTGCGTAACCTGACTACATAGTTTTAGGGTGAACTCCAGTTTCACTTAACCCTCTTCACCTCACTCACCTCAATCACCAAGTGACCTGCCATGGTAAGAATACACAGGATCCCACTGGGCACCGAGGCCCAGCGAGCGCACCCATAGGTCAGCAGGGCTATGGTGGAACAGTGCTGCCCTCTGACACCGAAAGTGCGTCCGGGTTGGAAAGCTCGGGGTCAGGCCTGCCATGGTGGTCCACACAGCTGGACCGCAGCCCAATCAGATAACCTCTCAGGGGATCAGATTCACCTCTGTTACTCTCATCCACGACATCCAGGGTTAATCTCCCAGGGAGGAGATTGATATCTGCATAAGACAGAATGAAAGATTAGGAACTGGTGGTGGAAGTCTCTCTAAGGTGACTAATAAAATTTAGGAGGTAGTCTGACCTCTGAAGAAAATTGCACACAGCTCTGACAGATTTTTTTCTTTCCATCTAAAAAGATGATCTAGTCGTGGTCGAGGTCCAACAAGTTATGTGTACAAAATGACTCCATGTCCAAATAAATCCACATTTTTCTAAGTAATATGTAGAGAGAGGGAGTTATTCCATCACAATTAGTCATGAAGCAGCCTTCAGCGCCAGTTTCCAAGCGAGGTTACTGCGGCTTTAATAGCTTGACCCGGAAGCGCAAGAGTTTCACCGGCACTGTTGCCTTTTCCTTTCCGCTCAGGTCTCAGCGGTGGTGGGAGCGTGGATTTCATCATCTGGGCTCAGAAAATTGCCTAAAATGAGCGTCCCAGCGTTTATCGATATTACGGAGGAAGACCAGGTACGACATTTATCTTTAAAACTCTTTTTTATTGTTCAGCCGGTGCATTTGTGGATAAATACAAACTATCTAATCGGATAACTTAGCATGCTAACTAACGTTAGCTGAAAAGCTACCCGTTCTTAGCAGCTGACAAGTAGCGTTACGGACTGAATGTTAGCTAACGTTGCATTCTGACTGATGTATGTGAAAGCACATTGTGAGTAGTTATGTCACTAAACATACCGTTTCGGTGTTTTTAATGTAAAACAGTTGAGAGTCACTGCTATTTCCTGTTTCCATCTTAATTTACGGCTAATGCTGTCACAATTGTTTTGGAGTAAGTTAGCCTCAACGTTAGCCCAGAATGCAAGCTGTCTAGTCAAACCTTGGCTAAATAAACAAAGACTTTTAAAAAACAAAACATCAAAGCTTGTGAGCTTCAGATGAAAAAGACCTCAGGTAACCTCTTTGATATAAAACATCTGTTTGTTCATTTATATAACAATAGATCATATGACAGTAACTACAGTATTTATTTTGTAAAATCACGTTTTCGTACTAGCTAACGTTACATTTAAGCAATCTTACATGTTGACAGTATTTACTCATTGTTACGTTTTATGCCATATCTAATATTAATTACTATGTTGTTTAACGTCATAGGCCTCAGAGCTGAGAGCCTACATTAAGTCCAAAGGAGCTGATATATCAGAAGAGAACTCTGAAGGTGGGCTTCATGTAGATCTGGCTCAGATCATCGAGGCATGCGATGTGTGCCTCAAGGACGATGATAAAGGTAAGTAAGTGATGATGATGATGATGATGATGAACACCCCTGGGTGTTTCCCATGGTTACTTGTTCAATTGGACAATAACAGGCAATAGACTCATTTTGCTTTATGTTGCCAAAAAAAAAAGCACAAGTGTAAATCATAAGGTTCATGGGTGGAAAGCACAGATGTAACAAGATTCAAGGGTTCCTCCTGTGATTGAGCATAGTCAATAACACTGCACTGGAAATGGTCACCTAAATGCACTGCAGTAATTCCATATTGTATGCAACTGATTTTAAAATTACTCTCCGATGGATAGCAGTTTCTCGATGCTTAAAGGTGTGTGTGTGTGTGTGTGTGTGCGTGTGCGCTTCTCTGCAGATGTAGAGAGTGTGATGAACAGCATTGTGTCTCTGCTGCTGATCCTGGAGACAGACAAACAGGAGGCTCTCATTGAAAGTCTGTGTGAGAAACTGGTTAAGTTCAGGGAAGGAGAGAGACCCTCCCTCAGGATGCAACTGTGAGTCTGTGAATTTATTTCAAACTTTAAACCTATTCGCAGCTGTGCCTTTCTTAATTTTAATGTCCAACTCTCTGACCAAGTATGTAGCCCAAATGCATGGAGAGTAAGTAGGCCATTGTTTTGAACTCAGTCAAAGTTGAGGTTGTTGATCTTTAGAGCTTCACATCACAATACTTCTTTCAAGTAACAGGCAGGAAAGTGACAAATTAAAACAAGCAGTATTTGCTGAAAAACCCATTGGTCTGATAAAGAATCAAATCTTCATTTAAACAATTGACTCTCATTTTTTCTCTCTCATGTTTTGATGTTATAGGCTGAGTAACTTGTTTCATGGCATGGATGAGAACACCCCAGTGAGGTACACCGTCTTCTGTAGCCTCATCAAGGTGGCAGCAACTTGTAATGCCATCTCTTTCATCCCTACTGACCTTGATCAGGTATGTCTACTCACCAGTAACTGATTATACACACTGCCAATCAGATATGTTACTTCATTCTTTGTAGCTGCAAAGGCAGAAAAAAAAAAATTCAAAAGTTGTCAGCAATAATTTTCAAACCTCCATAGGCTGCATTCTCTCTGCATTAGATTTGTAATTTGCTATGTTTTGCTGCTCATCAGGTGCGCAAGTGGATCATTGACTGGAACCTAAACACAGAGAAGAAGCACATACTCTTGAGGCTGGTGTATGAAGCACTGGTTGACTGCAAGAAAAGGTAACTACGTTGGGTCAGATATATAATTCATATGTAGGTATGTGTGAAAGCTGAGATATGAATGTGTGGCACTTAAACTTCTAACCTCCTGCGTGGACTTATGATGTGTTTACTTTTTACACATAAACACCTCTGGGCCTAATATTCTGTGTTATTCTTCAAGTTAATTACCTGAATATGTTTTTGAACAATTTATATGCTCATTTCATAGTGAGGCTGCAGCAAAAGTGATGGTTGAGCTGCTGGGAAGTTACACAGAAGACAATGCTTCACAAGCCCGTGTTGATGCCCACAGGTAAACTTTGAGACCCTGCTTAACATTTGTCATGATCCTTTGCACAATTGAAGTCCCCATACATGCATACTTACATATTTTCCCTTACCTTTAGATGTATTGTTCGGGCTCTCAAAGACCCCAATACCTTCCTGATGGACCACCTGCTCACCCTGAAACCTGTTCGCTTCCTGGAGGGAGAACTCATCCACGATGTGAGTAACAACCATGTCAATGCCAGCTGATGTTGAAGCCTCTTGACTATGTTTTATGTTGGTCTTGGATGCGTTTTTGTGACGATGTGTCCATGAGAGCCAAGGCAAACACAAAGTAATATTTAATTGTTAACTAGTTATAAAGTTGGAATGCTGAGCAGCAAGAATGTTTGTACATCAACACATGAACTGGCTTAGAATAAGTTATTCTTAGTAGGGTCTGTGCACACTGTTCGTGTTCATGAGTCAAGAGGCAGGCAATTCTCATGGTTTTAATAGTTTAGCCCTGTATTTATCAAAGACAAGATTAGAGCCAGTATGATTTGCATTCCACTTATCTGTCTCATAACCTTAACCTGAACGTGATTATCATAGAAAACCCTCAGACTAATGAATACAAACTGTATCTCTATAGTCTTGTAATGTAATTTTTTCCTCTTTTGACTCTCTTTTGCAGCTATTAACCATCTTTGTGAGTGCAAAACTAGCAGCATATGTAAAGTTTTACCAGAGTAACAAAGACTTCATTGATTCTCTTGGTAAGTAGCTATAACCTGAGATATTAGTTGCAATTCTACAAACACACATACTGACCATGTTTAAAAGTACAATACACAGTACAGGCTAATTAATGAATAAAAAATGGTAGTGTAGTTAGGGCTGGGCGATTACAATGATCTTCAATAAAAATATACGTCGATAACAATAAGCTTTGGACATTTCTTTTGGACATCTTAATCGTCTTTGCCTTTACACAGTATCTATGTAATGAAAACTGAGCCACTGTACGGTGCTTTGTTGACAAGATACAGGAATGTGTGTGTCAGCAGTGTGTCCGTTTCTCACTACCAAAGGCCGAGCTGTAATTACAAGTGTGTGTAGGATGGACTCTCAAAACAGACAATGTGGAGGGTTTGTGTTAATGAGTAGATTCCCTGACTGCATGCTCCTAAATGTAGAAACAGTTACCACAGGGAAACTCCCTGAGTCAAGAGTAATCAACTGTGACTGTTTTGTGCTTAATGATCCCTGCGTGTTGCTCTCCAGGCCTGTCTCACGAGCAAAACATGGCCAAGATGCGTCTGCTGACATTCATGGGCATGGCGGTGGAATTCAAGGAGATCTCCTTTGACACCATGCAACAGGAGCTGCAGATCGGAGCTGATGACGTCGAGGCTTTTGTCATTGACGGTACAAGCACTTCACCTCACATTAATCTTAGCCGTCTACCTTTGTTAGGTACCGCTTAGTTTCGCGGAGGTGACTAAAGAGGAGAGGGTGCTGATTGATTTGCCTTCTTGTACCACAAAAAGATCTGTCTCCCTCCTTTAAAAAAGAATGCAATGATAATTGCAGGACATGAGTGGGATTTTACAGACTATAGTGAGAACATGGCACAGACTCAAGATGAGCACTTTCAGTGTTTTGTGACTGGGAGCCTCTCCAATTAAATTTTCCAGGTGCATTCACTCTTGAAGCATTCTTGTGTCAGTGGCGTTTTTATTGCTTTCTGTCAGAGCTTTGCTGTCTCTTATTCTCTTCCTGTCTGCTTTTCCTTTCCAGCTGTTCGTACCAAGATGGTGTACTGCAAAATCGACCAGACACAGCGAAAAGTAGTTGTGAGGT
>JAPXVT010000001.1:23375913-23386908 GCA_029823135.1 Acanthurus reversus | reverse complement strand
CTAAAAGTGGACAGCATGACGCTCCTCCTCCTCCCTCTCCTGGGTGCGTGCATATGCATTTAAATTTTATATGAAATCCAACTTTTCAGATTTTTCTCACAGACTTGCACAATCCATAAGACATTCAAGACAAGTTATTCATATTTCTAACGACAACTTTTCCTATTGTTGGTTTTAGCTCTCGACGTGGAAATACTCAGCGGTAGTATCTTCAGGACAACGTATCAACATGTCTGCCAACATTAAGCAGACAATTTACAACAAAGATTTACACTGTGCTGCTCTGCTTTACATTTTGTACCATTTTTTTCATCATGACAAGTTTTTTAATAGAACTTTTGCCTTGTGTTTATTGCTTTGATTAACCCGTATTTTTAACACTGGAGCATTTCTAATCTTTCCGGTCTGTCGGTGTATCTTTCCTTCAGCAGAATGATCTTTGCTTTCTTTATTTTGCCTGCTTGTGCCAAAATGTAGCTTTCAGGTAGCTTCTGTGAACAGTTTTCTCAGATGTGATTATTTTTTGTAATACAGCCTTTACCCTGTGCTGAAAAACCTTTATGATACATCGCACCCGCTTTTCCACTTTTTGTCTAAATGAAAATGAAGAATCAATGTGCTGAACATGAAAGCTTTAAGCTGCTAGAATATATAAGCTGTCTGGGGAGCAGCTGCTTTACACACAGCACGTAAAGAAGGGCTGATAACAAGATTATTATGTTTCATTACATGGTAAGTATTAAGTCCAGGTGAAGAGGGACTGTTTCGTCTAGTCAAACAGCCTCCTCTCTCCTTCTGAAGGACAAATTGCAACGGCAAAAATGATTCTTAATGGCATTATGCTGTTAAGGGTAATGCAAGTGTGTTAATGCTGTACTTTGAGCTGTATATCATCTTTTTATTTGTTTTAAATGTGGAGGTTTTCTCTCTGCTCTGTGAAGATTTAATGTATCAGGAAATTTATTTTTGTGTTGCCAGCTAATGAGAAAGATCTTGTAATATGTGAAGTCACGGTTTACTTTCAATATCTACAGTACATTTTGGTTAATTGTTGTTTGTGCTATGAATGGTTGGAGGTGGAAGCTTTGTAAAGGCAATTTTACAACATTTTACACTTAGACAATTATTTTTACAATTACACAAAAAGATTATAGACATAAACAGTTTGTTTACCTTATCCAAAACAAAGTCAGTCACTGCACTGTAATGTTAATAAGCATTATACAAGCCTGTTGGATATTGTGTTTCATTTTCGTTAGATGATGCAAAAACACTGGAGTTAAAATGTTTTTGTGTCCCTGTGCCTTTACCAAAGTTCCACTGAGTGGATTTATTGAAGCTAATCAGAAACATGACTACTTGAAATAAAAATCTTTTATAGATATGTTATATAAAATGAATATTTTAATTATTTTGTCTCATATTTGAGCTGTGTGTGAGGTATGTGTGTTTATGATGGATGCGTTCTCATTTTTGCTTGAGATCAGTGTGAATATACTCAGCTCTGAGGTTTGTCAGCCACATTACAGTCCAATATGCAAGCTGGAATATTAAGTAAATGTCATTTTCAGAGTAAGAGTTTTGGAATAAAACAACAAAAAAAATCTGTTACTTGTATGTCCGTTGTATGTTAAATATGCAAAGTTGTTTTAAATGTTGGCTGCAGGTTGTTGAGGTCTCAACATGAGTTTGTCTAATTTTAAAATAGTAATAGAAACCAGGCATATTTTTCATTCCTTAGTTACACAAAGTACACATTGTAAGGTGCACAGAAAAACTCAGCATCTCCAGGCTAGGGCGTAGATTACATTTCGTACATAGATTCTAAACAAAATTCAAGTATTTCTAATGTTCGCATCCTTTGGATTCATAGAAAATGAAGTCTAGTATTGTTTGATCTTCTTTGTGAATACATAGAGGTGGTATTTTTCCTGTAAAGTTATTGTATTTATATTAAATTCAGCCAATAATAGTAAAGTTTGGGGCTGAGAATTCAAATGTATGTTACCTTCAAAGATGCCAAATAACATAAAAAAATAATATGGTTACTGATAAAAGCACAAATGTCAGTATTCTACTGTCAGTTGACTGGGATTTTAGTGACAGTAGACTACATGCATGGCTAATAGAGATAATTGCATCATTCATTAGTTTAAATAAACAATCTATGCAGAGCCAGGCTATAAAAATCGCTTCCAGTGGGTATTACGGGGTTCTGTGAGATTACAATAAAAAGTTTTTGTATTTCCAAAGATCTTAAAAACTTGCAGGTGAGTGGCAAGTCGCTGAACTTTTAGGTGAAAGGAAGGAAAACTACAAAACTTCCAGCCAAAGTCTGCGGTGCATCCTGGGAAATAAACTAACATGGGTACGTGAAACCATGCAGGGTTTACACGGCTCTCCATGACGGGAGATGAACAAAAATTAACGAAATCACTCAGAAGGCAAAAGGTAACGTTACACTTTCATTCGGGATTAAAGCACAGCTTCACGTCAGCTCCGCGGACTGTGCAGTGCTCTGACGGGACTGCCTGCCCTGGTCGGTCGGTCGGTCGGTGGGTCGGACCCGGGCTGCTACGATGTGCGTCCGCTGCTTCACGAAGCTCCGTCGGGGAAGTGAATCTTTCACCGGATGATGGACAGGAACTACCCGACCTCCAGCTTTGCGGACGCGCTGGCTCCCCCAGCACAGACCGTAGCTTCTTGGGCCTATGACCGCAGCACAGCTAGTGTCAAGCCAAGGTAAAAGATGAAGGAGAGGGTACCTTCCGAAGGAAAGCTCGGTGATGGAGGGCCTAGCTGTGCTATTTAGGCAAAGTGCAGAGGTCCATGTTGTTAACCAGAACACTGGAGGAATTGGAGGGATTTCGGATATGATCGGAGTTGTGGAGGCTTTTTGATTTGTCTGTGGCTTCGTAGACGTTCGTTACTGTCTCCCACCTTGCTAACGTTAGTTTTATGCTAGCACACCGTATCCTCGGCATGGCTGTGTAACGTTATAGAGTTAGTACAAACTGGAGAAGAATTTAATCCATATCTGTACTAAGTTGACTAGCTAGGCAGCCTAAACTAGCATTTTATCGGCCTGTTTTCTTGAACCACAGGTGCTCAGCAACGCCAAAACAGGATAGGTAACGGTAATAGGTAATAGGTAAGGTTAGTGGTAACGGTAACGTTACATACTGTTGATACCGAAAAGCAACGAGGGGATGGGTCGAAGTCTGCAACGTTAACTTACACTCTTGTCCGTTTTTAGTTGTGAGAGTTTGTCCACTTTTGCTTTTTTAATTTATTTTTTTTACTTTCTCATAAAGTTGTAGAATTCTAACTCTCTTTCAAACTTAGTATTATGCTGTTTACACTACATATATACATATACGTACGTACTTACAAAGTTGTAGTATCTTCTGCAAAAAAACAAACAAAAAAATATCAGATTGTGCTCACAAACACCCATAAAATAGAACTTTGATTGAAGTATATGAAATCTTTCATAAGCATAAAGAAAGACCGGAGCAGTTTAAGTAAAACGATCAGCTAAATTAGAGGACAAAATGAATCAAAATACTCTACAGTTGTGATCATCAGTAAGCTGTAATGATTAGTCAAGTGAAACACATCTTAAATGTGATTACAGCCTCAGTTTCCCTTATTTCATAACAGTGTGAACTAAGTAATTGTGGTTTTAGGTGTTGATTAGACTAAAAAAAATAGACATTGATAAATGCGCGCCAGCAAGTGCTATTTTTGAACAGGAAAGTAACTCATCAACAGATACACCCTCAAGCGCCGCTTACGAGCCACACCTGTACTGTCTGATGTCGTTCAAGACAACAGCTCGTTCATAAGTTCTGCTTTTACAAAAGATAAAAATGTTCACTTTTGATTGACACTGTCAGAGAGGTAATAATTCAGCTTTATATGTTTACTATTCAGGTTGTATTTTGCGGTGATGCTGCACTGCATTATATTGAGAGGTGCTTATAATGTTTAGCCTTCTCCATTTACTAACATAAAGGGGCGAGAATATTAAAAACACACTTAAAATGCAGTCTCACAACAACACCACAAACTTCAGTCTCAGTAATAATCGTACACACTGAAACATAAAAAATTTCAGATACGTAGAATATGTGGCAGGAAGTGTATGACAGGTTTGGTTATATGTTACGTCAACTTTATAGTCAAATAGCAAAGTAGAGTTGCGTAATATAAAAATTACTTGGGGGTGTGTTTCTGTCGAAGGGACTCAAAAAAGAGGCGGATGACTCTGTTTCACCATTGTGTTCTTCCACAAATGTTTACCTTCTGGCAGAAGGGGAACACGTTGGATGAAGATGGCTGCATCTGATTAACTCTGCTTTTATTTCTGTTTCCTTCTGTTTTCCATTTTCTCCCTGGAGAATATAAAGTCATGTGTCAGTTATTTAACTTTTTTTCTACTAATTGGCTCAAACAAACTTAAGCATGTTAAATTACAACATGAAAAGCCATCGATTTTTATTTGTGGACAACAACTGTGACTGAGGAATTCGCAAATGGGTTGTGCAGTTTTACTAGCCGTTCAGATTTTTATGAGTAGGAACTCTGTTCTTTTTGGTTATTTTCGGTGGCCTGAAAGGTGAGCTGCGTTTTGCATAAATAACTTCCCTTTCTGACTTGTGTCAGAGCTGTAGCGGCATGAGCCCTTGCAACACCGATTTTTAAAAAAAAATAAGATATAGTCTAGACATTTTACCACATAAGTTGAAATGGATAATATAATGGCGACATGTAGGGTTTGGGTTGAATCATGTCTTGCCTCGGCTCTTAAAGTCATGATTGCATTTTAACAAATAGGTTGTGGGTCTGCTGAGTTTGTCACTCAGTAAACAACCAGGACTTTATGGAAAACATACTTGGAAATAAGCGTTCTGTCTCTCGAGAGAAGCCATTTACTTGCTTCACTGCTGCTTGTGGTGATGAGAGCTCATTTATGTGTTTGTATGCAGTTCCAGTTATGGTGCAACACACCTTGATGCAGAGCTCCTCCAGCGGCAAAGCTACACTTCCACTCACCAGCTTCCCACCTACACTACATCACACCTTCCTGCTGCAGCAGGTGAGTTGGAAATACTTAACTCATCATATTCAGAGGGTTCTCTTTGACCATATTACAGTAAACTTTCTTTTACACTTACCCACAGTTTCATCTTGTCCTGATATTTTTGGCTTATATGCTTTGTTTGTTTTTTGAGATGTTCCCCTGTGTTGAGAGTGCCTACATTAAAAATTGTGGCTGACTTTTTGTTGGACACAAAAATCTCAGAGTCAGATACCTCAGTAGCAAATATGCTTTAACAGTCTGCATGAAAAGATATTTTAGCTTTTTCAGAAAAGGATTTCTGCAGAACTAAGTGTTTTAAGAGTTTTATTTACTTGGCACAAAGTGTTGTGTTTACTTCGTGGCCGTTTTCTGTGGTTATCCTTCTTTTTCTCTTTTTACTGTCAACAGCACTTGACTCAAGCAGTAATACTTCTGAGATCATGAGCTTCCTGTCAGCCATGGAGACGAGAAGCCTTCAGGCTGGTCCTGTTAGTGCCTCACTGCTTCCTCCTTTCAGACCGCCATCATGGCCTGCTGGTGAGAACACATCCAGTCACTCCTCTTTTATTATTACATATCACCCACATTTGTTTAGCCAGATATTCCTGTTTATACCATGTGTGGAGGCTTCTAATTTTATTTTTAAATTTTTCTTATTTTAATAACCTCAATAGCCTACAGGGAATACTAATTTTATATGTGCCACTACATTGTGAAGACATTATTGTGTGTTTTTTGTCAAGAAAGCTAAGTTTATGTATAGTCTTATTATTTATTTGTGAGAAGTATATTCACTGATAAAACATACCCAAGAATTAAACTGTTCAACCTCTGACTCAAAGTCGAGAATACTCTTCTGTGCTAGACCAGATACTACAATACCCCTAATTACAGATGGACTATAGGGAGAAAGATTAAAATAAGTTGCCTACAGGACCCAGTGACAACTTCAGGATGTCGAAATCATGTGATCTTATGACAACGTTAGCATGATATATGTTCATCCTAGTGTATTAAGGTTTGAAAATAAAAGGCAAGATCGAGCTGAAAGACAGAACTATGGCATAGCACGTAAAAACACCTGGAGAATGAGTTTGCTGAACTTCACTGGTGAGGGTAATATTTCCAATTTTTCTTTTATCAAAGGTTTTTTTGTGTATGCAGGTTTAAGTCATTATGCAGGGATAATTATTTTGATGTTGCCCGCCCTGTCATGATATTGTCTATTCTTTACAACGCAGGTACCAATTCCTCCACGACAGAGCTGTATTTGACCGGTGCCCTGCCTTCTACTGCCACTTTCCCTTCTCCTGCTGCTCTGTCGTCCTATCAGCCCACTGGTGCCTACCCTTCCAGGAGTTACGCTACTAACCCTTCCTTGGCTCTCCAGGATCCTGCCTTCAGCACTTCCACCAATGGCCTGTTTTCCCACCATGACCCGCTCCTTCATCTTAAATCAAGCCAGACTGTGCTCCCCACCGCGCTAGCCTTCAACCATCTCTCCTCCCCTACTCTGGGCTCGACTTTGCCTGTCCAGTCCTCCACTTACCGCTCAGCACAAGAGTCAGCCCCCCACCTCTTACAACCTCAGTTCAGCCTGCTACCTTCTGCCCTGCCTGCCTCTCATGGTGCCCCACAGACCTACGCAGCCACAGTTTTCTCAGGCTCCATTGAAAGAGCTCTTCAGCGTGAATGTAGTGTGATCAAACACCACCAGAGGCCTTCCAGTAGCCACGCAGCTCCTGAGCAGTTGCCCAATTCAGAGCACTCCCTACAGGGGTACTTTGGCTCTGGCAGTGAAGTGGATGTGTCCTACCAGCAGGACCCGTCCCGTCAGACGCCAGTGTCCTGCAGTCCTTCCACAGGAGCAGATTCCTCTCAAGGTGTCAGTCGTGCTCCACAAACCAAGACAGACTCAGTAACTCAAGCTTATTCTTCTACTACTTTTTCAAAGGCTAAAGACTGCTCTTCTAAACTAGGTCCACACCCTGCTGGGGGTGAAAAAAGTCATGAGCACTCTGAGAATCACAACAGAGGGTCTCCTGAGCATTACTCCTCCCCAGGACAGAAGCAGAATTCAGTGATTGCTAATCAGCAGTCAGTTCAGCTATCCAGCCTAATGTCCAGTAGTCTGTCTCAAACCTACATCACCCCCCACACTCAGTCACAGAGCTCCCTTTCCACTTCAGACAAACTCTCCCCCCTTTACAAGACTCTGCCTTCCCTTTCCAGTCAGTCTGACAATGTGGCATCTGTTAGTCAGACTCTTGTTTACTCCTCCAGTCCCGGGCTTAGCCAGGAACAGGAGATCCAGTACGCAGCCCAGGTCCAGGGCTTGTGTCCGGGTAATCTCTCTGAAAACTACCCCTCATCCCACTCTCAGGGTGCCCCAAATGTGACTTTTACATCTCAGTCACAGGGGCAGGCTTCAGTGACTCAGTCTCAGAGCTATGCCACAGGACAATCCCTTAACCAATCCCTTAACTCCTCCTATCCAGCTACATGTGTGCGGAGTCTGCCCACATCAAATACTGCACAGGACTACACCCTGATGCAGGCCTCAGTGGGAGGCAAAACACATGACACACTGTCCCAGCACCCAACACAGCCACAGAAATATGTTTTGTCTGCACCATTGCCTACATACTCGTCAACTGCTCAAGCCTTACAGAATAACGTCAGATCCTCAATACAAGACATAAAGCCAACATATGGTAAGCAAAAACTTGAAGAGCTTCCAATCCAGGATATTGATGCTCTGCAGCAGGCATCTATGGAGGCCTCTGCTGCCGCCACCAGTATGTCTGCTCACAATAATGTCATCTATGTTGTTTCGAAAATGGACGATCATCACAAAACACAAAGCGTCATCCGAAGCAATTCACGTTCTGATGACCAGATCATGGGACTAGGTCCTACAAACACAGCACAGGTCAAGAATGAAAGGATGGGTTCTCTCAGCCAACAGCACATTCATCTAAGCAGTACCAATGGTCAGGAAACTGCCAACACGAAAACTTCAAACTCCAGTATTATATCTTCTCATGTACCCCTTAGCTCAGAGCAACTCAAGCAGCATCCCCTCCAACTCAAATCCCCTGAGCCACATCAACAAAACCACCAGAATCATAGTCAGTCCCAGAACCAGAACCCGTCAGCGCACACCCAATTTATCACCGTCCCCAACACTCAGGTTCTCCTTGAGCACAACCAGATGATTCTGCTCCAGCAGCCCCTTGTCCACCATGGTCAAAACACTTCAAAGGTGGTATCTGTGCAAGGCATCCAACCAGCCCAAGATCTAGGACCTGTTCATGTCCAGTATCTCCACATGGACCGAGAACTGCTGGGTACAAGTGTTACTGAAACCCAGAATCAGCAGGGCGCAGTAGTGTCTGAACAGAGCTCTGGTTGCCCCGATTCGTCTAAACACCACTACAGCCAGTCGGCAAATCAGCCACCAAATGATGCCAAGAACCACTTTGCTCTCAACTCTATCTGCTTCCCCGACTCCATGTTACTTGCCGATGACAGAAATATTTTGTCAAACGTTGACGACATCTTGGCTGCCACCGTGGCGGCTTGTGGCGTTGCACCACAAGACTTTGTCAAAGCTACATCCTCTGCTGAGGCTGACATGGCAGTGATGGCGAATCCAGCTGATTCCAAGAGTCACTTTCAGACAGTTGATTTAAGGCACATGTCACCTAGTTTCTCCTCAGCACAACATCCTATCATCACTAACACTAACTCCCACACCATGACCATGACACTAAATGGAGCTCAGATGGCCACAGACTGTCAGAGTCAGTCTGTTCACCACAACAACAGCTCTGAGCTTGACACGAATGGAGATGGTGGTAGCTCTGAGAGTGACTATCACTTAGCAGGGCATGTGTACGACCCCTCGGGTCTCCAAAACAGAAGTAAAGGGAATGCAAAGTGTATTAAGATAGAGGATGGCCTTATGGAATGTTCAAGCAGCGAAGACTTTCCCAAAAAGAAGGCTCGCTCAAAGTCCTTGACCAGACCAGGAGGTCCTGAGGAGGATAGTGCACAGGCTAAACCGGCAAAGCGCAGTGGGCAGGCAAAGCGACAAAACTCCAGGGGTAGTGACGTCAACTCACCATCATCTTCACACAACGTATATGATGGTTGCCCACAGCAGGAAAGAATCAGGCAGAAGATCCGTGAAGTTGAAGAGAAACAGCCAGAGGTCAAAACTGGCTTCATTGGCTCTTTCCTTGACTTCATCAAATCTGGCCCCAAACAGCAATACTCTCAGAGTCCCACACGGACTCTCAGCCGCCCGAGAAAGCCCTGCACCTCGTCCAAACCACTACCATGTCCTTTGCCTGCTTTGCCTCCCAAACTGCAGACGCTGCCCGGGCCCGGCCCTTTGATTCCCCAGGATAGTCAAGGAGTGAGCTCTCAACAGAAGAGACTTGATGAAGATCTGCAGAAGAACTTGGAGACACTGCCGTCATTCAGCTCAGATGAAGAGGAGAACACTGGGAAGAACCAGGCCCTAAGGAACAGCATCAGCTCAGCGCTTTCAGCTCTGGATGAGTCTTCAGATCGGAAAACTGGTATTACAAGGACAGGTAGTGACATGCTGATTAAGCTTGTCAAGAGCTGTCGCAGTCTTATGATTGTCTGTTGATTACAATGTACTTAATATGATCTCTAACAGTTACCTTTTGTCCAAACTGATGTTTCAAAATTGCTTCTTCTAACAGTCAGAACATAAAATGTACATAAAATATACAGTAATTTAGAAGAAAAGCAGATAAATCCTCGCTAGCCTTATTCATTTGACAAATAGAGCTTGTGTTAATAAATGTTACATTATTTCTGAAGACAGAAAGCCATACAAGAAGTTAGTCTAAATTTGGAAAAATGTATATTTGATCACGGACTGTTATTTAAAAAAAAAGAAAAGAAAAAAGAGTAAATGGGATGAGAAAGCTAACCAGCATTTGGCATCAGTTTTTTAAATTTTGCAGACACATTTCATTTGGTACCAAAGTAGTATTGAAATTCATATGTTCCTTTTCGAGTTTCCAGACCCCAATCAAGAAATGTCACCTGATGTGCATGTCATGTTTTTTATGCTCCCTATTGCAAGGAAGTATACGTGCAAAATTATTATATCTTTGCAGTTTTCTGCTTTGAATAGTTTTTTTTTAGTATTACGCTGTAATATGCATTTTCGGTGAACATGGGTATTTTCTTTCTGATAAATGCTGTCTTAAGTCTCTTTTTTTACTGTGCATGTGAGGAAATATTTTCTTTAAGATATTCATGTATTCCCAACCCTTCTCCAGATAACCAAATCCCTGTTTCCATGATGAAGCCAATCCAAGTTCCCACCATGACCCTCACTGTCACCAAGGCCTGTTTGTCACAGGTTGACACTCCTACGCAGACAGCAAATGTTGTCTCAGGAGGGACTGTATTTGTGGCCAAAGAGGAGTCCAAAGAGACCCCACCAGGCCAGCTGGCCATGCAGTTAATCAATGTGGCCATCGAGGGACTGACGGATGAGGAGCTGTCGGACAGCGGAGGGGAGGGAATGTACCGGGAGAGAGACGAGTTTGTCGTCAGGAAGGAGGATATGGAAATCTTGAAGGTAAAGCCTGGAAAAGCGTGAAAGGAGAGCAAATATTTGTAAAATGGGGAAAAAGTGTAAAAGTTACTACATTTTGAAACTTGTTCTGCATGGTGTCATGTGCATGTGTCCAGGTGACAATGAAAGCAGGCAGTGAACCTCCAGCCATCTGGAAAGTCCAGAAGGCTTTGCTACAGAAATTTGTGCCTGAGTTGAGAGACGGAAAGAGAGTTTTCTCAGCCACCAACAGTGTAAGCAAAAGCAAACACATCAGTATGCATTTATGAATGTAGGAGAA
>JAPXVT010000001.1:23279121-23295010 GCA_029823135.1 Acanthurus reversus | reverse complement strand
TTCCAGGCTGTCTGTTCTGTTTTTAAGGCGATTCCAGGCTGTCTGTCGTGTTTTTAAGTTGATTCCAGGCTGTCTGTAGTGTTTTTAAGTTGATTCCAGGCTGTCTGTCATGTTTTTAAGGCGATTCCGGGCTGTCTGTCATGTTTTAAGGTGATTCCAGGCCGTCTCTCATGTTTTTAAGGTGATTCCAGGCTGTCTTTGCTGTTTGTGGTTGCAGGTTGGGGATTTGGACCATCGAAGCTGCTTACTCTGATGATTACACCACAACAGCGAAAACAGACTTTGAAGTCAAAGAATATGGTAACACTTCGTGTCAGATTGTTGTGGCGTCACGTTGAGTATAAATAAAGTTTTAACTGTCTGAGCTGTTTCCTTTCGTCAGTTCTTCCCAGTTTCTCCATCATCATGGAACCAGAATTCAACTACATCAGCTACGGAAACTTGAACCGTTTCAACTTCAAGGTTTCTGCCAGGTGAGTTCACCTGCCGCCGTCAGCGTCACCAACAAGCTGACGTGGATCTGACCGTGTGTGTGTTTTTCCCAGGTATCTTCACGGGGCTCCGGTGGCTGACGGTGAGGTGTTTCTGCGCTACGGCTACATGAGCGGAAAAAGTCCTCCAGTTATCATCCCCAGTTCTGTTTCCAGAGAGAGAGTAAGAAACATCGCCACGGATACACAACAACACAGTTAATAAACATATCAGACAACAGCTCACAAATTTTCAAAACTACAGCATCATTTTTTACCTTGAATACAGATGTAAATACATTCTATACACTTTTTAATTTGAAAATAAACACTTAACCCTCTCTGTAAATTTTCAATAATAGTAGAGGAAGCTTTCAGATCTTTTACTGAAACTTATAATATGTAGGCTGACATTTCCACTTTAAAATGTTTAAAAATGACTTCATTTTTGTTCTGGCTTTTTGTTGTTGAGTTGTGTTTTTACATTTTCCCAGTTGTTTCCATCAAAGTTCAGATTCAGAAAAATCTGTCATTTTATTAAGCTGATGTTTCACTGAGTCTCCTGTCTCTAACTTCTGGGGTAACAGCAGTCAGAGAGTGAGCAAGGAAATCGTCAAATGTGAATAAACATAACATGAATTAAACTTTAACACATTACCTCATCTGTGAACATTTCTGCCGGAGTCACTCACACAGATTTTCTTCAGACATGGAGGCTGTTTAACAATGAAATTTAAAAAAAAGAAGAAACACAATCCCACGCTGCTTCTTGATGTCATTAAAATACGTCTTTCTTTTCAGTGTTTTGATAGAGAGACTTCTAGTGGCAGAAAATATATATTGCAGCCAATGTTTAACTGTCAGTACAATTATATCATACACAATAATCTGTTACTAGACCAAGCTTGCACTTTAAATCTCAAAAGCATCATTAGCAAAAAGTATTTAGCTATGAAAATTAAAAGTACTGGCTCTGCAGAGAAATGGCCCTCGACTGCAAAATTATTCTATATTATGTCAATTGTGTACAGCAACAGGTAATCCCTGCTGTGGATATTTCTGTTTATAATCTTGGTGAGAAAGTGTCAAATAATACGATGAGCACAAGTTTTTTCTATTACATGGCATGTTTGGCCAGTCCAAATGTTGTGAAAAGATAGAAAAAAAAAACAGAATCAAACAAATAAATCAAGAACATGAATGAAGGTAAACAGAAGCTAAAGAAACATTATAACAAAGTTTTAACAAACAGGCAACATAAAGGTTCAGTAACAAGCAAGTTATTCTTTCCAGACTGAAAAAAGTTTTTAAAGCTCAGAGATAAAAAGTGAGCAGCATGTGTGCAGATGCTCAGTTTAGCCGTTCGTCTGGTGTTAGCATTTTCTGTGTGTCTAGTTGTCCTCGAAGGGTGAAGTTGAAGTGACTGTTAACATGGAGAGGGTCCTGTCCAGACATGATGGACCAAAAGACCTCAACAGCCTGGTGGGGAAGTACCTGTACATCACTGTGCTGCTGCAAGAGGACGGAGGTGCACACACAGCTGCTTCACTTATCCTGAACCCAATCCAAGAATGAAACCCGACATTCAGCACATGGTGACAGCAGACAGGCCGACATCCTCATCCCTCCTCTCTGTCTCTCAGGTGGCATCACTCAGGAGGCGGAGTTTGCTGGAGTGAAGTTTGTCAGATCACCTTTTAGACTGAGTCTGGTGTCCACACCTCCCTTCATCAAACCTGGACTTCCTTATAACATCCAGGTGTGTGTGGCACTCACTGTGCAGCATGTGTGGGAAAAAAATAATACACATTCTACATCAAAACCTGACGTATTCATGTTGGCCGCTAACTAGCTGCTAGCCAAAACTGAAACCTCAAGGACACAGATGAACCAGAGGGGGAGATTATAAGAGGCAAGCACACAGAATTTATGGTTTCTCTGCAGGTGTTGGTGAAAGATCATCAGGGCCAACCGGTGAACCGGGTTGAGGTTCGTCTGGTGGAGCGACAGCTGTTCCAAACGGGGAGGGACAGCGTGGAAATGCCCTGTCCTGACAGTGCCTCCAGCCAATCAGACGGCATCGCCGTCTTCATCTGTAACACACCTGGTGATGGAATTCGAGCTGCACTGAAGGTGAAGAGGAAGATGCTGTTTCATTGGTGTTTCTCCTTCCATGTGTTGTTGTTTACTTGTTTACTTTTTGTTTACTTCTTATCTATGTGTTGATGTTCAAACATTATTTAGGCCTACTTATTTTTGAGTTGTTCTTTACTGGTTCATGTTTAGATGTTTACATGTTTCGGTGTTGCTGTTTACATGGTACATGTTATTGTTTACTTATAGTTCATGTGTTGTTTAATTGCCTGTATGTCCATATGTTCATGTGATGCTGTTCACATGGTGTTATGTGTTTTTCCTAACATGATTTTGTTTACTTTTTGCTGAGACATTGTCAGTCACATGTTGTTTACATGTAGTTGTGTTTGTCCTGTTGTTTTCTTGTTGTTGTTTGGGTGTTTATTGTTAATGTAGTTGGTGTACTTGTTGTTTACTTGTCTTCTTCCTGACACAGTTTGAAACAGCTGACCCCACCCTCCCAGATGCTAGTCAAGCCAGTCTGAGTCTGGAGGCGTTGGCCTATTACTCCCCAAACCAGCGTTACCTTTACATCGACCCCCCCCTGCCTGGCCGTTATCTGGAGGTGGGAAACTTTGCCAACATCAAGGTGTACTCGGCGACGCCTTCCTACGTGCCCATCAGAGCCCTTAGCTACCTGGTGAGAAAACACAGCTGGCGATGCATATCATCAGCTGTTTGTCCTGTTTCCACTGTTACTCATGACATCACACCTGTGTGTGCTCCCTCAGGTGCTCTCTAAAGGGAAGGTGGTGGAATTCGGCAGTCATAAATTTGTCTCCAGCACTGATAACAAACAGACTCTGAGCTTTGCCGTGACGCCCTCCATGGTCCCATCCATCAGACTGCTGGTCTACTACATCCTGTATGGAGAGGGGACGTCTGAGCTTGTGGCGGACTCCGTCTGGTTGGACGTCAAAGACAAGTGTGTCAACGGACTAAAGGTTCAACAAGATGTTGCTGTCTGTGTTTCATCTGTAGACACCAACACACACAGACAGTCAAAAGAACGACTCAGACATGACTTTATATCAGATTCATTCTCCTTCTGCTAAACAACCAAAAGTTAGCCGTCAGTTTAGTTACCAGCCTGATCCAGAACAGTTTAAACTGCGCGTAAGATTTGTTAAGTTACTGAGTTTAACCATTCTGTATATTTACAGTCACTGTGTTCACATTCTGACATTCTGTTTGTGATATAAAACCTTTTGCAGTCTACATTTATACATTACACATTAAAAGCATGTTTTGTATTGTGCGTGTGCGTGTGTGTGTGTTTGTGTGTGTGTGTTAGACTGATCTGTCATATCGTAGGAGGCCTTACAAACCGAAGGAAAAACTAAAGTTGGACATCCAGACCAATCAGGAAGGTCTGGTGGCTCTGTCTGCTGTGGACTCTGCCCTCTTCACACTACGGCCCAATTACAGGGACCCTGTTGCCATGGTAACAAACGAAAAACATCCTCTTTATTTATTTTTATTTACTCTCTAAGACGCAAACAATATTTGTGAATTGGGAGCGAATGTGAACGACAATAACATGATGTATGGTGGCCTGCAGGTTCTGCGTCATATTGAGCAAAGTGACCTGGGCTGTGGCGGTGGTGGCGGCAAAGACAGCGCAGACGTCTTCAGATTGGCCGGCCTCACTTTCATCACTAATGCCAACACCCAACCATTAGCCAGCAGTATGTCAATCAGTCAATCTGTCAATTAACCAACCAACAGTTAATCAGTTATTCGATCAGTGAGCACAAACTGGGTGTCCTTCATGGTGAGCGACGTGTTTTTGCAGACATGGCGTGCACAGCGGTGGTGCGTCCAAAGCGAGCTCTGACTGAAGAAGAGAAGACAAACAAAGGTTAGATTCCACCTGTCACCACACGTGACGGATTCATTTCCTGTTTCTGCTTTGAACTTTGTGAACGTGATGAGTCCAAATAATTTTTCAAAATAATGGTATGGACGTTGCACTTAAACACTTGCTGCCATTTAGAACATCAGTTTACAGGTTGGATCACTGCTCAGTCTGTGGTCAATACTCACTTACCTGCACTGAACCCACGACATCAACCCCTGGTCTGGAAACAACAGGTTGATATCAGTGTGTCCGTCTCTCTGTCCAGCTGAAAGTTTCGGTCCATTGAAGACATGCTGTGAACAGGGGATGAAGTACATCCCAAAGAGTGTGACGTGCCACCAGTTCGCCCAGCAGACCTTCCGTAAACACCCGCACTGCCGGCGGGCCTTCAGAGTGTGCTGTGAGTTCATCCAGCAGCACCTGGACAGCAACCACAACCTTGTCCTGGGACGCAACGGTCAGTCTGCACACACCCCAACACACACACTCACAGACAGGTCACTGCTGTCTCAGCACAGCAGCTCCAGACAAAGAAATGTCTTCGACACGTTCATGCCTTCAGTTACCTCTCTGTGGCCAAAATGCAGAGATATTAAAAACCTGGAGGCAAGGACAGCATTTTTCTTAGCTTTGCTAGATTCAACAGTTTTATGCTAACATTAGCACGACAATCCTTACGTGCTGATGTTCAGTTTATTCAGCTGAGTCAAAAGCTCCATTCAGACTGCTTTTATTTCTCTAACTGAGTTTAGCATCAGCTGCTGCTCGATGAGCGTCATCCTGTCCAAAACACCTGCGAGACTCATTTTATCACCATCAATGACTGTTTCTTCTGTGATCTGGCTGCCCCGCACCATCCACACAGATGTCCCTGTATAAAGTGAATATCTGAGGTTTTTCCGCATCAAGAGCTTCTCCTTTTCTTTTTTTTTTTTAAATTTTGTGTCAGCTGGTTCAGAGAAAAACCTTGTGAGGCTCATTTAATGTGCCATCATGATGTCTGCGCGTTTCAGCCTCCTTGTGTTCACAAGCCGTCACAGTGTGTGAATGAGCTGAAAACTTCACACATGATCAACGCAGAGATGATGATGTCATCAGGTGTCAGTCAGACTGAATGACATCATCATGTGCTTCATGTCTGTTACGAGTCTGATAAGGAGAGAGATTTTTGATTTGCCTGTGATCTTCTTCCCATGTGAGTGTGCATGTGTGTGTGTGTGTGTGTGTCTGTCTGTGTGTGTGTGTGTGTGTGTGTGTGTGTGTGTGTGTGTGTGTGTGTGTGTGTGTGTGTGTGTGTCTAAGTTGAGGGGGGGTCGTACTGTGTGTACTATGGGAACTGGAGAGAGGCCTTATCATTTTGTGGGACTTTGAACACCTGTATCCCCTCTTCTTCAAAGCATGAATTCCCGGCATTACCCGCCTGATTTCCACTGATTCATCCTGTTAAATATAGCAGCGTTAATGTAGCAACTTATTCCCATTTGGTTTTCTTGTATCAATATGTTGCACAGTTGTTAGTGTGACCGTAGTATTATTGTATACATTTTAGATAAGTCATGTACTTAATGTAACTTGGCATTACTTTTGCCACACGTTGGAGTATTCTGTATCTGTTGAACCTATACCTTTTCTTAGTCTTTAAGCTTAAGTTTGTTTTGCACGTGCCACTGCTTGTTTCATTGCAGCTATGCGTTATCTCGTCAAAGCATCTGGTCATCGCAGTTTGCCTGCGCTTCAGGCATGATTTTATTCTGAGTTTCTGTAAAAATTTGCTCATGTGCAAGTACTCACCAGGTGTATTGGGTTGTCATTTGTCTGTTTGTGCCCGGGCCTATCACAGTACACACATTTGTTCATCGTCCATATCTATTTACTCCTGTTAAGTGCTATATTGGCAGTTTATGCACGCACCCAACAAAAGGCCTGCATCACCTTGCTCATCTTTTTGTTGTGTCTGTTTCCTTTGGCCCTGTTGCACGTGGCCGTGAACAGTCACGAGGCTTCTGCTCCTCTTGCATTTAATGGCCCCTCAGCTTGTACGTCATATCCTAAGGTTGGAAAATGGATTTGGTTTCACTGGAGGGTAAGACTTGAGTTGCATTGATGGGGATGGAGGGAGAGGGGGACCATGGCAACATCCACTTCTCTCCCCTAGACCAAAGGAGAGAGACCTGTTTTATATTTGTGTCTCTTTTTTCACTCTGTAATTTTACACGTTGTTGCTGCTATTATGCATTCAGCAGATGAAGGTATAGGATGTAAATAACATAATGTATCTTCTGTGTACCCGGAGGCACCTAGTAAATTCTTTGGTGGAATGTGACAAAGTACGAAACAAACAAGAAAGAGCTATAAAATAGGTGGCTCCACAAATATTCTATCCCTGCCTGTTCTTGATCACTTTCTTGGTTATTTTCCTAAAAATAAAACTGAGACTTTTTTTTTGTTTGTGATTACCTAAGCTTACAGTGCCGTCATTACTTTGGTTGATGTATTTCTTCGAAGATGTTAGAGTTTGAAAATAGCCCAGGACAAGCGTCAAAGTCTTTCATACGCTGCAAGACATAAAATGGGCAGCCCCTCAAGCTGATGCATTGTAGCCTATATCACATGAATAAGAATATTATATCCCTGGGAAGACCTTAGTACTGAATAATTTTGTCATAGTAAGTGTTTGCATAGTTAGTTTTCTTATTAGAACTTTTAAAAATTTGGAAGAATTGGTAATAAAGGCAGATTGAGGCCTGTATAAAGGGCCATACTGGGGATGCATGATGATGATGTAAAGCAATAAAAAAGGTTGTGGTTACAGCTATGATACTTTTAGTGCATGAGGTTTGGCTTTGTATTATCGGTTCTGTTCTTCGACTATAAATTTATTATCCCAATAACAGATAATAATAGAAATTTCCCATGTTTCCGACATTAATTTTATTGCCTATGATGATTACAGTGCATCTCCCGTTCTTATCTGGTGCATGCTGAGTTGACAGGCCTTGAAAGCTGCGACTCACAAGTTGAATAGCAGCTGTGAATAGGCTTTTCCATTGGCTGTTGCAGGGGGCAAGACGTTTCTGGTTACAGGGAAGTCTCTGACTACTAGACCACCCGATGACGCCTTGTAGTGCTGCTCAAGTGTTACTGATCAGCCTTAATGCCCATCCCTATTTTTGCCTCGCATCCTGATGAATACAAGGATGTGTTGATTTGTAGAGTCTCTCTCCTCAGTCCTCATGGGAAACCCTGTCCCTAAATAGGACATTCCTGTGAGGCTCAAATGGTTGGCATAACTGCCTGGTAGGTTTTTTTTTTTTTTTGCAGCTATGTTGCCTACTGCACCATCTGTTGCAGGCATTTGTTTTGACCATGTGATAAATTTGTCTAAAACTTATTTCGGCAGGTCTTAGGTTTGCTGTTGCTAGCCATATGTCTAACACCATTCAGTCCCATATGGCTCCAAATACGTCAGTAGTTGTCTGCCGGATCACTTACGTTATGTTCAGTATGAAGAGCGGGATTACCGTAGTTGGTATGTCCAGCTGTCTTAAATAGGAATCTTAGGATTGAACTTGAGCTAATTGTCTTGGCATCCCATCCTTGTCCCTCTTTAGATTATTTAAAATCCTCTGGATTCTTTCGTGTTGGTAAATATTCTGTTGAGCTACCCTGTATGTGCAGAACGGAAGGGAAATGATATCTCACTGGCGCTCAAGTTTCTCATAAATGTAATTTTAGAGCTGAGCTATTCTGAGCAAAGCTGTCATCTACATTAGCAATAACAATAACGTAATTGCTACTAAAATGATGAAGACAGCACAATTTCAGTTTATTTTTTTTTATAAAGAAATATTTTTTAAGACTACAAAAATAATGTTAAAAATGTTTTAGTCATAACTCATATCAGTTTCCAGACATTTTTTTTCGAAACAAGGTAATATTTTGTTTAAATGAAAAGAAAAAAAACGTAACATGAAGAAGTGCTTTTAGAGAAAGTCATTTTCTTTGATAATATATATTTAAAAAACACATTAAAGCATCATTATTTTCCCCGTTATCTGATTGTCATTGTAAGACATTCCTCTTCAAAGGCAGCATCCCAACTTTTCTAATGCATATTTACAGTTTGTCTGTGTGGTAGATAGTTGTTGTGTTTTCTATGTTGCTGGTTTTCATGAGCTTGTGATTCACAGATACACGTGTATCAGAGAAAAGCGCTCAGGCTACATCACGCTGTCAGTGCAGTGTCACGGTTTGTAGTGTGTCCTAAACACAGAGTTCATGACCGTTTTCAGCAAGTCTTACCTATATTACTGCTGACAGGCCTTCGTCACCACTAGTACACCCTGGTAACGTGGTATTACAGTGCTTATTTTGGAGTCACTTGTAAAACTGAGCCTGCATGTGGGCAAAGCGGTACTGACTGTGCTTCTTCCTTCTTATCAGCCTTGAGAAGATACAACAGTCTGTCAAAGGTCTGATCCTGGTCTGGCTGACCTGCTAACCCACTGACTCGGCCTCCCCGACGCTTGACAACTCTAGTGCGTGCACAACACTCGCTTAAAAGTCACTTGGCACCGTTAAATATGTTTTACACATTCCTGTTCAGTAGTAGATATTTAATTTGTGCAAGACACCACCAGCAGCTGACAAAGCCAAAACACAGAAAATGCAGATTACGGGAAAAATGATTAAATCTGCATCTGTACATAATTCGGCAGTACTTCTTCTCTGTAAACAACCGAATGTGAGTAAATTGAGTGCGTCAAGGCTCAGCACGGTTCTCTGGAGCAGATCGGTTGTTAAAAGATAAATTGCAGGCTGACTTTTGGAAGCTCTTATCCTTCAGACAACTTATCCTGGACAAGTAACAGAAGTAAACATTTTTATTGTCCAGGGGCTAAGGTCTCTTGTCATGGAAGAAATGACAGAAGATATGAGTTTACTTGTTTTTGATTTCGTTTACGAGTGAGGAATTAATACTGAAGACAGTTAAAAGCACCTAAACGTAGTAGTGCCAACACAGTCGATGAATATTTCAGTTTATACATTTTTTTTCCAAAAGACTTAAGTAAAGTTTTCACCTCAACAAGCAATTCTCATACTTCTTTAGACTTTATATAACAATCAGCAATGCCAAGTGATACCAAAGAATTTTTATTGGTCAGTGGCCGTTTTTGGACAAGCCTTCGTGTCAAGCCCTGAGTTGTTAAAATTATAATTAATCAAATAAATTGAAGAGCATTTTCTTTTAATCTCACAGGCATTTTTAATCTTGGTGGTTTATGGATTTATAATGTTTATTTCAGAGATTTCTTTTCGTTTTTTTTAAAGATCACAAAAAAGGCGTTTTTATTCAACCATCTTTATAGTCAAAATGCTGTACTAGTATAAAGTTGTTAGATTATTTTTTTTATGTTACATGTTTCATTATTTGACTTAAGACTAACAGTTGTGTGTTCTGTCTGTTCCACAGGGCTCCAGAGATTATTTTGGGATTGCCATTTTGTGAAGCCATAGACATGTGGTCCCTAGGCTGTGTGATAGCTGAACTTTTTCTGGGCTGGCCCCTTTACCCTGGGGCCCTGGAGTACGACCAGGTAAACATCCACACTCTCAACGCTTTTTAGATGCCATCGGCTCTTTGGTTCTTCATTTTTAGGGGATTTGGCCCTTTTCAATCCCACTTGGTGCTCCTTGTTTTGCTTCCCTGCTTCTTTCTCTGCAACATCTCTGACTTCTACTTTCAAGTGACTCAGTGTTTCCTCTCTGTATCATCTCCACTTGGAAAGTTTTACCCTCTCCACTGCTTTTTCTCCTGTGGTTCAACCCCTACCCTTATTCTCCAGTTCATGCTAACATTGCCCATGTGGCTGTCTACGTAGTGTAACTCAACTGTTTCCACCCAACCAGTTATTTGTCTTTTTTTTTTCTTTTCTTCTCCTTTTTCCTTTTTTCATCCTCTACGGTTTTCAATCAAGGCAACCCACAGAGGAGTGGGTTCGCTGTGTTTGTTTTGGGGTTTGCATTCAACCCAGCTTTCTATTACAGGCTTGCCTTCAGGTTACTGACTTAGACATGGCTCTTATAGTTGAAGGTTACAGGATATGTGATTAACTGCCTCTGAGACTAAACCTTCCAAAAGACGCATTGCAAACATTCAGTTGGGAAGGGAAGCTGACAAAGCCTTAAGAAGGCAGACAGGAGCGTTCACAACAGAGTTCAGGACAGATGGCTAAAGGCGAAGACAGAAACGCAACATTGTCCCTGTGTGTACAGTTGGAAAAACCTGTTCTTTTAATCTGTGTGAAATCTAGGCCTAATGCTGTTTTACGGGTAACAACAGGATTTTCTGTATGAGGCCAGCATGGACAGGAGCAAGAGGAAACTTGAGGTTAAGGGAAAGAATTTTTGTGCCTAATTACACATAGAAGAAAGGGCTGTAATTGATTGTCTAATGAAGAAAGAGACTGAGGGCTCAAGTGACTTGTCGTATCAAATTAGTGCATTATTTACTGGTGCCTTGGTGACGCATCCACCCTGAGGATTTTATCAGTTTTGTGTTGTGACAGTAAGCAGAGAGGGATATTTTTGTGACTGATGGTACATCTTTTAGGAGCTGTTTGATGTCTGCCCCTCCCAGTAGACCCCTGACAGTGTCTTCCAAGGACTAGACTGATCAGGGCTTATGTTGAGCTGCTTTTCACTGCCCCGGAGCCCTATCTACTCAAAGCCTGCCAACAGAGCCTCAGTCAGATCCTGCTCTACTCTGTCCTATGCAGCATCCTACATTACAGCACTCAGCCCCACTGCACATTGCACTCATACCAAAGTGTTTTTGTGGCCCAGCGTCATCTTTCTGTCTTCCTAGGACCTAGACAAGAGATATAACTCAACACCTCCATAAGAGATTTGACTGGAGTGCTGCACCACCAGTCTAAACATGATGAATCTGTTTTTGCAGAAGCCAGTCGGCATATCGCAAAGCTGATTTAGAGATATCTGGTGGGAGCCCCCTCAGTTTAGTGAGGGGCTGCTTGAAGCACATGAGGTGACGACGGTGGGTTAGATAAAGTTTGGACATGTGGGAGACAAAAAATAAGATAGCTGTTTTTATTTGTCACTCTCAGTCATACAGAGTGCAACTGAAATTGGTCCTTTGCATTTAACTCATCCCTACCGCCCGCGCCACACATCCTGCGCGAGCAGTTCGTCTGCGTCGCGTTACCTCATGCTTATTTTTTCAGCACCCATGCTAACAGATTAGATATATATGTATCAAAACTCCAAAATAGAAAGCTTCAAAAATTTTATCGCCCAAAAATAAAAAGCCATCTGACTGTATGTCAGTAAACAGCTAAGCAGCTGACTGTCGGTGTGAGGTGTCATCCAGGGGCCATAGGGTGGTCTGGCTGTAGCTGACTGAACCACTGCCCCCCGTTTCCCCCCCTTTTCTTCTTCTTCTTATCTTTCTGCAAGGGGTCTTGTTCCATGCCACACAGCATATTGTATTTATAACCCTGGCTCCTCCTCCTCCTTCCTTCCTCCCCTCCTGCTCTCCCCTCTCCTTCCTCATCCTCCAGTCACACCATCTTTTACTTCAATAGTGCAGCAGAAGGCTGTTCAGCTCTTTGATGTGACAAACCTCATGATTCAGCCAGTGTCTCATTATGAGTGGCTAAGATTAGCGCAGGTGCTGTGGTCTTAGGTATGGCTCCATTCTCCAAATTGTTGTTTTATCTTTCTTCATGCCCTCTTAACGCTCTCTGTTCCTTGGTGTCTTAGGCACCGTATAAGAGGTGCAGCCATGAGAGTCACTGCACATGACTGCTGAAACCAAACTAATGTCTGCTTGCTTGATTTTTTTTTTTTTCCTTTTCTTTTCTTTGGGGCACAACAGAGCTGGTAACCTGAGGATCTATACGACTTAAGAGGATGTAGGCAGGGTCAGTAGAAGCAAAAGCAATTTGGGTTAGTGCAGTTAAAGCTTTAATTTGGTACAGACTGTGTCCCAGTGTCAAAAATGCGGAGAAGGTTCATTGTAATCTGAGTAGACAGGAGGGTGTGAGTTGTTATTCTGAAGTGTTTGTGGAGGTACTTTGATTTATTGCAGGGTATCATTGATAGGCATCTTTTATAGTGTGTATTTTTATATGGACCGTGATAAAAGGAACGCTGCCTGTGTTTCCTGTCTAACTCTACAGCAGGCCCAGGCTCGCTCTATAGTTGTTTTGTGAAGCCGTAGCTGTGCACCAGTGATCTCACTGGTTTCTGAGATCTCTGCAGAGACACGCCTTTCAGGAAAATAAGGGTTTTCCCGTCACAAGAATCTTCCCACCCACATACGACGGCTGTGTTGTTTTTTAGTATCTGTTGCTGTTTACATGATGTTCCTGAACTACAGCACAGCTTTATTATGGACATGGAAGGAGGGGAGTTTACTCATCGTCATTGTACTTGCAGGGTGAAGTTATTTGGAACTGACACTTTCAATAACTCTTGACTGTTACGAAGAGTCCCGAGTGACACGAAAGACAGAAAGTTTGAGCAAGGGTCGGAGATTTTTGTTGATTCTAAGCAACACATATTGGATGTTTTTTTTTTTTTGGATGGTGGGTGGGGTGGGGGGGCTTTTTGTGCCTTTCTTGATAGGACAGCTGAAGAATTGGACAGGAAATGGGGGAACAAGATGCAATGACATGCAGCAAAAGGCAGCAGGGTGGATTTAAACCGAGGGTCGCTGCAGCGAGGACACAAACTCTGTACATGGGGCACCTGCTGTAACAACTGAGCTACCAGGGCGCCCCTATTTGGAAAAAAATGACTAAAGAAAGTGCCATTCTAAACAGGTGAAATGGACACTGACGCAATGTGTTTTATGATGCTTGACTGATAGCATGTCTTGATGCTGGGAAGGGGATCTCCAAAAGCCCATGTATAATTGTTATCACCTAAGATAACGTTTATCATGCATGCTGTCAGAATTCCAGTGAATGTATTGCTCTGTTACAACCTCATGTACCGCCAACCAACATAGACATAGGTCCGCCCCACCCACTCACACAGAGACACATTGCAGTATGTGCACCACAGCCATAAACAGGCAAACAGACAGAGGCTACTGCTTAAGCGTCACGTTGGCCAGGGATGGCCATGAAAAGCAACACATGAAGTGCTTCTAACGCAAACACCTTCATTCTCTAAAGTTCACTTTTTAGATATAAGGCGCCTCACGGAACTTACTCAAAAAAGTCACACCTTCCCGATCCTCACAGTTCTCCAAACGTGCGGTTCTTTGCTCTCTCTCTGCTCCTTAGAAGCGCTGAATCTCTAATGGTTCTTGTCCTTTACACTTGGGTGTGATTGACGTCAGCCAGGCTCCTCACTGGTCTCCTGTGTGTGACAATTTCGCCTGGAAGCATCTGACTGACAAGCATAATTACGCAGCAAAGCATTTGGCATTGAGACCATAGGAACCTTGTTATCAGAGTATACATGAAAAGACCCTGACACGTTCCAGAGATCATAAACACAAGCTACACTCAGTACAGGGGGCTTATTTGTGTCTAGCGAGTTCTCAGGAATGTGCAATGTTCAAGGTCTCTGCAGCTGTTCCCACTATTAACTGTACACACACCGCAACTTTGACTTTGATACTTGATAGTGTGATGTCACTGTGAATGTCTTTATGAATTATCAGTACCTGTGTGTGTGTCAGTATAGGTGCTCTCTTGATGTGTTGATTTTGTAAAGAGTGGGTATGATCTAGAAATTGACAGCATCACTGGAAAACAGCTTTCGTTGTTCAGGTGACATGTTCGGGAACTTGGATAATTGTTCGTCTGTTCGTATAAAATGGCATAACAGAGCTGTTTTATTCCACCTTAAATGAAAAAGGGCTTTTTCTTCCCTAACAAGATTTCTCTCTTCTGTTTGTATTCTCTTCTCTCCCTCCCTTTCCTCCTGGTGTTCCAAAGATTCGCTACATTTCTCAGACACAAGGTTTGCCAGGGGAACATTTATTGAATGCCGGGACAAAGACAGCACGGTTCTTTTGCAGAGAGTCCGACTCACCGTATGCAGCATGGAGACTAAAGGTGAGGAGTATTCACATGTGAAAAATATGGCAGGTTTGCTCTTTACCAATTATTCACCATCTAACCCTTTTCTGCTTCACTAACGGCTAATGTTGAATAACGTAGGTCAGCTCTAACTCAGTCAAAATATTTTTTTTCCTCTGAGCAAAAGACTGCAGTTCCTAATGAAGAAGCAATGAAAGCTTTCCAGAGTTAAACTGAAACATGCGCAGTAGGACTAGCAAGTTCTATCAAAGATCAAGTCAAAGAAAATGTAATACATCCTCCCAGTGTCCCAGTCACATTGTTTCACATGCTGTGAATCAGCTTAGAGCTCTACAGTGACATTTTTCAAATGAGCACTCACAGAGGCAATACATTTTGGGAGGGTGAGTCATGAATTGTGTCCCCACTGATCCTGTTCTTCTTCAACAGTCAACAGATGAGCACGAAACGGAGACGGGAATGAAATCAAAGGAAGCAAGGAAGTACATCTTCAGCTGTTTGGATGACATAGCGCACGTACGTTCAACTGCTCGGACCACAATGTACTTAACGGGACTTCAGAGGAAGTTCGACATCAAATGTTTAGACGATGTTGGCAACTAGGACTTCAGCAGAGGAGCACATGTACAGCTGTATGAACAGAACAGAGCACACGCCTCTTATTACTGCCTTTAAGCTGAACTTCCCCTGGGTTAAGTGCTAAACTGAAATTTTAAAAAATGAGGGTTCAGGTTTCACTGACTGGTCTCTGTAGACACAGACCACAGGTGGAAATTCCCCAGGCTGGGGTTCAGGTCCTTCCTTCACTGAATTCTGGAGAGATTCTTTCGAATTCATCGTCATGACTAATGTATCATTATTTGGAAATGTGTACAAAAAAAAAATAAAAAAATCCACTGATTCATCATACACAGATCATCTTGCAATGTAACATTCCGCATTTTACTTAACGTTCCTCTTTAAATCTGTTATTCTGGACATAAACAGTTACTTTGACGAGTAGCTTTAACAGTGAGATGTTTGTTATCCAGGTGAACTTGGTGATGAATCTGGAAGGTAGTGACTTGCTGGCTGACAAGGTGGATCGAAGAGAGTTTGTGGGCCTGCTGAAGATGATGTTGTTAATTGATGCAGAGGAGAGGATTTCCCCCGCTGAAGCTCTCAGCCACCCCTTTGTGACAATGCAACACCTGCTTGACTTTCCCCACAGCAACCAGTGAGTCCTTTTTGCCTTTAGAGACAATTCTTCATTTTGACCTTCCTACATACAGTAACTTAAACTCTTCATGTCACCCCTTTGCCTGTAGTGTGAAGTCATGTTTCCACATCATGTATATTTGCTG
>JAPXVT010000001.1:23260505-23270869 GCA_029823135.1 Acanthurus reversus | reverse complement strand
CTCTGAGCAAACATTCTAAATATTCCAAAAATCAAAACAAACCAAATGTTCCAGCAGAAAACCTGCCATATAAAGATACACTGGAAAAAAGTCTTCAAAGAACTTCATGTGAATTGGCTTAATACTAATAAATGTTAAAGTATCCCTTCAATACCTCAACAACAGTTGAAGACTGTGTGGACATCCTTGGGTACGAGGTAAGAGGTTATCATGTCAAAAGGATAACTGGAAAGAAACAAAACCTTCAAACACGAAAATATTCCATGTCTAGTAACCCCTTTATAAATAACTTTGTCTTTCGGTAAAAATAGTCTGTTAGTATGTGGCTAAAGGAGCATGATGACTTGACATGCCATGCTATTACAGGATGTGAAATGCCAAATATAATTTGTCTTGTTCCAATAAACACTTAAAATAACCGTTAGAGAAAGTTTAAACAACTCTAATAAAAATGCTTATGCAGTATGCGTGAGAAAGTCTAGTGCTGTGTGTGTAGTCCTTAATGCTAGGCCTACTAGTGTTCATTTGGGAGCCCAGCAGGAAGCAAGCTGTCAATTTCTTTTAACGTGTTTGATGTTATCACTAATTAAAACAACTTCAGGCACTGGGAGGTTGGTTTAACCAGTAATCAGTTCTATGAAGCATAAAAATCATTAAAAAGAGAAGTGTCTCCCTCTAAATGATAGCTGACTAACTGTACTACTTAAAGGGATTTGCCAACTGTTGTTTCTTGTTGTTTTTTGCCTCTCTCCCAAGTTCCAGACAAGAAGATAGTTAACATTGTTTCGACTTTGCGAGCAACATCAAGGAAGAGACAGGCAGAGCTTGCCCTCTTCTAGTTAGCTTAGCTTGAACACTGGTAGCTAATGAGAAGTGTTAGCCTGCCTCCGCCTCAAGTCATCAGATAAACTTTCCAACAACTCTATATGGTCCTGTGTGCTTGTTGTGACTTGTTTATTTACCACGTTATGTTATTTTAAGACTCAGATTAGCAATTTATGTAATTTTAGAATCAAATACGTACCAGATGTAAACCACAGAGCGCATTAGTGCCAGCAAACAGCAGGAGAAGATGAAGGACAAGAAGTCTAAAAAGTCTAAAAATAACATAGTGTGGTAAATAGACAAGTCACAACAAGCAGACTTGTTGGAAAGTTTATCTGATGACTGTAGATGCAGGAAGACTAGCACTTCCCCTTGACTACCAGTATTTGAACTAGCTAACTAGCGGTGGGCGAGCTCTGCCCGTCTCTTCCTTGTTACTGCATGCACAGTCAAAAGAATGGTATCTGTCTTCTTGAACTCAGGAGGGAGGCAAATAACCAAAAGGAAAAAAAAAAGTCGCCATATCCCTTTAAAGCCAGAAACTTCTAGGGTGCAGTGACAGTATTTTCACATGTACTCTTGCTGAACTACATACAATACATAATACAGTTCTTGCTCGTATCATTTTATTGTTCACCTTACGTTTTGTCGACGAAGACAGTTTGAGAAGCTCATCCTCCTTAAACCAGAGTAATTGATAAAGGAGAAGTTTGTTTTTTTGCACATTAAGCCTTACAATAAGGATACTTACAATGATATACAATGTTATACAGAATTTTTATGACAAATGCAGTCACGAGAGCAGGAGCTCCTTGTTGACATTACCATTAGCTGAAAACAGCTGAGGTTTAGGGGCATTTCAAGTGCTCCGACAATCCGGCGAAAAAAGGTTATTTTAAGAGACGAGACAATAGCTGAGAGTTTAGTAGTGTCTAAAACATGAAGTTGAACAACAGCTTTCAACTGGGAAACGGCTGTTTCAGCTGCCTCAGGAAACAAACAGCTGTTTCCGTTTTATTAGCTGCTGTTAAACTTCGTATTTTAGTGTCAGAACATGAGAAGACACCACTAAACATTTGCCAATTGTCTCGTCTTTTAAAACAACCTTTTTTCGCCTGATTTTTGAATACCCCTTCACCCTGTTGTTTTCAGCTAGTGGTGACGTCAGCAATGAGCTCCAGCTCTCATGACTGCACCATTCATCATAGTAATGCTGTAGAACATTGTATATGATTGTAAATATTCTTATTATAAGGCTTAATGTGCAAAGAAACAATCTCGTCCTTTAATGAAAAATATGGTAAAATGTGCTCAACTCGCCATATTAAACTAAAAACTGGGTTCCGGAACCTTAAAATAGTCAGTAATGATCCCCTGTTACCAACAAACCCATTTACCTGTAGAAAGTCCCAAACTTGCTTATTCAGAATAGACATATTTGTAAAAATGATTTAAAATGATGAGGTAAAACATTAAGTATATTGTCTTTATACTGTTTTCAGTTGATATGTCAAGAAGGTTTAGCAAATTGCCACACTCTGTTTTGTGTCTGGTTTATACAGTGTCCTAACATTTTGGGAATCCTTTTGTATCATGCAAAGCAGGTGACAAGACACATTTCCTTCTGCACACTCGTGTTGAAAGTACACACTGATGGTGTTATCCACACAGTAGACCAGCAAAGTGCACGAGTAGGTCATGCGAAGCTCAAAAATCCAGTCACCACTGCTGCTGTCTGCTCCACAGGTCACATGGCCTGGGATTACGCTGTCTTTGTAGGCCACAGAGGTTCTCACAGGTGATTACGGGTGACGTACCCTGACGTATCTGCTCTATTCTCTGGAGTGGATACTTGTTTGCTGTCAACACTCCTTACTGTGGCTCCACACTAACTCCGAGAGCCTCTTTATCTGTGTGGATGTGCACTTCCTCAAGCAACATAAGACATGCGTAACTGCCTCAAAATGTTTAATGTTGAGAATAAAATATTCAAAGCACTGATGGCAACCAGAGAACATTCTGTCATAAGCAAATAAATGTTTGATGAATGTTACTTTCAGCTGTCAAAATGGAGTTACGCATGCTATATGTAGCCTTTGTAACAACTGCGGTCAGTGTGAGATCACAGTCTTTCTCTCATTTAAGGGTTCAACCGTAAATCCTCAGAGAAAATCATACAGTGACATACAGTCTCTCATGTCAAAGGCATCTTCCTTCCAAGCCCTCAACCCATTGCAACTAAAGCCCCATGTAAAAGGGCACAGCTTGCTATTCCAGTGCTACCGGGAGTATTTATAGCAGATGGCCTGACCCCTCTTAAAACTCTGTGAACGAGCTTAGTTACCAACTCCTCCCAGATCCCCCCAAACATCTCTATTTATAAGCACCTAGATCATATTCAGAGGACAGATGTCTCTGTATTTAAAGGTTTGGAACTGATTAAACAGAGCTAAAATTTCTGACAAGCTTACAAAGCCTCCTGTCATTGCCAGTTCCGCAGCATTGGTTGGATCCAGTGTCTGGTTGCATCTTTTTTTTTTTGCTCGTTATTTACAATGTGATATAAATAGCAGGACACCGAATTCTCTGCGTTAACATGTCATCTCTGCCTCTCTGTGTTTCTTCATTCCTCCCTCCACACATAACTTCCTGCCTCAGTCTTAGATTCTTCATGCCAGACCAAGGGGCGAGGCCTTCCTGGGCGACAACATCAGCACTCCACTCCCATCGTCAACCGACCGCAGAAGATCAACCCTGCATTCCAGCCCCAGCAGCAGCAGCCTATAGGCTTTGGGCAGGTGAGCACAGACACACACACACGCACAGACGTAAACATACACAACTTTTTATGTTCCATTTGTTGAAGGGTGTTGGCTCAAAGAGACAATGAGGGCATGCTTTCATGATAAGAAAGGGCTGTTTAAGTAATTGTGCAGTTGTCAGAGAGTCCTTGTGATGATTAGAGATCGCAAAATATATTCAAGACATAAATATATTCTTAACAGACGCATACTGGGACAGCTGTGGGCACCATGAACATACAGTAGTTTTGTTCATACTGTTTTCTGTAATCTGCTTGGAGGATGTGTTCCACACACGTGCAGCAAGTTAGCTTCATAGGCTCTGCATGTAGTTGGTGTGTGGACAAGTCCACGCAGTCCCAACAAGTTGGAGGTAGGCAAATGTCCACACAGAGCGTATGTGTACGCCCTTGTGCGGTCCTAGAAAGTAAAATTTCAGCCAAAGATAAATCCAGTTTAAGGTGCCAAACCAGAAAGTAACAGAAAGTCCATTTTCTCAAGTGATTAAAATGGTTGCAGTGGGAACACAGTGTGCATTTAGATGCAAAGGAGCAAAACATTTGAACTGCAGATATTTCCTTTTTATACCAGTGCAGTTGCCAAGAGTACACTTCATACTATCAGTGGGACTTAATTCATCTGCTGTAGAGACTTTTGTTGTGAAACAGTCAGCGGTGCTCAAGAGTACTGACTGGTAGAGCTGCACAGTTAATTGAAATTTTAATCAATCGCACTATGGCCTACTGCAGTTTTTGAATCACGGGGAGGTGCAATATTTGTTATAGGTGTTACAGTGTGTCAATATACTATTTAATTCAAATACTGTGGTGCTGCCAAGTTGTCCTGGTCTACACATCATATTCTACAGACTTATGAAAACATCTTTGTTTTGTACACATCCCTGCAAAAATCACTCCGTAACCATTTTAATGTCTTCATGGATGAAAAAGAGAATAATGATGTAAAAATAATCATTCCTTTAGTGCTGCAAATCGTATCGCAATATCACTGCAAATAGTCGCATTTAGATATTTTCTCAAAATCAAGCAGCCCTACTGACTGGCCATATTATGTTTTTCTCACCTTCAGGTGCAGCATTACGGTTCCTGCCATCAGGAATGGAACGGCAACTTTGCCCACCGGAGACCGCAGGCCTATATTCCTCCCACCATGCATGGGCACACGTTCACCCTGTCCCACAGCAGCCCCAACCACAGTACGGGCCCGCACCCCCACCTTGGGGGTCACCCGCACACCCAGCCCACCTTGCTGTCCTACCCTCCGTCTGGTCCTCTGGTCACTGCTGCGCCCGTGGCCCACCTCCTGGCTTCCCCCGTAGCCTCCCGCCCCGTCCTCCAGCCCACCTACAGCATCTCCCACCCGGCAGGCATCGTTCATCAAGTCACAGTGGGCATCAATCCCCGGCTGCTGCCCTCACCTACCTTGCACCCGCAGGGCCAATTCAAGCCCCTCTTTCCCCCGCACTCCTACATCGCATCGCCTGCCTACGCCAGTTTCCCTCTCAGCCCCACCAAAATAAACCAGTACCCTTACATCTGAGCGTGGCCGCCCAGGTACCCTTCATACCACCTGAGGGCTAAGTGAACAGGGCAAATTCTATCTTAAACCACAAACAACATGGTTTTCATTTCCTAAACCATGGCACAACCACAGAGAAAGCAAGCTATTTTTTGAACTATGTAGACTTGGGTGTAATTGAACTTCAAGCTTTAAAAAAAAAAAAAAGTTCCAATGATGGAGATGATTTGGGCAAAAATTAAGAAGGAAGTAATGTATGAGTGATTGAATGAAATAATGAAAGAATGAATGAGTAGTTAAACTCACACTTAATGTGTTTTGCACATTTGATATATCTTTGCATTGGATCTTCTACAAATACTCCTCAAAACAGGTAAATAATTGGGGTGGTGTTGAATAGTTAGGACTTTGCACCCCTGATCCCAGCTATTTTTCTATATTGCCTTCTTACGTGTGCAAGACACATTCATATTTGTAAAGCCATCCCAGTCTCTAGCTCTAGATTGACAGATGCACATGTTGTCCACAGTGTATGTTGTACTGCGTTTGAAGTATTTGTACCTTTTTGGTGTCCTTTGGTGTTAGCAATGTCAAGTCAATTAACCGATTTAAATAGGGTTGTTCCTCACGCTGCATGTGGTCTTGCATGAGCAAAAATGTAAACGGAAAGATGCATAGACGTTGCTCTTATTGTTTGTGTCACAAGACTCGCTGCATTGTATAACTGTCCCCAGCCATAGTGCCTTACATATTTGAGGTTGTTAATGTTACTACTTATATATGACTATATACATGAATATTAATGTACTGGACTGCAGCACTTGAAATTCCAATCAGTTGATGCATCCTATGTGTGAGTATATATATGCACATGTGTATATGTCCATGCATAGCCTGCATTGATGTGATGTATCGCGGATAGCGGTGCTTATTTTTTGGAGTCAGTGTATATTTCAGTGTGTAGTGAGTTACTTTTCTGTTCTCTCAAGAAGAACAGCATGCTTTGCTGTTGCGAATGCTTACCGTTTCATTAAAACCTTTTTTTTTTTTTTCATTCTCCCTTTTCTGAATGAACTAGTGTACAAAGTGCAAGTACTGAGTATTGCTTAATATTTGATAATCACTTTCTATTTAGTGAAACTCTTACTACGAACAGTATTTGTACTGTTTGATGAAACTGCAATACAATCTAAATAGTCGATTTGATTTTTTTTTTTTCTTTTTTCGTCTTCGTATTTTCATTTTGAGTGTTTTCACTTTTGTTTCCTAGATGTGTAGAAGTGTGGTGGGCATGGCTTTGATTAGGTAAGGAAAAAATGCAAATTAATTCACGGTATGAAATCTTCTAAGCCTGAGCAAACCATGCAGTATTTGATATACACACATATATGGACATATATTATAGAGCTAGACTATTTAGTACAGATGCTTGATAAGGTGTGAGTTAATTGTGTGCAATTCTCTCATTTATGCATGTGTGACAAAGTTAACTTTTTCCCTTTACATTATACCATTTGTTAAAGGCTTAAGGCTTATCGGTGTCAACTGCTTATTTTATACATTCCGTCAGGGAGGATATATACATACATATATATGACGGTAGCACCAGTCTATATATATATATGTAGATATGCTGTGTGTGTGCATTTTTTCTGTTTGTTTTACCAGTTGTGTGAGTACATTTTTTTTGTCTTTTATTTTCAAATGAAGTTGCTTGTGCAGCACCAAAGACTGTAATTCATTTCCTGAGCAAGGTAGCTATTCTGTTTGCATAGACCTCAGTTATACTGTAGTCGTAGAATGGGGTTAAATTAAAACAAAACAAAAAAAATGTATTTAAAAAATGGCCGAGGTTTTGTCTAGCTTATTGGGCAATTAATAAGTCGTATCATTTCTTCTTGAATGTATCATAGATAAGCTGCTATATGATGATTGCCACTTCAATAGCTGTGAAATTAGGTGATTTCTCTGAGTTTAAACCTAGCGTTGCTATTTTTGTGTAGGTCCCTAATTATCTGAAATAGAAGTGGTTTTGATTTTTGTGTTTTGCATTCATATTTGGAGTGTCATTGTAACTACTGTATTGCTGATGATGAACATTAGTTGCATTTGTTGTTTCTCGGGGTGTGTGTTTTTGCATCAGTATTTTATCCTTATTAACCTTTCAGGCTCATCACTGCATATAAATGATGTATCGATGTAACTTAATTTTTTGTATGTTTTCATATTGACGTTTTGTACACATCTAAAGCTGTAGCTTGCAGGATTGATTTAACTTTTTCATTGTTATGTAAACTACCAGTACTCTTTAGTGTGTTACAGGAGCACTGTGAGATGACAGGAAAAAAAAAAAAAATCCTTTGCGATCATTGAAAAGCTTCAGTAATATTTCCACCAATTACACACACACACACACACACACCACTAAGCACTCATACAAGTAGTTAGGGTCATAAAAGTTTGGGTGGTTAGACTGTGTGTCCAAATATAAATTTAGCCCAATGTTAGAATAATGTTTTCCAACTTGTTTTGCTGTTAAATTGATTTTAACATATATTTATTGAAACCTTTTAACTGTTCAATGTTATATCTGGCTAGAATATCAGTTTCACAGTTTTGGTATTCTAAACTGCCTTGTGTTCAGATCGCTCTCCCCTTTATGAGTGTCTCATATCAAAACAATGTTTTGTCAATGCAAAGCTGTGGCCATTGTTACGTGTTCCTTATGGGAATTAAGACAGTGTGAGCAGCACTGTGTATGTGCCTTGAGATTCAGAGAGTTCATGATGGTGTTTCCTCCGAAAAACAATCCACTATTGTGTAGAGAAGACAGTCTTTTTAACGGCCACACAGAAAAGCCCCAACGCAAATCCCAAAATAGGACTTCATCACAGTGTCATTCCAGGGATTTTTTCTCCTGTGATTAGCTCATAGACACGACAGAGGACACGTACGCGGTGGTGGTTCTCCTCTTGTTTCAGATAGCCGCCACTAAATCCTCTCTGTGATACCACGCCAATAAAACACACACACATACACACACACACACACACACTTTGAATGATACGATACTCGATCGTAGGATAGTCACTCTGGCTGAACAGCAGATGCAATACTTTACATTGTGCGGTCATTGCACCACCAAGTGTTCTTAGATAATCTCCATGCTTTACATTACTTTGCATGTACACCTAAGTTGCTTCACTTCGTCTGCGTAGAAGCTGTCGGCTCAGAGCAGCTTTTCCACCTCGCAAAAGTTAAGGCTGAGCGGGGAGTAACCAGAGCACATTTGACAACACTGGCCTTTGAAAACATCACAGGAGCCAGGAATAGTCTGTGTGGATGTTTATTCTGTGTTCTCGATGAAAACGGCTCTGACAAGGAGATTATAATGGCTTCTCTCTGCACAGTCATGAGTGCAATACTCCACATTAACACATGGATTTGGTTTTATGGGGGGTTTTTTTGATAGCTTTTTTTCTTACCTGAATGCTTTATTGATCATGCTACAGTTTCATTTCGGTTAAAAAGGCATATGACAACAAGGCATGCACTTGACAGATTAGTGCTTGAAATATTTCCCCTTGATAAGCATGTGAAGTGTAATCTGTGTTTTGATTCCTCCAAAGGTATTCACCAGCAATGCGCCTGCATAAACTCTCCCATACTTGTTAGTAAAAGAATGGATGCAAAAGGAGAGAAATCTGAAAACTTTTTGATTTTCCACACAATTGACACCTTGGTTTATTTATGACTTCTTTTTTCTTTTGAGGATTCCTGTAAAATTTAACAGATAAAACAGTCATTTGTAAAATTACTACTATTAAAATCATGACTTTGATATCAGATTAAAAAAAAATCCTCTGCTGCGGTGTTATCCTTTAGAGATGTTAATTCAGGGTCTGTATTGGTCTAAATGTTCTACTGTGTAACTCTGATTTAATGAGGTTTGTTTTACTCGGACTCTTATTTTCAGTTTTCTGGTCATCTTTATCAATTTCAGAGTTAATTCACACTGCAAGTTATGGAATCATCTGTTTAAATTGCTCATGAAATAGACTTGATTATGAAATCTGAACTGTTACTGTTTTAATACCTGTAGACTTTTTGTGGCTTTGTTTTTTTTTTCTGTTTCATTTGCTTTTTTATTTTGTGCTACACTAGTTTGCCATGTAGCAATTGCACTGTGCAATATTTACAGTATGAGGACTGGGAAAACTAACTCTATGGATGTGATGTCTATTTACAGTTTGCGATAGTGTTTCCTCTCTAGTTCTCAGTGATTTAGGTGTGACCAAGCCTTCTCTACTTTGTCACATTAAGCGGGTTTTCCAGGTGACTCTTTTGGTGAGTGTCAAAATAAGACTTTATGGTGTATTATTGTTAAGATTCACTTTGAATTAAAAAAATCTATTGGTGCAGCTTTTGGTCTGTGTTTCCATCATTTTATTCATCCTAATTTCTTGTTTTGAACACATAAAAAATCAAATAAAATTGCATCTTGTGCACCACAGTTTCCACTTGCTGGTCACTATTTTTTCATGCTTTAGTTCTTTCTAATTCTTAACACAAGAAGGTCTAAAACTAATAATTGTTTTTATTTTTATTTATTATTAATCCTTTGGTCTTTAGAAAGAAAAATGCTTCACAGTTTCTCAGTGACATATTTAAGTTATCTGTTCAACAGTTGAAAAAAAACATCTATATATGTGGCGAAAAAGGTTTATTTGTAAGAGTAAAGTAAGACATCTTGACAATTACCAAATATCTCTGTAAGGCCCATTATCCGGCCCATTTTAGCTGACTCTAGTTTGGAACCACAGGTCAACAAGAGAACCCATGTCAAGCTCTTTTTAACCAATTAAAAAGCTCAATAAGACCTGGCCTTGAACGCAGCATAAAAACAGTGTTGAAACAAATAAGTAAAATACAGACAGCAAATGCAAGAGTAGGTATGAATACATACAGTTAAGGGGCACAACAGGTGTTTTCTTTAAAATAAGAAGGTAAATTCAATGTTTTCACAAGTAAAAACGGCACACTCACCACTCTGCAGCTGGATTATTGCCATGTACAATATGTCTGTTTAACTTGTCCACCTCCATTAAAGAGCAGCAGACAGCTGACTCCCTGAGCCTTTCTGTAGAACCTGCTGTGAATGACTCCACACGGAGGACGAGGCAGTGCCAAACATGGCTC
>JAPXVT010000001.1:23239562-23249746 GCA_029823135.1 Acanthurus reversus | reverse complement strand
TAGAATAAAAACAAAAATAAAACAGTAAAAACCACCCAGGACAAAAATTCATGATAAATACCTCAATAAATTCTAGCATAAATAAATAAGTAAATGAAGAAAAAGAGCCAAGTACTTAAGTGTATTGCACATAAACAGTTACTGCAATCTTTTTTTTTTTCAATTTCACACAGTGTCGAAAGTTGAATGCCTTGAACTGTAGTCGTGTAAAGATAAAACTTTTATTTTTTTAATTGAAAACATGCACACACACACACACACACACACACACACACACACACACACATACACACACACATAAAACACATATTGAAATGCACTCACTTTTATGCACATTCATAAATCCATACCACGTAGCATTTGTTTGATTTATACCCTTACTTTAGTGCTCTGAAGTCACCTCTTAAGTCTCAAAATGAGACGGGCTGTTCCCCACAGGCCAATTCATTACTGGAATAATCTGAGTGTGTAGCACCATGTGACCAAACCCCAAAGGCATACACACACAAAGCACACACACAAACAGGGCCTGTACACATGCTCCGGCTCATACACATCCGCAGCAAATGTCTAACTTAGCTTCAGAATTTGTTTCCCTTCATGGATATCTTACTCGTCTGTCCTGGAAGGTTGTTCTGGCATAGCCGTGTGCATGATTTGTGTGGTGAGTTTCATAATCGCCAGTGCAGCACTATGTAGCCACTATATAGAAGAGAGGAGACATTACTGCTGTTTCAACACAAAACAAATTAAAGAGCTACACTTTTAGATGTTTCATTTTTGAAGCTGAAATGCACCTGATATATTGCACAGAAGACCTAGAGCCCAATGATTAAATTACAAAGAATGTCTCTATATTTCATCCAACAACAAAACAAAACAAACCAAATTTACAATTTTACCAGAAGGTACAATATCAACGAAATGGAGTTTAAGGTGAGACCGTGTGTGTTTTTGACTTCATGTTTATTTTTTACCTTTGTAGGTCATTAGTGTGCCCATAGGATTAGATCATGGGATGCATATGTCTCAGTAATGATATAGTCACAAAGAAGACAGGCCTCTCCGTGACAGTGGATGTCACCAAGGCTGGCACCCCTTAAGTTGTGCGAACTAAACTTTGTAGTTGGGGAAAGGGATGTGCACAAGTTCAAATTAGAAGAATGACAGAATATCCAATTCAGGCAGTTAGTTTGTGAGGAGAGAGGACAAAAAAAGTGCAGCTTAGGGTTGATATGAACAGACAGACGGTCTTTGGAGTCACAGATTCAGACTGATACAAGAAAAATGATAAAAGAAAATCAAGGCATGTTAAAGGCAATTACAGGTGGAAATACAATAAATTGAACATAAAAAGTATAATCAGAGTAATAGCACAGAGAAAATGTTTAACGGAATCACAAAATCCTGCGTTTCCTTTCCCTCAAAGAAAAACTTGAAAAAGCAAAAGAACATGATACATTTTTGTGGTCTTCCATTTTTATGCGCATGTGACACCACAAATGCACATCATAGAAAATGTCCCCGTCTTGATATCTACTGATCGGTCCCATTTCTCATTCTGAAAGAAATTTGCTCAAAGGAGGCCACGTTGCCTTGCTGGATAAACTATCCCTGAAAAGATGCCTCCTGTGGGGACGTCCATCCTCTTAATAGTATCATGTCTGCCCACCATTAAACTCTGCTGAAATAAATTTGCAGAACTACACTGGCACACTGGGAGTGGATAGATAATCTTGGTAGAAAAAAAAATCTAAATGAGGTCTATGAAGTGATGAATTTTCTGCAAAAACAATCTGAATGAAGAGACGTTCTCATTGCTGATGGCCTCATCTGAACTTTGACATAACGGTTTGTCTGCCCACATCTTGAATGATGTCCAGTTAAATCGGTTAAATGCTTTGAAGCAGACAAGCTTTCAGTCCTCTGTTCTCTGCATTTAGCAATTTCTCTGAAAGCTACATTTGAGTAAAAGAAAGTCACAGAATAATATATTCACTTTAATATACTTGAGAACTTTGAGACTCAGTGTTGATCAGAGGAGCCCAGATGAGATGTGCTGTAGGTGGGAGCAGGTACTGCAGAGAAATGTAACACCTCAATTTGCAACAAATGTGTTTAGCCAAATTAAATCCTCATACAAAAAGTGAGGACTCCCTTTAAAAGAAGATGCAAACTGGCCTGAATGAAGATATGTATCTATTCATTTGAAAAGTGTTTTTTGGTGGTAGAGTTCGCTCTGCAGTTTGGCCAAATGCAAAGCAAGCACATAAAGCTTAGAGCATGTCTACAGTCTGAAAACGCTGTTAATGTTTTGCTTTTGAAGCAGGATAACAGTGTGCTGCCGCGTTGCCATGTCAATCAAATGGCTAAAGCAGCTGAGTCCAAAACAGATTTCCCCGTGGGGACAGTAAAGTTGATTCTGATTCTGATTCTGATTCTGATAAACATTTGCAATAAGTAGTCACAGTTAGACAGTTGTGCGTGACGCACAAGCTGCAGTATAGAAAGCAATTGGTGCTGCTGTCACCTGCTGCCAGTGCGTGCTACACTTTAGAGGCGATGATAAATATTCTAGGGATTTTTTACATTTTTTTAATGGCCATGATGGCCATACCAGAGACTCCACTTAAAATATTCAGTTTCAGTGAAGCAAATTATTTAAAAAGATCCAGTATGTATTTCCCTTATATTCTTGTTTTGGTAACAAATTTAAAACCATAGAACAATTGAATTAGATTGAATTAATTTCTCTAAAACACCATCTTTAATGCTGCAAACTGTAGTGTTTGGAAAAGAATTTGTCATTAGTTCTTCCCTTCTTCTCTTCTGCAAAACAAGTTAGTTGCCCGACTCTTGTCACAAATCTCAATGAGTCATCTACCTCAAAGCACCTTGAACTGAAGTGATCTTTGTCCGTACTGCTGCAACATTCTGCATACTGTTATTAAATCTCATTCTTTACATGGATCACAGTGGCCCAGCTAGAAGCACTGACACGAGTGTTTTGTTCACCTTCTCCTACAGTAATTTGAATGTATTATCCATTGATTTTTGCAATAATAGTGAAGTATTCTATCTGGATGTCAAAAACTAAATCTATTTTCAGTCTCCATGAAGAATTTTGTCGCTTATTCACTGTCAGATTTCACCTCTTGTGTTACTCTTATACAAAACCTCCTCTCTCTCATCTAAAGTCTTCATATGCTTACATTAAGAGTGTCTTTGAAAAGCCAGGTTTGATGGTTTCTGCGAATCTGTTCACTTTGAATATGCCCTCTGAGCACTCTTTATTTTCTCAACTGTTCTCATAAATAACTTGCTTAATTAGATGTTTGTTTTTTCGCTCAGCTGAAAGAACATTTCATAATTCACTAACCCTAACCCCTCCAAATCATTTAATTGCATATCTCAGCACTTCTCAGAATGCAAGAAAAAACAGAAATAAAAGGCAATTTTTCAGAATAAAAAACAAAAAAAATAATAAGCATATAAAAAATCATTAACACTGCAGCTTGTAATATATAGTTGTGTTCGTAAAAACACTGGAGTGGATCTTTAAACATTTACTTTGAGTGTAAAGATCACATTGCCCTGGTGCAAATATCTGCAAAATGAGCGCGCAGCCTCATCATGACATGAAAGCAGGATGTTATATGGCTACTATGACAGCAGCTGCAGCAGCTGCAGCACGACACAGCCGCCGGCCCCGTGGTGTTGTGGTAAATTGAGGATGTAGCCGAGGCCGTTTGTTTGAGAGCTCATCCATCACGCTGCCTGCAGGAGGAGGTGGTGATCTCGATCTCTGTGTTTGCTTTGACTGTGCAGAGTGTCAAGGTTGGATGTATGATTGCTGTGATGTGGAGCATGAACAGTGTCATCAGTGTTGTAGCTTGAACGTGTTGTTTGACTCGGTATTCGGCAGTATTAAACTGCATAGAGCAGCCATGTCGTGTTTTCATTCTCACTAGCAAACTGTATCTGTGAGATTTTCTCTGCTCTTCTTCTCTGTGTCCTCTGATGTGCCCTGAAAGAGGTGCAGTGTAAACTGTTATTTGGCATTTCTTTAGTGGTCACAAGAGAAGCAGCAGGGAGTACATTTCAGTGAGACAGGGAATATTTCAATGAGACAGCACATTAGAGTCGTTTGTTAAAGTTATTACCTTTTTAATATTTCTCATGTACTCACAAAATAACTAGTGGTCATATTATTGAGTAGAGGCTCTCAGTATTCCATGCACCCCCAGAGGTGATTGCATTCAGGCTGCAGCTTGTTTTATTGATTAGTCATTTGGTCTATGACATATAATAAATCTGTAGAAATGTCAATCACAATTACCCAGAGTCAGAGTAGGTTTTTAAGTGGTGTATTTTGTCCACTCAGCAGTTAAATACCCCCAAATTATCTGTATGCAAAAGTAGAAGACTAACGCACTTCATGCAACTGATGCCATATCTCGGACAACAACATCCTGAAAAAAAGACCTGGGTTTCTGAATTTTCTTGCCTTTCGTGACAAATTCCATGTGTCTGTGAGTTTGGCGAAGAGGAGCGCAGAGCCTTCTTCTGAACACAACTACAAACATGGCAGATAAAAAAAGGAATGATGTAGTTGCTGGAAAGAAGTCCCCGTCATATTTTTTCTTTCTGTATTTTTCTAAACAGAAAACAGCCAGAATCATATACACCACCTTGAGCACCATTGTTTACACTCTTGTTGTTCCCTAGCAACCTTCCTGAGGACATTAGATGGTTGTAAAGGATGGCAAGTTGTGACAAAGCAGAAGATACAAAAACCAAACAAACAAAAAAAGGGGTGATACGAGGAGCTCAGGCAGGCAGATGCAGACGAAATGACAACTTAAAGTGGTAACACACATGGTCTAAACACGGGAGGACGATGAGGGTCAGGCGAAACTAATTATCAACCAAAACAGGGATGGAAGCAAACAAAGACAGGAAGAGGGACAAAGCATGATAATTAAAGATGAACAGACTTAATTTTATGCAACATTGACAGCAACATGAAGTCTGTCATGTCACTGGACAAGATTTATGATTCTTATTGCCTCAGTTGACATAGTGATCATTTTATCTGATGAAAATATTTTGTAATCTGAACCTGCCATAAGAAAAACAGCAAATATGAACATTTGTCAGGCTGGAACCACTAAGTTTTTGGCATTATTGTGTAAAAAGTTAGTTAAATGATCAATTTGTTATCTAAGTAGTTTCAAATATTGTAGCGATGAACCGTATTTATGATCTTATTATTAAGATAAAGCATTAGTTGTCTAAAAGGGAATTGTTGAATGTGAAATCAGTGGCTATAAAGACATTTATGCGTTGCCAGTTTAGAACATTATCTCATATCTTATAAAACACAAAGAATACAAGTGTTTCCAAAAATCCTTTTTAAAAACAAAAAATTTCAAACACTGTTTACACACCAGGTAAAACATGAGCAACGTAATTTGTGTCCTGCTGCTTGTAGTGACCTCAGATCACAGAGCGACGAGATTGTATAACACACATTTTGGCATTCTTGTGCTTGACTTGAGTGTGGATTTCAGAGGGGATCCTGGAAGCTTAACAGGCTGATCCCACCTTGTTATCCTTCATTGTGCTCTTCTCCCTCCATCCTCCTCATGCCTCGTTTAACCTCTGCTCTACTGTAGCCAATGAATACGATCAGAGCAAGTGCATCTGCTCAGTGTCATACATTAGTGGTCTCCAGTCTGTGGGCTGGAGATCTCTGAGGAGCTCTTGGGAAAAATACTAAATAAATTCAAACCTTTAGAAATGTGATGGTTAATCAGATGAAACAACATAAAAGTAAAATCTTTATTTGAGTTGCTCACCACCCTGCATGTTTCTCAAAGTCAGTTGCAGGAAGGTTTCACTTTAATGGTCAGTGCCGCAAGTAGGTGGACAGCTGCTGCAATTTGTCTTTGATATGTCACTTATGAGGGACTTGCAATTCATGATGGTCTACTTTTGCATCATGTTCATGTTAATAGGCTCCAGAGGCACTTTGGTTTGACATTGTGTGCATGAATTATACATCACTGTGACAGAATCAGTCACTTTATGCTCTTTGTACTTTAAGTACAATAAATGCGGAGACATTTGCCTTAACGACACTATGTGAAAAACTGAATTGCAAGATGCAATTTGTCAAAATTTAGCGTGAATAAGTTAAAATAAATAACACAAGTTGGGTTAATTAGTGTGATCATGAACAAATGAGACTGGAGGTTATTGGCTTGCTGCATTTTTAATGATGTTATTTGTGTTCGGATGTTTGCTGGAAATCAACCGAACGGAACAGGAAGAAAACGATTGTGCATTCAGCACGCACGGAGTAAACGCTCATAAACTGTTGATGTTTATTCATGACTTGTTATGTATTGTTAGTAGCTCTGATCTCATCATCATGCTCTACAAGGCAGACACAGAGAGAGGAATGCCAAGACAGGGCAACAGGTTGCGGCATTTATCACAGAAAAAATGATGGAAGATGTGAGTTGAATGTTTATAAATAGTTGTTGAAGGTAATCCTACAAAAATGCTACGATTACTTTAAAGATATTAGTACTGAAAAGTGCTACATGTTGTACCTTCAGGTATATGACTATGGGAATACTGGGAGCTCATATTTGTGCAGGAGGTTAGCACAGGACATACAAGTCTGTCACTGAGCAAGAGGAGCTTTGACTTCATCTGAAGTCTCTCTGAGGGCCCAATTAGACAGTCAGAGGCAAAGCCATGTGATCTCCCCAACAGTGATACCTCAGTTCTCTTGCAGAGTCTATTTTTTTCTGGCTCAGGCTGTCACAGGTGACCGAGCCTTTACTTCACCTCCCCTCCATGTGATGTATGGCTCTTTTGAGTAGCGCACCTTCACTGAGTTAGCTTGTCGTGCAGTACGTAAGGCTTGCATTAAATTACATCTTGGGTAATCAATTACAAGTAATTATTTCCCTCACTGACTTTTTACATTACCATTATTTCTACCTGAAGCACCAGCTCCTGATTTGTCTCCTAAAAAACAAGGCTTGTCTCTCAGACGGCAACTGCTGGCTTTACTTTTAGAAAAAAGATCCATGATTTTCAATTTCTATACTTTTTTAATTGAGGTAGAGCATATAACCATAGATCCCAATACTGAAAGAGTTGCAGCATATGAGAGACAAAACCAATCATCGCAGTGATCACTGCTGGTTTGTGCAGCGTTGTGCGAGTGTCTTTGTACTTCCTTGTGGCAGGGTTGTTCAGCTCTGCTAAGTCTGATAGGTGGAACAGCTGATTTGTCACTGCAGGGTGACGTCAGATCATGTGTCTCCAAAAGTTTACTCTGCTTCTGCTTTCCGCTGCAACTTTCCCTTTTTTTCCCCGGAGCCCCCTGGGGTCTGCACCACAGGAATCTAACTGCGCCACCAACACTTCAATCAGTAGAGACAAGTGAATTAAGTAAAGGCATTTTTTTTTTTTATTACACAGATGATATGTGATTATTTAGTCTTATAAGGAAGTCTTTGGTGCTTAGACTCAACGGGGAGATTTTGTAATCAAGGAGCGTGTGATATATGCACCAGCAGGATAAAAATCCCCCCGTGGAGTCCAGAAGCTGGTGGTGGTGGCGGCGGATGACTCTGCTGAGACTGATGAAAAATGAAACTGATGAATCTGTGAAGACTGGTGGTGATGGGCAGGTGGAGGGATGCACAGTACAGTAGCATGAATGAAAATTAGAGTTGTTCATATACTGATACCAGACTCGGATAAATGCCTCCGATACCGCAGAAAACGCTGGAATCTGTATCGGCGAGTACCAGTCTGTGCAAAGGTCAGATACCATGTGATTTATTCGCCGCTAGACGGTACCCAGCTTCTTCCCAATTAGTTTAGTTTGGTGAAGTGTCAGGAATTAGATTTTCATAGAGTTTAGTTGTTAAGTGCTGTTGCACTTCTTTTCTATAATGCTCTCTTTAAATGTTTTTCATTTTACTGAATTATGATTGCACCCTATGTTTTAAAGGGATAGTTATTTTTATGTGCTCAGTACTCTGTATTGGTCGCTACCTAATTTTGAGTATTGGAATCGGTACTGGGAAGGAAAAAATGATATCAGAACATCTCTGATGAAAATAGACGGATATTTGAAAAAGACAGCAGCAAGATGATAGGCTGACAATGTAGGTGAGTTGTGGGCTACTGAACAGACATGACAAGCTAATAGGAACAGCTGATATCTCAGTTGATATCCCCAGACCATGACAGCAAAGTTTTGAGTGAGCATGCATGAGAGGAGTGAATGACTGTTGGTTAGAGAAGCAACTACAGGTCGAAGCATGCAAAGGAGTATTCTCCTCTGACTGAACTTTCATCTGAAGCTCGATCAAAATTAATGGGAGGACTTTTTTTTTTTTAAATTTGGTCTGAAACAGCCCTCAGGCTACCCCTGATAGATCTGACTTCATCCAAGTAAATGCTCACTATTTAAACTAGAGGAGATCTGCTGTCCCTGGATTTTCCTTTGTTTTATGTTTTCTGTAAAACAAACTAAAGTCCCATTCAGTGTTACACCCCAGAATCACAGGTTGGTATCCTTAATTCCAAAAAATTATCATGATTACATTTCCTTATTATACAATATTTATACCAGCTGATTTTTTAAATGATTGAGATCCAGCTTTGTTTACATTTATGTTTGTGAGCTGCAGTCTTCTTCTTCACTGCTTTTGCTGGTGCGTTGAAGCATGTCTCTGTGCGATACCGACACCTGTCGGTCAGTGGAACATTGTGAAATCATTGACAGGACTGTCCATCGTTCCATGTGCACGTGTGCCCTTGTGCAAGTGCACGAAAGAAGCTAAATGGCGACGCACCCGTAGAAAAACAAATGTTTGATGCCACTAGAGGTTTTAAATATGGTCAAAATTAACCAGAGAAAACACAAACTCAGGATTAGACTCTCATCTTAACCCAGTAAAATGTCCTGTCAGCTGACACATCACTGTCTTTTGCACTCCCTTGACCCCTACCTGTCAATTCACACCCACAGTCTGTGTCATTCCATGTCAGATGGCTTTTGTACTGTAATCCCACAGCCCATCACAGCTCCCGCATGCAGCTAAACTCCTACACTCGTCCCCTGCCTGCTCTGATATGCGCAGCCCTGAGAGACAGCCGTGAGCTCCACTTTAATACACTTCCTCCTCTATGTGTGTGTGTGTGTGTCAGGTTAAACCAGGACGAGAGGGTCCGTATTTGACGAGTTGGTGAATATTTTCATCTCCAGATCTGGTTTGGAGCTTTTTGCTGAAGTCTAAGAGGATCAGACATTGTGTGTTTTTTATGCTATACTGTTTTAGTACAACCTGAAGAATCTTTCTGAAAAAGCATGAATGTAATCGTTATATTTCATTGGTTTGATGCCTCTGTTGCAAGACAGTACATGTTATTTACCTTAGCTTTTATCTCTACAACTCATACTGTTTCTGCTTTCAACTTTGACAGTTCACAGGCCAGTGCTGCCCGCGGGCATGATGCTGAAGTAAAAGATGACTTACTTTTGGTGGTTTTTAATGGGACTGTGATTGCCTGCAGTACCCTACTGAGTTGTCTGACTTCCAGTCATCCCGTCTGCCCCAGCAAGGTTCATCTGATCGCTGCACGCATCAAAGGAATATTTCACCCTGAAAATACTCTTACATTTTTATATACCATGAATTTGTAATGATTAGTGCATTCAGAGTTTTTATTCTATGATGAAATTCCCCTCAGTTTAACCAGTCAGCTGGTGATCCAAGAAATAATGTGTTTTTTTCACAGGATGCAAAGGAACAACTTTATCTTCATGTGCACATTTCAAATCCTTGCAGAGAAACCCCACAAGTGTAATTAATATAATAAATAACAAGTGTATTATACCATGTGATAATACTGCTAACTACTGGGACACCTAATAGAGCTGAGCCATCATCAGTGTTATTATTTCCACCTGTGCTTTTCTCTGTGTGACAAGTCAAAATACCTGCTGCTGAAAAAGTCTATCAAGTATTCTACTTAAAGTCAGAGTTTTTCATACCTGTAGTTCAGGTTATTTAGTTCAAATCAGTGGAAAAGTTGCAATTCATTTGCAGTTTTCTATTGGTTCAGTTTGGTTTCACAAAGGTAAA
>JAPXVT010000001.1:23073939-23094116 GCA_029823135.1 Acanthurus reversus | reverse complement strand
GCTCATGAATGTGAAAACAGACTTTTGATTTCAAACAGCTCATGCACCATTACTGATGCTCAAAGATCACGCTGACGTAATAAGCAAATAATCCTTTTGTGTACGTGTGTGTGTGTGTGTGAGTGTGTGTGTGTGTGTGTGTGTTTGGGGGGAAGGTTACACTTCACTACACTTCACTACACTACACTTTCTCTAGGATCTACAGGTTTGTGCAGTTTTCAGCAGAACCACTGTGTCATCAATAAATGTGCTTTTAGCAGCACAAATCAAATATGTGGCATCTCTGAGTAAAAATTTTAGATATCGATATCTCAAAACCTCTGAAGCCAAAACAAAACCATGTTAGTAACACAGTTCCACTATGAGCTGGGAAATTACCACTTTGAAGATAACTACATATAATGTAAGCTTCGAAGAAAATCCAGATATTTTGAGATAAGAAAAGAGACTTTTTTTTTTTTACCGAAAATTCTTGCTAATTAATAGCTGCCAACATAACCAATGTGGCTAACACTGATGCAATCTTTAAAATTTGTCAACTGGCACATTTGATTCGAAACACAGATCTTATCATCTGATGGCAGAAAGACACAGTTGCTCCCAAAGCCAAACCCTCTTTGGTTAATTGTATGTGTAAATTCCAGTATGGGCACATTACTTCATTGGAAATAAAGTAAATGTCAATGAAATACAACGTCAGCCAAAACAATAATTATGCAACTGTGCTGCATACGTAGGACTAGTTTCTCAGTATGAGTTAGCTGCCTCTGAAGTGTGCGTCACATAATACTGAATAACTGTGTCAGTCTGCACATATACAGGATGTGGTTTCCCCATTCAGTTTGCCATGTTCGTTGAGTTTGTGTAGCTTCATGTTACAAAGCTCCTTATTTAACCTGCCTGAGTTTTTATTAACTTAGAAATGTTCTCATGTGCAAAAAAAGAAAAAGACAATACGCACTTCTTTAAATAAAGGAATGTCAGACTCCTCTTTTCTAACTCTATTTAATACAAGAAAATCAGTTATGCAAAAAAAGTTATAAAGAATATACTGTAAAGGAAATAGTGGGTGGATGTGTTTGAAACAGATAAGCAGCGACATTCAACTGTATGACATCAAAGCAAATCATCACATTTGTGGCTAAAATTAGTCCTCACTTTTTAACACTTTTTACAGATTTAGTCTTAAAAATGAATAACTGGGCAAGGGTCTTAGAGCTACAAATGTGGTAAGAAAGTAGAAACTTATTGAGAAACTGATTAAACCATTGTTGATTTTGGTCTTTTAATAGGATTTGTTGACTTGAACAAAAATCCAGAATATCAGCAGCTCTTAATCCTTTAATCTCATTTGTAGCACCGTGGCCCCGAAAACTGTAGGATATGTTCCCGGCATGTGGGTGGTTTAGCCCTGGTACCTGGCTCTGGGTAGTGATGTGGGTGATATGCTACAGAGTGGTTGGATCTGATGTGTGTATAACCTTGGGCCACACTGTCAGGATGTGAATGGACTTAAGGATTACGCTGGCTCTCTTGTTTAAATCAGGCTCAGATCAATACACTGATTAGAGTGGAATAAGATAAACCCTGGGATCGAAAGGAGCCCTAATTTACTGTCTCATGGAAGGAGTAGTTAGTATGTGACTCACTCTCACACACAGATGCACAAACACACCTCTGAGATATATCAGCTGTAAAGATGCTGGGGCAAGCTGTGCGGGCTCTGTTTCATCCTGACTCTTAGGATGCTACAGTTGAATTTCTCCTTGCACAAAGTCATATCCTAGGTAACCAGTTATTATCACTCTGCACAGGTTGCACTGGACAATATTATTGACTGAGTTACGGGTAAGCACACAGTTATCTGTCCTCACTTGAGGTGAAGGAACACTTTTTCAATCAAAAACTGACAAAATTTTGCTCAGGAAAACTTGTTCATGACTTTTCTTTTCTCCAGCATGTGGTAATCAGGCATTTTTTGCTCCCTGAGATATTCCACTAAATCACTTCATCCTATTTTTAATTTTATGTCCTTCAAAATGCTGGAGCCTGAGACCATTTGGTGACATACATTCTTAGACCAAAATTTCACTATAAAACAGGCCAACTCATGTTTTTTTTTTTACTACTTACATGATAACCTTGACGGTTCTATTTTCTTTCTCCTTTTGTCCTTAACGTTACCCAAGCGACCGCAGCTCTGCTCAGAACCTTGGGAGAATATCGAGACAGCGTGGCCTGATAGTCCACAAGTTTTTCTATGGTGTTAGTGGGAAAGAAAGAGGGAGGAAAAACAAGGAGGGAAGCAAAGTTAAACATATCTTTATTGACCAAAAATATGTTCAGGTTAAGAGTGTACACGCCGAAACAACAGCTGCCTTCCATCTCCTGCATATTTAAAAGAGCCAGCACCTTCTTCTCCCCTCCCAAAACCACAGTTTGGTCATCTCCTTTTAAGTCCCAACATCTACACGATCATTTAACTGTCTTGACAATCCATTTTGAGCAAAATGTCCCATTTAAGTAAACTACATAAGAACATGTAAAAAATAAAGCATTACCACACTACACCTCTTAATTATCTGAACTCTGTACTCTTTGTTATGTTGCTATTCTAACCTGAGTTTAGAATCAGTCCTACCTCTTCAGCTAGTAAGCACGCAACCTAGTGCCTCTCCATATGTGACTTAAAAATATTACACAATTTTCCTTCTGTGAGTGTACTCTTCCTAATCTGAATCTGGTTGTGTGTGTGGAAATCTCACAAGCTTTGTCAGGCCATTGTCCCCTCGTTATCAGCTGTTATTGACCAGGTGAGTTCAACAGGGATGTTCACTCTGATCTCTAATTCAAAAGCAATTGTTGAAGTCAGATGTTTGATACTAGAAAGCAATTGTCTGCCGTAACCGTCTGTCTGCATCAGCTGCGTCAGCTACGTCATGGCTTTGTTCCATTAAGTGTCACGGCAAGCCAGGTCAATGAGTGAGCATTCACAGTACCAGAGCTGAAACAAGTTTACCTGATAACTTTATGGGTTTCATCATGGACATTTTAGGCCTTTTTATGTTGGCATTCCAAAATAACGGTGTGATGAAGTCCCACGATCATCACACTTTTGGATTTTTATATTGATCCTGTGATGGCGCAAAATTGGGCTGACCTTGTGTGATTTTGATATTGATCTTGACATTCTGTCATAACATGTCACACGCTAGTCCAAGATGGTGCTCTGGAAGTTTTATATTGATCCCATCTCGCCTCTGTAAAGCCTCTGTTACTACCTCCCAAGGCGGTACAGAGGTGGGATCATTTCGTCTCCCCATCCCGCGAGGAGGACTTTTATATCGAAGGCGAGACATTACAAAGGGTGAAAATATCGCAGAATGAAATGGCAATGTAAAAGGCCTTTTGAGTTGTCAGAGCAGGAAAAGCACAGGTGAAATTATCGACATTAATGATGGCTGCTTCAATTTAGGTGAGCTTGTTCCAGAGCTCTCTTACTGTGCATGCTCACTCATTGACCTGGCTTGCTGTGACACTTAATGGAACGAAGCCATTCGTTGGTCACACTTGTGTTGGTCCTCAAGATGTCTGCTGTGAAACCCATCAATAAGTTAAGTCTACAAGTATTGCTCTCAGATTCAGCAATGCACCATTAAAAAGAGAGTCCTATCAACCGGAAAAAGAGAGCTAAAAAGGTGCAGTTACATCTTTGTGAGACTCCATGTTCTTAACACAGTCCAATAAGATTGCTACAAGTCATAGACATGTGGCAACTATCAGCATGTATCATGTGAATGCTGTTCATGTCACTTTCCTTCCAAGAGTGAAGATGGATGCCATCCACACCACTGAGCACAAGTACTAATCTTTACCAAAACTTTATTACATAGTGTGGACTGGCTTTAGCTACACCCAATTTTTGAATAATGTATTACTGCCCTAACTTCAGGCTGAAAGAACCCGATGATGGATATGAAACTACTTACAGGAGCCTTAATTTTAGAGCAATTTTTTTTATTGGCAATGACTCCCTGCCTGCCAGTGTCAGACTTTTATGAAGGTTTGGGGCACAAATGACCTTAAAATTTCATAAAGGACCATCAGCAGAAATATTTAACAGCTAATGTGTTGGAAATAATCTTGACAGACAGACAAAAATGGATTAATGTGCAGGTCATTTAGGGAGAAGGCATCCTCTGCTTTTGTGAACCCACCATTTTATGAAGTTGATTTAAGTCCCCATACCTAAAAGGCGGGATTGGTCATTTGCAAACGACTCAAAATATTTGACAGTTGGACAGTTCCCATGACAAATTTGATTTAGGAAAAGATTATGTCAGGCTTTTGACATAATGTAACTTCAGCAGCATACATTTTAAGAGAAGTCAGTGCTCACACAAGACATGAACCCCCGTCACTTGGATGAAAGTCTTGTGGGTATTTGACCCAGCCATCCACACTAAAATTTTCCATATACTGACTTTGTTGCCCAGTACGAAATCACCTCACTCTCAGATTTTCTCCCATTATAATTACAGCAGTCAGTAAAGGTCACCGCCTAAAAATAAGTGTACATATGGGTCATGGAAAGCTGATCGCAGTCACTCCATTACAACATTACAACAACAAAAACCATACAACTGACAACCTACAGGGGAAGAGAGCAAGTAACTACATTTTCATGTTAACTTTTATAATATGAGAGCAAACCAAAAGCCTTTTGTTTAGGAGACTAGTCTATTTAGAGAGCTGCAGCCATTTCACACCAGGTAGTTTGAGCGTAACTGGCCAGCTGGCTAGCTAGTGACCCCTGCAGATGGAGAGTTTGTGTAGCTTTTCAATGGGAATTAAAAATAGAACTGCCGTAGTTGAGTCATTCTTTCCCGGGCCTGTTTTGTTGGTAGTGCTGTTTAGCATCATAGCTATCACCTGAAAGGGTTTAGCCAAACCAGAGGCAGAGTTGGGGAGAGTCATGCTGCAAGGCACGCTGGGTAGATGCATCAGCAAGTCAGTACTATCTGTAACAACTGTTTGCACAGATGACCTACATGGCTGTTTTTCAGGTGAAGACTGGTTGTGATTATCCTGGCACTCGCTACATGCAACTCACCAATTATTTCCACTTTTTCAGACTACAAAAATCCAAAACGTTTGAAATAGCCTACAACTTTTGTAGCCTTGTTTGCAGTAAATATTCAGATAGCCTACTTAAAACAGAAGATCTCCTGGATTTGTATCCTTTCATCAAAATTATTTTTTAGCGAAAGACCACAGCTTTTTATCCAAGGTAACAATTACTTGCTAGACTTCGGCTCATCATGGGTGGATGGACGGACGGATGGATGGATTTGTTGATGGATGGATGGGTGGACAGCATACTCTGTTGTGATTTCTAAAAGCCCACACAGACTGAAGCCATAGCGGCTTGCTTTTTCAATCACAAAGGCAAAAAAGAGGCATCTACTATCAGTCTCTGAGCTCATGTACTGAGGCCAGGTACCCAAACAACCGATATTCTCTAACACTGAGCAGAAATAAAAACCACTAACCTTCCCTCAGTTGACCATTTTTCAGGTTGGAGCTTTCAAGGTGCTCTACCATAAACTGCAAAGCAGATAAATGTAATGCACCCGGAGCACAAAAGCATTTAACACAGCCATTAACAGCAATAAGAAAAGGGCACCTCTCACTGCTAAAAACACATTCAGAGCAAGCCCTAAGAGATGATATTGACCTTGCTAGTTTGAGTTCCTCAGGCAGGTCATTCCAAATCATAGTCATCATCAGTCTTAAACTGTGACACCGGAAAAGTTAAATGGCCGTGTACAGTCTTGCAGTATAAGAAAAGTATAGAAAGACTATTGAAGGCCAGGTCATATAGGCTTTTAAAGTAATCAGAAAAATTATAGAATCCTAAAAAAAAACCAGGCACCCAGTCAAAAGATGCTAGAAAAGGAAAATATTGTCCATTTTCTTAGGTTAAAGTAAAATCTTGCTGCAGCTCTTTGAACACACTCCAGCTGTTATACTTCTTTTTGGCCAGGGCAGAAAAAACGGCCATTACGGTCCTCATATTGTCATTTCAAGATGAAATAACTGCATTATTGCACTAACCCTTTCTGTGACATAGAAATGCATTATCAATCTAATTCTTGTATGCTACATTAAATAATTCTTATTGCAAATAAGTTTCTTAATGTGTTTTTTGTACTGAATCGTCCAAGCAAGGACAGGCTGAATAAAAATAAATTTGACGGTTACGTGATTTATACTTACTGTAGCAAATAGAGGTTATCTTTGTGTAGAGACATTTTTAATTAGTTTCCTCGGCTGATTGGAAGTAAGTTTTAAGTGTGGGAAATGTCTTTTGCCATGGCGTTAAACAAGTAGCTATGTATAAGGAAAAACGAATAAGCAGCGAACATTGAAGAACTGCATATAAGCCTATGAGCATTCAAACCCATTTAAAGATAAAATAATTCCATGTCAATCATAATATTGTAACCACAACTCTATTGAAAGAAATGTTAATATTGGAGATATCAGGAACTGGACACCTTTAATAACCATGTTAGAAATTATATATATGCAGTCTGCACCTAACTGTTTAATGGCACCCGACAACTGCAATATGTATTTGTTACTACATTTGGTACTACATTGATCTTGATAACGGCAGCCTGTCCTCCACCATGGAAACTAGTCCTGGTAGCTGATGCAATCATCATTGTGGGCATACGACCACCCTTCTTGCTGTGCTTCCAAGCAGCGATACATGTATCAGCAAAAGAAGTAAAAAGTCATGAAAAATAAATGCCCTATTTGAAAGTGATTCCTAAAATAACATTAGCCATGCCTGCATTGTCCTGTGAATTACTGTTAAAGTTTTCTCATGATGCTATTGCAGGGTTACTGCAAACACAGAGATTAGATTATCAGAGTGATTCATCTTTGTACAGACTCACTCTGGGAACCAGCAGAAGGCTGAAAGGGTGACTTACAAAATTGCAGAGTAAGGGCTCTATTTAGGGCATGAAGATAAGGGGCCGACTTACGACCTATTTGAGTGAACCTCACCTTGACTAAACAGCTAGTATAACAGTGTCCAGAATAGTGGTGATGTTGTTCAGGTAAATGTTTCCACAGAATTTAAGAACGGCTGTGCTTACGGTTATTCTTTAATGCCGTTATCTCTGGATCACAGCTAATTCCGTTACCTCTAGATAACAAAGCACGTTTTCTCATGATAATTACAATTAGAGTATAACAAAATATTTCTAACAAAAGTTGTTTTCATGAGATTATGGAAAAATTAAGGAGAACTCAAAAGTGAGTGTCTGGTTCATTTCATCACACAGGATTTCAGCATTACAGATCACTGTCATGACTGTCAGGGGGGATTCATTAACAGTAAGTAAAGGCATAAACTCTCTTCCTTGATCTGACATTTTCAGCTCAAACGAGTCAAGCAGCTGTCAAGACACCATTTGTAGATGCTGGCATGGAACTCCTGATCTCTAATAGAAATTAATAAGCAATAGGAGGACGACATTTTTGTTTTCTTGTGGTAATGAGTTAATTACCTTGTTATGTGGAGATAACAATGCCCAGTCTTGTGATCCTGAGATAACAATGGTAAGAAAACAATTGCAAACATGGCCTCTCTCAGCTTCTCTAGGATTTTATGGTGTGGCAGGACAATCTTTCAGGTTGAATGAGCTTTTGGCACGGAGGATTAGTGGTTAGCACTGTTGCTTAACAGCAAGAAGGTCCTGGGTTTGATTCCAAACTGGGGCAGGGCCCTTCTTTGTGGAGTTTGCATGGTTTTTCCTTGTTTGCGTGGGTTTCCTCCAGGTAGAGCTCTGCACTGGGATTGGGTCCCACTGAGTCCCGCAGGACCCGACATAAATCTTGCGGGGGCAGGGGTTTTTTAAGTTGCTGCAGGTGGGATTAGGCGGTCAAATAAAAACCTGTGGGTCCTGCAATTTCCTGCACAATCCCAAAATTGATCTATTTATTAAAAACCTACTGAAGAGAAGTAACTGAGCCCTGGCCTGCGCCTGTGGCAGTGTTACTGTCCGTGGTGCTGAAATTGCCATCTCTGTCATTCTATTTGTATTTGCGCTGGGTCTCAAATGAAAGCATTGTGCTCTGTGTGCTGGAGCTCGTTATTGTCACGGAGATCCTCGCTCTCGCGGTCCTGATGAAAATAACGTTTTACCATCTGCCCTCGTGGGCGGTCACAGCAGTCAGAAAACAACTGCGGGAGGCGCAGAATGAAACCATTGTGGGACCGAGCGGTAATGGACAGAAATCCGCTGGGAGCGGGTGAGAGCGGGAGGGGAAATTTAGTCCCACACAGGGCTCTACCTCCAAGTACTCAGGTGTCCCCCACCATCAAAACATGTATGTTAGGTCTTTCTCCAGTCAGTGCCCTTGACCCTGGCTCAGAATCTGAAGTTGATCCCTCATTTAACCCATCCTCAGGGATGGGTTCAATGCAGAGACCAGATTTTACTGTACACTGTATATGTGATCAATAAAAGTACCTTTGCACATTTTGCATTTTATGCTGATTGAGACTTTGAAATCACCATTGCTCTCTCATTTTGATGTATCTGACCGTCCTTCTGGTCCATGAATAACAAAACATAGGCTGGGAATAATGTGATTATTGGGTGGATAATAAAGAAAAGGAGATGACTAGTTGTGGTAGACACGTCAGACGACTGAAGGCCCAGAATCAGATAGTAAGGATTCTCTAAATGACCTTTAATCACGGGTAAAAAGATGTAATAGAGTTAAGGTTAATACAATGAATGGCATACAAATGATACACACCAAAGCCATAATGTCACATACAGAAGCAGTCTGCATTTATACTTTGTTGTAAGTGTGATCATACACATTTATGCTGCTGATCTTATCACTATCAGCGATGCACTGTCTGTAAATGATGTCTAATGACCAAATTACTCAAACTTGCTTGATACAAGCTAGACGTGTTAGCCAAGTTAGTTGAGAGAGCCTTCCTCGTAAACAGGGGTACTAATACGATCCTAACTAAGCTAACGGTTAATTTTAACAACAAATTTGGTAGCCAAAGATAAACTTCATATTTCAAGGGAAACCCAGGAATTGCAATTGTTTTGAACAAAATGTCAGCAAACTGACATCTGGTTATGGTGGCTCACTAGTGTTGCTCATGTTAGCTAACTGCATTTAGAACCTAACTAAGTTTTATCCTATGATAAACATGAGGTAAAGCCTGCTAAATTAAAAAAAAAACCCCACCATTTACTAGATCACAAGAGGTGTGATAATGCATCAAAATAATTAAAATGCAGTCACCTTATTAACTTACCTGCAATCATGCTTTGAAACTCCGGAAATAAATGTCATTCTCAGCTGGACCTATTCATTGTCTGGAACTATTGGAAGCCCCATTACATACGTCACTTCTGCATTCCAAGATTCCAGTGGAACTGTTTGGAAGTGTCACAACTCTGTCATTCAGAGGGGTATATAAGAGATAATGATGGAGCATACCATTAATGTAAAAGTGTGTAGGTGATTTGCAGCAACGGGAATTATCTTTAGACTCAAACAAATTACTGTTTATAAATGAATATATTTAATTGACAGAAGGGTTTCTCCTGTTAATCAGTAGACTAATGTACCGATTATCTAATGGATCATCAATGACCTCTCTACAGCTGTGTCTCTCCTGCTGGTATTACTCTCGAAAACAGGTCAGGATGTGTGACTGAAGAGAAGTTTTATTATCTCATTTCACCAGGTCGTGCCAATCACTGGTCAGCCATCATTGGTTCCTCCCACTCCAAGAACTATGTGCTGTGGGAATATGGTGGTTATGCCAGCGAAGGAGTTAAACAGGTAGCTGAGCTGGGCTCCCCGGTCAAAATGGAGGAGGAGATCAGACAGAAGGTATGATTCTTGACACACTCTGCATGTTGAATACCCAAAAGTAAAGAAAAAAGACAAGAAAAGAGGTTTGCTAATGCTGTTTTCCATGATACCCTGGCAGAAAATTTAACAAATAGATGTTTGTTTTTTTTTACTTAAATATTCTCCTTTCTTTCTGGGAATATTTGGCTTCGACTAAAACTGGTATGAGATGAGTTGCATAACACCGCAGGGACATCTGAGGGTGTTCCAGGCTGTGCACACCTGAGTTCAGTATGGGATGACAGAATTCAGCGTTGCTTTGACAATGTTGTCCAGATTGATTAGTGCTTTGAAGCATCCATGCTATTCTTAGAGCCTGCCTCTACATCTACTGCATACATTTCACCAATTCACAGAATCTGGGGGGAGGATCTCAGTTGAAACTAGTTTGGATGTGAAAATAAAATGTTAGGAAGATATTTCAGCATTAAATCAGTTCATCTTTGATCAAACTTTGGGCTCTGAGACGACCCACATAATGCAGGAGGTGCTTTAGAGCTCAACGTGAGGTAGCTGTTCACCTAGGTTTAATAATGTCTATCCCACTGCTTCTTTCTTATCAAAATGTCTCCCTAGTTACTCTTTTGAACTTTCATGTTACTTTAACACATTACGTTGTAATTTTTATATATTTATTCCAATGCACTTTCATGTGCTTTCTTCTTTCTTGCTCTCTCTTCTCGAAATAACATGGTATATCTCTCCTCTTCCCCTCTTCTCCATAGCTATCTCTATCACTCTGGGAATAACCCATGCTGGCAGAGCAGATGGTCCTGCAGGGTGCTTATTGTTGGCTAATATTGAAGACCTGGAGTCACAGCAGATAATGAGAGCATAGTGTGAGCAATGGGGTCTCTGTGTCATTGCTGCCTTCCCCCTGCTATTACAGCACACTCTTTTTTGTATTATTCTCATCTCTCAGCCAGGGTCATTAAGTGAGGGGTTTTTTTCTGCGCTTAGAGGTGAGAGTGAAATGGCACCAGATTTGATTGTCCAGTACGGTTAGTGTGCTAAAAAAAAACATCATTTTAGGAGCACATATAAAAAATTACTTTACCCACACAACATGTCATATGTGTCTACTCAGAGAAAAAGGAATAAACTAAGAGGGAGACTCTGAGACTCTTTAGGTCGGATGAGAATTATATAAAAGACATACAACAATGCGGTTGCCACCCTCAGTGATGTTATCACCAGGTGCAGTGTTGCTCTAGCTGTTCTGAGAATAATTGCTCAATAATGCAGACGTATTGGCTGACACATAAATGTAGGGTGACGATTACGTGGGTGATCAATACAAAGCCTGATTAGTCTGATACTAGCACGCTGCATGCTATCATTCACCCCTGAAAAAAGCCAGTGAGCAGTCAGCTTTTGTCAATACTCTGCACATGGCTCAAGTGGACCCTTAAGTGTGTTAGTGGACATACATTGTGATCATACTGCAGCTTATTATTACCTTGTCGTTCATGACATCTGAGTTCTGTGTGGTAGACATTCACATCTGCTGTGATGCACTGAAGCTAAAAAACTCTTGTTGCCTTTGACAACTTCCACTGACGTTCATTGTATCTACTTTTGTACTACTCCAACAACACACAGTCTGTCGATGCCCTTGAGGTAAAAAGACTGGGTGAAGGAGCCATGCAGCGCTTCTTGCTAAATGCTGACACAAACAGAAAGCTGATTCGCTTTTGTGTCAGGTGGGGCGTCAGGGGGAGCAGCTCGTGATGAATTCAAAATTGATATTCATAGCCAGGCTCCACTCCAGCCAAGGGGTGTACTGATCAGAGTGTTCATACAAAGTTTCATTTGCAGAGCCAAGCAGGCATGCAGACTGTGCAAATCATGTGTGCACTCACACACAAAGCACACACAGAACAATCTTTATCTTGCTCATGTCAGTTCAAAGTGTGATCGCTTTATTTCAGCTCAGAGATTGTCAGTCTGTTAGAGCCTAGACGTGGCTGTGCTGTACCATATGCTGTAATGTTACTACTAATTCTTTTAAGAAAATCCCATATATTGCAATGGCAATAACTCAATTAAACAAGATGTGGAGGCCATTGGGAGTCTAGGTAAATCTATGGATCCAGAAGGCATGTGCAGTATACTCCCTATTTATTTTTATGACAGTTGGTTTGCAGTTATTGTCGTGCACTTCAAATACCTGCCTGAACTGTGATGACATTTATGATGGCTGTGACTGCAGATTGTTGTTGTTTTTCTTTACCCAGTGTGCTCATAAATGTCAACATGTTCTGTGCCGTCTCAGAGGACATTTAAGTTTTTTACAAAATCATCAGATATATGTTGGGAAAAAAACTCCTATGTGCCTGTCCTCCAGGAATAACTACATCTTTAAAATTACAGCTTTATTAAATTGCACAACTACAGACAAAAGACACTTTATGTTCTTAAAATTTCCCCTTTTGAAAGACAGTTTTCATATTTTAGAAGGAGGAGTAAGAATGTGGTGTGCACAATTTCCTAAATTTAATTTGTGCATTCCACACAAGCATGCTGCTCGGCCCGCGCGTTTCAGCCCTCACCATGGGACTGGCTTGTAATAAAAATATGATTGCATGTCAGAGCCTCCTCAAACATAGCCTTCACCCACACTTTCTCAGCATCTCTGCACTGCACGCAAGCAGTCATGACACCATGCCATTCATCATGTTGAAAAAGCCAAAGATTCTAAGTGTGACTATTACTGCCCTCTTAAGAATTCATATCGAAATGAGCTCCAAAAAATCTTCAATGCACAGTGTTTGAGAAGGCGCTCTATTTTGATATATGATAGCTTGTCATCAGAGATGTAGATCAAATTTGCATTTGTTTAGTGTATTATGTTAGATGGGTGATATATCTTGAGGTTGCATGCACTATTTTGAGTAAGGTGAGTCACAGAATCTAATGGGGAACCCATTTTTTACAAATCTTTTTTTTACCCAGACTGAACAGATGTGCAATACTGGTCCATTTGCCAAGTACAAATGCTCTTATCAGAGGCCCTGGCATCCACAGGGATGCAGCCTGGATCTGTTGTTGTTGTCCCTCTTTTTATGTCTGAGAAGATTTGTGTATGCATTCAGTTGTTACAGAGGCTCAGTGTGTCACTAATGAGAAGTTTAATGAGACTCTCTCTATGGACCGGGGCCAAGGCCTCAGACGGATTATGAAATCTCCTATTTCCTCTCGCAGCATGGGGTGTTTTTCATTATTGCACAGTACGCTTACGGAATCCTCTATTATCACGAGTGCCACAGCTGGGCCAAAGAGCAGAGACAGCTCAGACTGGAGCCAAAAAGAGACATAACAGATTGATGACAGTAACTATAGATCCATGTCACTTGTTACAGCTGTGGTCCCGAATACTTTTGTCTGGATTTTTTTTTTTTTTTATTTGTTTTTTTTTTAAGTTTTACAAGGATATATGCATATATAATACTTTCACTGGTCATCTTACTGACTCAGTGAATATAAAAAGTAAATGCGGGATATTTCTGAGCAGGATTATTTTGAAAAAATGCAAACTGTTACTTGTATTTTGTCACGTCAAACTGCAAGGTTGATGAAAGCTCTTGCACAGTCTGCAAGGAGCATCAGAGCTTACTCCCACATTGAGTTTGTGTGATGAGCAGGAGAACAACAGGTATTATGGAATAAAATAGCTTTTTGTTAATCCTTCTCCCTCTGCTCCTCTCTCTGTGCACCTTGCAAGGATTCAAATGATAATTTTGCTGTTCAGTTGACGTGAGAACAGTAAGGTCTGCCATCTCTAAGTGGGAGGCCTGCAGTCAGGAGCGTGGGTAGAGAATAATAGATATGCAGGTTCCTTTGGGTCCTTGACTCTCACTGAATGAGCAGGTGTTTATGTGTGCTTCTCTTTTTTTTATACTGAGAATTAAGTCTCAGCCACTTTTCACTGCCCAAAAATCTGTATTCCCCCTGTGTTTTTTGTAAACTTTTAATTATCTCTTATTGTGGCAGTACACGGTCAGAAATTTTATCAGTTATGTCTGGAGAAATAAAAGTATTCTGTAGATACTCTGACCTTCAAATCCTACAGATATAGGGTGTACGTGGGAAGGATAGATTGAACTTGTTCTGTTTTATTTAATCATACCAATCAGCAGTTGGTCTTTTGTCTTTTTCTGTTATTTCTGTCTGAGTAATGCATCCCAGAATGCTTTAAGACCATTTTGCCAATACCACATTTAACACAGTATCTTGGAAAAAAGCAGATATGTTATTGAAGGAAAGTGTGTTCAAGCAGCGCAAATACAAATTTTACTCAGTTCTTTTAAATGTGTGCACAGCTGAGTAACAGATACAGTACATATGCACAATTTAAACGCCTGTTAAGAAAGCACACTTTCCCTACCTTTGTGAACACAAAACAGTTGACATTTAAATAAGCAATCGAGGGATTTTTCTTTCTTCCTCCTGCACCCACCTCCTTTAAGACCCGAATGAGGCTGAATGATCAGAGCTGAGAAGGTCGGTCATTTATCCTGGGGGACCAACAAAGAGACCCAGACTGTTACCAAGGTCAACTGACATGCTGTAACCTCTGTTACTAAAAAACACATAAAACTTTACCATCCATTGTATTGAAAATAACTCCAAACATTATCTTATTAGGAACAATACATGCAGGAGTCTAAATGTACAGAGATGACTTGTTTTGGGTAGAAACGTGGGCGTTGGAAGCATAAAAAAATTGGGTGGAACAATTTAACGGGGATCTAGGGGTGCCCCCCCCAGAAAAGTTTTAACAGAAAATATGTCATTTTGTGTATTCTGTGTAGATAGTTGGTTGAAATTAAGTGATTCTTACTAGCAGCAGTGATTATTATTTACTTTCCTTTTCTTAAAAAATGTCTTTATGTTTCTGGGAAAACAAACATGCTGAATCAAGAAATGTTGGCCAAAATATGGAGGATTCTAGTCTCCCTCCTCATCCTTGTCCTCGACCAGACAATGTTAGCAGTGTTTTTTTTTTTTTTTTTTTTTTGGTTATAGGCTATATATATCGTTGAAGGTGCTGGCGCTCTGTGTGTCTGCTCAGTGAAACCTGACAAACAGAATCAGCAGTAGCAGTAAAAACATGATGTGGATTTTCGAATTTGAGCAATCTCTCAATGAGAAAGCGGATTGGACTTGAACGACAACGCTCTGAAAATAGCGATGAGTGGGTAGACAGATGTACTGACTTTTTGACACAGTAAAAGTGGGGATTAAAAATAAGTGAAAATTTTTAAAAAAAAGGTTAAAAATAAAACAAATTGGCTATTTTGTGAGCTAATACATGGCTGTTTTTTACATTTCCTTCCTCTTATGCATAAAGCTTTGTACAAAGCCTCCCAAGCTAGTAATGCCTCGGCTGTCCTCACCTTAATTTCTGACAGATTTCTGTATTTTTCCACAGTTGTTGTCTTTGAATATAGCCACATGTTAGTCGCAAACTAAACACACTCAGTCAAAATCACTTAAAGATATACTTAGAAGTCCGCTACTTATCTTACCCTCTTCATTCATAATCAAATTTAGTTTTTAGCACCTATTCAGTAGATGAGTCGACTGTATCACACGAACAAAGAAAAAGAGCCACAGTTACTTTGTGCGTCAGCCACCTCGACAGATGATGCTATTAGTTAAGACATCACTCACATCAGTGTCATCTGTGACAGACAGACTCAAACCACACTCATGACACACGATTTAGGTTATTTATTTATTTATTTATTTATAATAAAGTAAAAGAGTGTGTTTTGTCTTGGTTTGGCCTTGCAGAAATATTATGGACCATATAATAACCAGGTCTGGATCAGAGAATCTAGATGACTTGAGTCATTTTCCTGCTGTAGCGTTGTAATGACACGCTAACATCAGTCTCTCATCAAACAATGAGAGATGAAATAGGTTTTCACCTTGATGTCATTCAGACTCGGTCTTTCAACCCCCACATTTGATCATTTCCTGACCAGCTAATTATCTTGTGCCAGGATCCCAGCAGCATGCAAATATGTACGATACATCAATGAAAATCACTGCCTTTTATCCTCCATGAAATGATCGAGTTAATGTTTACTCACTCACAAACTCCTGTGACACCTCCATGTGTTGATAAGATCGCCGCACACGAGGTATTGTGCTGTATTGTATGAAGGTCTTCAGACAAGTGGCTCGCTGAAAGGGGTCAAGCTGTGATGAGGCTGCGGGTTTAAACGTTGTTAGAATTCAAAGTGGATCAGATTTTTCCTCCTGTGTACCTCTGACAATTTTTTCCCAGCCATGTTATGATATAATGAAGCAGAGAGAGGGGAAAAATGACCCATTAAACACTCTTAAAGGAGGACATGCACTGAATTTTTGCCAGAGGAATAATGATCTTTTCACTTTAATGGGGATTAAGCGATTCAAAACACGTTTAAATATTTTTTCTACAATACATAAAGATAGTTATTATATTGTTGTGAAAAGTACTGAAGGTGAACTTTCTTTGCTGTTTTATTCTACAAAATGTAACATTAATGATAATGTGTGTCTTAAAAATTATGTAAAATGGATGCATGAATACACTAAAGCACTTAATTTATATGGCTGTGCCATTTGTTTAAGTGTGTGCGCTCCAGATGAGCTATTTGGCACTTTGTATAGAATGCCCTGCCTTTAGTATATGAATGTATGTGTGAATGGGTAAATGCTGATTTGTATTTTAAAGTGCTGTGAGCAGCAGGTAGAATAGAAAAGCCTGTGTGGTAAATGCAGTCCATTTACAAATTGCTATAATGTAATGCCACTCAGTCAACTCAAAAATTTCCAACCTTTTCCATTTAGGCATGCATATGCTACAGGACTTGAAGGTTATGCACAGGAAATTCACTGCCACTAGACATCGCACAAAGGTGACAGCATTTCCCCTCAATTCCACCAGATGTGTGTTCGGTACATTTTTTCACAGCCACAGCAGCGAAGTCAATGTGTGTGCTTCCACTGGCTGCGGCTGCGTTGCGTTTGTTCTCCGTCTCAGCTGCGGTCATCTGCGGAAACAGTGCTCATGCAACCAGTGGAATTGGCTTTTAGACAGTCATCTTGATACATTGGTCTATCTTTTTGGGTTGCTTTGCCCTGTCCTCCTGGGTTGTCCACCATTGTTTTGGGCTTTCACTAGCTGAGGGGATGTTAATGTGCATCTACCTTTGTAAAGTAGTCAATAAATGACCTGTGATTGGCCAAAAAGTGTTTGTCACAGTCTTTTCTAAAGCCTAAATACAGAGCCAAGGAGTAGGGCACAAGTTTCTGACTTTCTGACCACCTGAATCACAATCCGTTGAAAGGTTCATGGAATTTTAGCCTAATGACATCAAAAACAAAGTGCCTGCCTTAGCTTTAAAAGCATTGTTTCTGACATTGTTTATTAGATTTGATAGTTTGCTATTTAATTTGTTTGCATGTGCTCTATTTAACCAAATACAAGAGTGCATGCAAACAACATTGAGGAGTACCTCAGTGCAGTTTGCACAGTGCAAATGCCGGCAGTTACATTTGAGTAACTCTTGAAAGTTTTTGACCTCTTAACTCAGTTTAGAGAGTGGGCTGGTAATAGTTTATAATTTCTTATTATTGGCGCTTCACCCTTTCCAATGTTGTAGAGGAAATCCATTAAAAAGTGCAACAGATTTACCCACTTACAAAGAGACCCTACATAGACCCTGTAAATGCAGTAAATCCTCTGATATGAATTTAAAAGCATTATGAAAAACACTGCACAGACATGCATGTTTATTTTTACACATGCAGATGGCTTCTCAGTGTTCTACTTCCTTGTAAATGACATTCTTTCTACTTTTAGGGTCATTAATGGGTTTAATGTTTCTTTGAGCGTTGGCAAAACAACTTAACTATTTGAACTCTTGCACTGAACAAATATGAGTCAGCCTGTAATGGCATGTAGGATGGCGTGATGCAGATTATATACACAACATTGGGTTTGACATTTTCGCCTAAGCTATTCATCTTTCAGAAAAGTCTGTCATGGTGTAATGGATTTTTTCTCGGCTTTAGTCAATTAGAGAAGGAAGGACAAGGAGAAAGGAAATAGACACATCAAGCTAAAGGGGGGAAAACGTGGACATAGAGATAAAGAGAAAGATAGACTGATATAGATAGAAAGGACGGAGAGATAAACAAGGGTCCGGAAAGATAGACAAGCTAGACGCAGACAGGCAGAAGGGGAAAGGGTGAGAAGGACAAAGTGATGGAGGGATGATGAAAAAAGCATGTAAAGTGATTAAAGTTTAAAAAAAGAAAGAAAGAAAGAAGTAGGTGTATAATAGAGGAATTATGTGGGGAAGACAGGAAGCTAACGAGAACATTGCAGGAGATTAAAAAGCAAAAACAGTGCTCGAGGTCAACCGAGAAAGTTAGGACGTCAGTGTTTGGGTCTGATATTTAATCTGACCTAGACATCATTAATCACAGTGGGACCAGCTTGTAGTGAATATAACCCAGATAATGCCGAGAAAAGTCGGACAGGAAAACAGAGGAGGAGACACAACTCTTATGTTTGTGCTGACTCACAGTAACTAAAACGTGAAGTTTCTTACGATAACCGTCAAGTTCGTCATGTACAGGTGCGCACACTGACACTGTGTGAACCTACAGACACACTCCCGCTGCACACACACATCTTTGAATATCTATCAACATTTAGACACACACACTCATGCACACATGCAGGATACACAGCAGGAAAGCTGCTCTGCAGTGTCTCGAGAGGGAGCAAAGCAGTGCTAGGGTGTAATTAGGTCTTGCTTGGTCAGGAGTTTCATTGGAGGCTGGGGATTCGTCTGGAGCAAAAAACCATAACTTTTCACAGGACATCATCAGACAGGGAGGGGAAGCATCATGGCTAATATTGCCCATAAAGAGAGCAAGTGTGTGAGGGGTTTTAAAACTGTGACACAAACTTCAACTGATGTCAGATCGGAATATGAAGAGCAGCCACAGGGGCATGTTTGTGAGATTTGGGGTTTTAAGGTAACAAGGGAAATAGCACACTCGTAATAGTGTATTCACAATTAATAAATAAAACACATTTTTTTGTATATGCTGTGTTGCAGAGGATTTGCATGGACGTGCTGTGCAGAGCAGAGTCATGGTGCACTACAAAATTGGTTTAATTTTAAGATGACTAATTTCAAAACTGAATAGATGGGACATTCTTTAGTGTGGTTGACGTCAATATATCATCAAAATATACCATTATGGTATGCATGGATCATGTATTTTGAGCAAAGCAACTGTTGTTCTGTGTTTAGCAGGGTTGGGTGATCGGCCGAATAGATCGACTATTGTCGGTGGGTTTGCTGGAGCCAAATTTTTGAGTCCACCAAATCATTGTAGATGTTTCACTAAAAACCAGAAACGTCAACCACATGGTGGCGCTACAGGGAAACATCAAGTGATCCCCTTTATCAGTAGCATTCATCCTTTTGGGACCATGAAAGTCTGAGCAAAATTTCTGTGCGGACCACAGTTTTGGAGCTATTTTAACACACCTACATTGCCTTTCTTAAATTCATGCCGCTTGTTGGTTGATGTTAAAAAGCAGATGTAGTGACATTCAGTAAGATGTGAAGTTGAAAAGTCCTGACTGCAGTTACGCCACAGAGGGCACAGCAGAACTTGTCCATCTGTATATATAGAAGATATGAGGATGCAGTGGCACTGTGCTGCAAAGAAAAAGCCATGACCTTAAAAATGTTTATCCCACAGCAGCAGGAGGCATAAACTGGCAAAGTCAGGTCAGACAGGTGAGTAGATATCTTTGAGGTTAAAGGATTTTTTCTCGGCCTCAGAAAACATCAAGTATTTTCTTCCAGGCAGTTCACTGTTGGTGCGTTTAGGTCAAAGGAGGTTAAGGTGTTAGTCTGCAGATATGAGTGAAGTAGAGAAAACAGACTCAGCTCCGTAAGAGAAACTATCATACAATATCTACGATATTATAAATGAATTATTGTGTGTTTGTGTTGACCTGTGGTGCTGTTTCTTTTGTGAACATCCACGATATCAGGTGACTTATGGATTGACTTAATTATTCCATTAATGATTTGCAGGTGGGAGAGTTCAGTTTTTTTGCAGTCCTTAAATTTACATGACGGACAGGCCACTAAAACTGTCCGTGTGAATGAATG
>JAPXVT010000001.1:23032802-23043189 GCA_029823135.1 Acanthurus reversus | reverse complement strand
TTACTGCAGCCCTAACACTGGCAGCAGGGTCTAAGCAATGATGCACAAATGTGAGTTTTAAATGATTAGATTCAAAATGTTTTTAAACATTACAGAAAATTAAAAAAATATATATCTTAGATATACCCAAAATGGTCAAGTTATTTCATATTTGAGTGTGGGCCTTGGGAAAGATTATGCTGTTTCTTGTCAATCACTGCTTAGATATGCTTTTTTAATCAACACCAACTTTGTTACTATGAATAAACCCCTTAAACAAAGCTGAGAAAAACTTATGTCAGTGACAGTTTAGTTGTTCAATCATCAGTCCACACATTTATTAACTTTGGCTTAGCACTAGTATTTATTGAAGTAAAGCCATTCTTTGTCCACCTTTGGATCAGTTGATTGAGTGAAGGAGCTGGGTTTGCAAGGGTCATTACATTACAGACAATATTTAAAGAATAAAGCAGCAAAAGTGTACTTAACTAATTAGTTTTTGCAACAAATCTTGTAAGCTCAGATATCATGGTGACATACAGCATACACACGAGTTGAGTTCATTCATAAATAAATACAAGAAGGAACATTGTGGCCGTATTGGTTTTCAAGCCCAATAATTGTTCAAAATGTGTTTGCATAAGAAGGGACTGCAATTTAACTTAACTCATGATAAACCAGCCCAATGTTAGTTGACCCACCCAGCAATGAAATGTGCAATGAAAGTCAAAACAACCTCCACAAAAAAAATAACAACACCTTGTAGACTGTAGACTGCTACATCTTCAGGCTTATGCCTTCAAATTAGTTTTCTTAAATTATTTTTAAACCTATATATGCAAAACACAAAGAATTCCTTATATTTAAGTGCTATTTATTTATTTGTGAAGCCTCTACATTATTTATTTGTCTATCCCTTACAGTGAAGGTGCATGTGTATGTTAGTGGGTCAGTGGTATTACATGGTGTATACTATGCAAATGCATGCTTGTTGGAAAAAGTAAATTAGACTTATTTTGATATGCCTTACTGCACACACAGAAGATATAGAACAAATTGATAGAAAAGTAAACCCTAATGCAGTCACTGTTGTAGATCATGTCTTACACAATGACATAAAATGTGAATTTCTCCCTTTTCTGTTTCTGATGTATTGTAGGAGCACTATCTAAGCATCATGTGGTTTTTTACTGTATGCTTCTCAGGTTTTTGTTGGGTTGTAGTCAATCAAAGACAGTCGTGGTGAACTGAAATCCTGCCTTATCTTCAACCAATCAATTGATCAGTGAGGGGTATCTATACCTAAATCGACCACATTGCGCTGAATGCACTCTACCTGGAGGCTTAAGTGGGTGCCGATCAATATTTAACAGCATTTCTTTTTCACACACTATATGTAATGTGGTCAAAAATAGGCAAAAAACCGTTCCTATTCTGCTCAAATAGAGTGCTGCATACTAATGTGCATGTAGGAAATATGGTACAAGCAAAAACTTAAGTGAGTAGGTTTTCTCAATTAAATCTTTCGATCATCGTCAGCACCTGGGTTACGTGCATTTTGATGACCAGTGCTAAGTACACCTCAGACTCAGATCTTGTTACAGACACCTCTGTGGGTCACATCCTCAGTTAGGGTGTTGCTAACATCTCTCTTTTTTCTGTGCTCACAGTAACAAACTGTTTTGATTCACCCAGAACTCCTTCTTGCTTTCCTCCTCAGACGGGCGGCGCCTTCAGCTGAATTCTCAGTGGACCGGACCCGACACATCATGTCCTTCCTGACCATGTTGGGACCCAGTCCTGACTGGAACGTTGGTCTGTCTGCTGAGGACTTGTGCACCAAGGAGTGTGGTTGGGCCCAGAGGGTGGTCCAGGACCTCATCCCCTGGGATGCCGGCACTGACAGTGGGGTGTCATACGAAGTCAGTAATACTTTTATATTAATTACTAAAAGATGTTATTTATGAAAGCAATAAAAAAATATGTGCTTGTGTTTTGAACAGCAACTGATCTATCCTTTCTAGATGGCTAAATTTGAGTTAAGTGTTATTGATTTCCTGAATTTGTGTTGAAGAGAGCAAACACTGAAATATGATTTTACCATTTGTTGTTTTGAAAACTATGATGTTAGATTAATTGGAAAGGCCAAGAAAACTTTAGTGCTTCAAGGCAAACAGTTTTAATCAGATTTATTGAAAGGTAGATTTTACACTTTACTTGTTTAGTATTTTCTGTAACGACCTTTAAAAAATATATATATTAAATACATAACTTCAAAATTTACCAGTTTTCATTATTTTAATTATCAACCTTTAGGAATGGATGATTTCTGTTATCGTCATTGTGCAACAAAAACAGCAGTGCCGCATCGAATGTGCGACTCATCTAGGGTTACAACCTCACAGTCCCGTAGCAATCCCAGCCTTTTTCAAACTGTTATTCTCTCCACCTTTTACCCCTTTGATAACCTTCCTCCTCACTGTCGTCACCAACTGAGTCTTCCTTTCACACTCACATTTTAACCTTGTCATTATACCAACCTCTTCTTCTTCATCTGTCCATCTGTACACATTCGCAATCACTCCCACTCTCACCTTTCACAAACTGCCAGTGTGCAACAATTCAAGTGTCATCACCCATCCAGTCTCCTTTGACAGCCTTCAACGTTCCCCCCCCCCCAGCCCTCACCCCAAGCGGCTGTCTGCTGCGTGCTCAGTGTCTCCACTCAGCACTTACAGATTGGGCTGTGCGTGTGCGCATGTCTCACCGAACTCAATGATGACATGTGTGAAACCTTTGGCTAATCTCTCATAGCGCACAGATGAACCCACTGAACTGTGCTCTTTTCTTTTCTTCTTTTTTAAAAAATATATTTTTTGGATTGCCAACACAGTTTAAGCGCCCCTTCTATGCATTCATTTTTTGACTGCTCCGTAGTCTTGAACAACAGCAAAACAGAAAAACATCTGTAAAACCTTCCTAAAAACAGCAGGAAGTTAAATGCTGTAGTTGAATTGGCCCTTTTATTTGAAGCTCAAATTCACATGGTGGAATCAACTTCCTGTGCGTTGCTTTAGTGGTCACACTACACAACTTTCAGAGTCGTCAGATCACTGTACTGTTCACACTAAACAACTTTTATATTGGTAATCTAAAAGTCTTTGTGGTTTGCACACTGCATGACTAATCAGAGATAGTCACTCACACTACGAGATCTTTCACCAGCATGATCGCGGATGAGTCTGTCTGGTTTCCAGAAAACATTTTGTCTCAACCAAAAGTAGTGGCCCAAGTTGTTTGTGCATTAATTTGCAGCCAAAAAATAAAAATGAAAAAGAAGAAAACATGGGTGAGAAAACAGATCCGGGGCACAGGCAGAAAGGATTGTTTTGCTGGGAAACAGCTGATAAAAAGTTAATAAAAACACTGTCAAACATACAGCTGCCTGCTCGTATTGTGGTTCAGCAAGGACGATAAGGTTACAAATACTGATAGTATGTACCCAATCTATAGATGCATGATATGACTGGGTTCAGACATTACTGCAGATGAAATCACATGAGTGTCTGCTCTCAATAGCTGCAGCTTTCATGGCCCCCTAACCTGCTCCTGACATGACTCACTAGATATCTAGTATGCTTAATATCTTGCAGCAATGGTAAGCTCTCGGATCTTATCTTTAAACAGTTCATATCTAGCAATCGGAACTGCAGGAGCGGGCACCAATTTGCCCCTGGTCTGAAGCTTTTTACTGCAATCTCCAAAAACTGTCACAAAGTGGAAAATCAGGGCTACAATCTGTGATATAATGTAAAGTGAAGAGAGTCTCACTATCTAACACTGCCAAAATCTCAAAAAAAGTGATAGCTAAAGGCCAACAAAATAAATATTGCCATGCCTCTGTTAAGACGACAACATGCTCAAACTGTACAAGGCTGTGAGAAAGTTCTCAAGAGAGATCCTTGAAGGAAACTGATCCAAAAATACATGCAGAGGAGGAACAGAGGCTATTCTGGATGCAGGTTGGGACTTTGGATGAGTTTGCTAGACTTACAAGACTGAAACTGAGTAACGAGATGCATCCTTTGTCCCTTTACTCTTTCTGTTTCCTTCAATTAGTGGCTACTCAGTGCCTTATCCCCAACTCTCTCCCTCTCTCTGACAAACACAAACTGTTCTCAGTGTTTTTTTGTTTTTTTTTCTGGGTGGCCTCAGTGGAGGGGCGGGTTGAGGATGAGTGGTCCTCAGCCTCCATATAGCCTCTGGCAGAGATGCCGCCATCAACCCCATGCTGGCAGACCTTTTGTCTGTTGACTAATAAGAGCATTTCCCATATAAACTACAGTGCTCCTCCACAGCTGCTCACTGACTTTGTAACTCGTCCTCTGTGTAACTTTGACAGACTCTGTGCTCATCCTGCTTGCACAAATGTATTTTTCAAACAAATCATGACACCTCCTTTGTTATTTTTGAAATCCCACAGCTTTGTGCATTTTGTCTATTTTTTGTCTTTCTGTGTCCTTCTTTTAGTCTCCCAACAAGCCAACTGTGCCCCAGGACAAGATCCGTCCGCTGACCAGTCTGGATCATCCACAGAGCCCTTTCTATGACCCTGAAGGGGGCGCCATAACTCCTGTGGCTAGGGTGGTGGTGGAACGCATTGCTAGAAAGGTCCGTCTCTTTTCACACTTGTCAGCTCCCACTAGATGTGGCAAAGATGGAAAATGTTCTTGAGTTGGTCTGATTGCTTCTCTGCAAAATTTCTTTTTGCTTGATAGCCTCTGACATTCTTCCTTAAGGTGTCTCTTGAGATAATACTCCAGAACCTTCACCAAGTTATAATGATAAATCAACCAAATTACACTGACATTAAACAAATGACTGTCATACTTAAACATTTGCTGTAAAGTAAAGATGTCTTTAGAAGCTTCAAAAGCAGACACTGAGAGGAAGGGAACGACCTTTCCTTTTTCTTCATCACTGCTCAGCAGTACAATGATGAATTTAATCCTGTCCATCAATACAGCCATTGATCAGTGCTGGATGTACTGCACAGATCTGTGGTGTGCAGGGTGTGAGTAGTGTTTTTTTTTTGGGACACCTGCAATCAAGTCTTTTGCTTACAAATTGAACAAATATAATACAGTCTTACTAAATATAGTTAATGTTATCAAATGTCATTTGTTAGTATAACTACCAATAGTAGTAGAAAAAAAGTGCAGATTTATCTCAAGTACAAAAACAGCTCTGCTTTGAAGAAGTTAAGGTATTATTACAAAAAGTGGAAATGTGACAATTGTTCAAAGTCATCTTGTAGCACTATGAAGTAGTAATATTTTGATCAATGACCACTAATGTCAAAGTTAACAGTGTGTTGTGACGCAATCTGAAAAGAACTTCATCTAATGAAATGACACAAGCTATTGAAAAAGGTTAAAGTTAATTAAAACATTTATGGCAGGTATTAAAACTCACTCTCCGTAAAATCTAACCTTTTTCCTAATTATACTTTGATGCGTGGTGAAACCCTTTTCTGAAGAACTCTGGCTGCAAAGCAGAAAGGGAGAACAGCAGTTCTTCAGTGGCATCTAGAGGCAGCTGTGGGAATTTCAGAGGATTTATTGGTTTCTTCCTTTGCCACAACCCATTTGTCATCATTTACTGACACAAACAACATGGACATGCGAGCACACAATTCATGGGCATTCATTCTTATCGACTATGTCTTCTTTCGTGTACTGAGAAACCACAGTTAAGAGAATCAATAAGCTCATGCTGACCTCACCGTTTAAAGGCTGTCCCTCTTTCCTTTATAACAGTGAGAAACATATAGAGGGATTTAGGGTGAGCAAACAAGGTAGCCTAGTGACAGAGGAGTTACAGAGTGTCACAGCAGTCATGTGTGTCTGTGTGTCCACAGGGCGAACAGTGCAACATTGTGCCAGATAACGTGGATGACATTGTAGCAGATATTGCCCAGGAGGAGAAAGAGGAAGGTCTGGATGTTGTTCCTATTTCTTTGTCTTTTACACAAGATTAAAAGTATAGTTAACAGCGGTAGGCCGTTAGAATATTGATACCCCCTTTTTCATCTCGCAGACGATACACCTGAGACCTGTATCTACTCCAACTGGTCTCCATGGTCCGCCTGCAGCTCAGCCACTTGTGAAAAGGGCAAACGGATGAGGCAGAGGATGCTGAAGGCTCAGCTGGACCTCAGTGTGCCCTGCCCTCACACACAGGATTTCGAGCCTTGCATGGGGCCTGGATGCAGTGATGAGGGTACGTAAAGATTCAATGCAAATGTGTTTGCAAAGAAATTTCAAAAGTTTGTCAGTATGAAGACGTAAAATGATATTTGAATTCTCTACAGATTCAGCGTCTTTTTTAGCGTGATTAATCTCTTAGATACATTTTTCTGGAAATGTTTCTTTAAATTTTTAAGATTAGTACTTCCATTAATGTTATTATATGTCCTCACTTAGCCATGTCATAACAATAATGGAAGTTAAAAAACACCTTTTATCTTTGTAGGCCATTAATGAAACCCAAGGTACCATTCTACAGCAGCTATTAAATGGTGAGAGGCAATGAGAGCACTCTGTTTCTACAGCAGGCTTTTAAATTTTACAACAGGTAGAAGTGAATTGCATGAGGTCATTAAAAGTTTATTTTTATTTAAGCTTTTAAGAGTAATTAAAGGCTATCCGCAAGTTTTTAGGGGTTTTATTTTCTTTGACTTTTTCATCTTTTCTCCTTATGTCTTTTTTTTCAGTCATTATTCAGTCATTATAAGGCAGCAGGTTTGGTGCCGATCAGTCAGTCTGTTTCTCTTTGTGTTCAACAGTTAGGTATTATTTAATGACTAATGAAACGTAAGGATTTCAATGACCTCTGACCTTTTGCCCTTTGTCAACTTTCTGATTCGCACAAACATTTTTCTGGCCATAATTTAACACTAGAACTCAGGAACAGAAGGGGAGATTGTGACCATGTGTCACATTTAGATAACTAAATTGGTAACACTTAACTTGTGTGCCCACTTTGAAACTCTGGTGATTATTTTGATTTTTTTTTTTAATTCATTGTGCATATATCTAGTTTTTGTTCCCTTAACATCATTGTAAATGAGGGCATGCCCTCAATGATTATTTCAAGACCTGAATAAAGCTTGAAATTAACTACTGTGTCCTCGTGTGTGTGCCCATAACTCACACACCCCAGCAATCTGCTTCAGCACGGCCTGGCTGTCTGCCTACACACATCAGTGGCACAAAAATAACATCTTGGAAAGACTAAATATAAAAAGGGCTATAATTCCTACATGATTCAGTGGATGTAGATGTAAACACCCTGAAACTGAAGTTGAAAGTCAAAATTTTTAACCCCACAGTCACTGTATGATTCCAAATCCAGTGAACAAAAATCAAATACAAAACAAAACAACAACAACAACAACAATGACAACAAAATCAAAAACAGAATTCCAAACAGAATTCTTAAAATGTACTTTCTGCCGCTTTGCCTTTGTACCTAAGCTCATCTGCCACTGGACACTGTCCAAATTTCAAAATTCTGAGTATTTTTTTACAAGTCCAAATTTATTTTTCTTTTTATTTCCCTGTATTGAACTTTTCACAGGAGAGAGACTGAGGTGACTTAAATGTGATGAGGGGTCGAGACATAAAGGGCACAACAGTACCGTTATTTGATACCCATCATAATGTGAGCAGTGGCAGTTTAAAAAGTGTGTGTGTTCGCATACAAGTGCATTGGAAATTCTATCAATAAGTTGATTATTTTCACAATTAATCAATAAACCATTTATTCCATTAAATCTCGAAAGAGTGTGAAAAAACAAAGAAAAAAAATAACTTTCCTGTTCTCTTGAATATTTTTTTCAGTTTCCAAAATCACTGCCCTCTCTTGAAGCTTAATTAAATCTTCCCTTTTGTCCTTTGCCTCTTTAGATGCCTCCACCTGTATGATGTCAGAGTGGATCACCTGGTCTCCGTGCAGTGTCTCCTGCGGGATGGGCTCGCGCTCCCGCGAGCGTTATGTGAAGCAGTTCCCAGATGATGGCTCAGTCTGCACGCTGCCCACAGAGGAGACTGAAAACTGTGTGGTCAATGAAGAATGCTGTGAGTTCTCCTTTTTCTTTTTGAGTTGTACCGTAGGTCTAATGAAAGTAGCTTCATAAGTTTCCTGTACCTTGTCATTCCATCTTGCCTGCAGCTCCCAGCAGTTGCCTGGTTACGGAGTGGGGTGAATGGGATGTCTGCAGTGCCACTTGTGGTCTTGGCAAGAAGAGGAGAGAGCGCATGGTGAAGATGCCTCCTGCAGATGGCTCCCTTTGTGGGGCAGAGGTGCTAGAAGTGGAGAACTGCATGATGCCAGAATGTCGTGAGTAGCAGCGTTTTCAGGACCACAACTATCCTGACACCGCCTACACTTCAAATCTGGAGAAAACTTGCCTCATTAAGCAACAAGGGACCAGTAGTCTAACTGCAGATCCATGGATGTAACACTGATGAGACAAACTTTTAAAAAGTTTTCCTTGAGAGACTCTTTGAACTGAAATTAAAGAGCTTTCAGCAACAACTCAAACATTTGAATCATATTTTATCCCCTTGTCGATTACTTGCTACAAACACATTTATCCATTTGATATTACGATACACAACTGAACACTGGATTTATGTGCTACTCTGTGCCTCCTGTTGTTTATAGATACAATCCCCTGCATGCTGACTCCATGGTCTGACTGGAGCGACTGCAGTGTGACTTGCGGGAAGGGTTTGAGGACACGGCAGCGTATGCTCAAGTCCCCTGTGGAGCTAGGAGAGTGTACAGAAGAGTTGGAACAGGTGGAGAAGTGCATGCTACCGGAGTGTCGTAAGTAAACCACATCTCTGGCAACACGCTCACATACTGTATGTGTATGCATATTCATAATTCACAGAAATTAATGAATACATTTTTGTTGTGCAACCTGGTGTCTTCACGCAGATACAGACACTAGCATACTGATGAAAGTACCTCACAGCACACAGTGCACACAAAAGACTACCTTTTTTCTCTGTGCCTTTTCTAGATCAAAGGCCTCTAGACGTGATCAGCTGTAAAACTGCTTTGCTCTGGCTGTCCCACTGTTTTTCTATGGAGAGGGCGGCATTGCCCGACTAAGCGGCACTGCTACCCTTGGCGTTGCGTACTACTCAGATTTACCCCTGACCGCTGCGCTCAAAGTTAAAATTATTTTAACTTTGACCTAGTTTGAGGCTGACCTTTCAAAGTGCAGCCGATGAGATATCAACTGTATGTGGCCAGAGACGATCTGGAAGCGACACATGCATGCATAGGAGGGAGACAAAGAGGGAAGGAAAGTCCAACGATCTGACCAAGTTTTTGTAGCAACTTTTTAATGTTTCATGCACACAAACTCGCAATGGTTGTTTTTTTACGCTGCTGTGTAATTAGAATGGCAGGTGCAAGAGCCCTCTTTTGAGACAAACTAAAGTACATAGCGAACAAACTCTTTTTCCTCCTCTCCTTTTTTTTCTACTTTCCGGGGTGACAGCCGGCGTGGCTGTTGCCTAGCAACAGTGACTGGCTCTGAGACTCCGCTGGCCTGCTCTCTGCGCCCAACCTGACAGTGAGTGAAGTGCAAAGTTCTTATCATGTGAAGGCCGTTTTAGAGGTGTCTTTACCTCGAATGGGATGGTCAAACACTTTCCTCATCTCTCCAGTAACTGCAGCGTAGGAAGCCAGAAATCGGACTGATCTTCACACAGTGCTGTAGCCCAGGCCACGAAGGAGACATCAGGTAAGTAATTCTTATGGTGTAGGAAAAAGGCTGCTAATCAAAAACAAGGTTACACTGCTGCAGGAAAAAAGCACCTTTAAGTCCAAAGTGTTTCAGTGTTTCTAAAACAGAAAGAAACACAAGGTCATATAAAAAAGACAGAACATAAGGACACATTTAAATAAGAGTAAAAAGAAAAATTCAAATGAAAGATTAAAAAATAAATTGGAGTGTTTAACCCGGAGGATCAGGCACGAAACCTGCGGCAATCACACGCTCACACACCGACACTTACCACTGAGTTTTGGTGAAAATAAATCATATTTCACAGATAAAAAATGTCTGCAGTTTTACCCGTGGTGTTCTCCGGCTGCTCGGCCTCGACTCTGTGATTTACGGAGTTTCCTGAAGTATCCTGTAGCGGCTAGTTAGCTCCGTTAGCTCTGTTAGCCGTGCAGCTAGCTAACTGCACGGGGCGCCGAGGAGTGTTTGTTTTTAGCCAACGTTATATCTTATAACAGGAGCTTTGGAACGTTAGGCCAAGGGGAACCGAGAGTAGAATGCTGGTGTTGAACTGGGCGGAACCGACAACAGAGTCGAAGC
>JAPXVT010000001.1:22776910-22787824 GCA_029823135.1 Acanthurus reversus | reverse complement strand
TTCTTCTTGATTTCCCTCATTCCTCTCTTCTTTTCTTCTTTCCTTCACATTTTCTTCTTTACCTGCTTTATTCCTTATTGCTATCCTTCTGTCTTTCTTTTTCTTTCTCTTTTGACTGCTCAATTTTGGTGCACAAACAAGATAACCTTTCCTAAGTTTTGGTACTGACATCACATTCACATCAAATTGTTCAGACCATAATTATGAGCAGCCTGACTGTAAACACACAAAGCCTCAATCACTGGCAGCTACTGTACGTTTAAATGAAGTGAACACTCCTGAGTCCGAATGAAGGGAGATTTTTCTTTCCTTCCTATTCTGCCAACATGGTGTGAGTGCATCAGGAGAGAAATCCTGAGGCTGTGTCTCATATCATATATAGACAAATAGAGACACAGTCAGTAATTATTGAAGAAGTGCAAGGCTACGGATGCAGTTTCAGCACAGAACCGATTCAAACATGAGAAAGCAAAGGTCTTGGTATAAGAGTGTGTATTGAGTGTATTTTAAAGAAGTCACTCTCACTGTGATCATTGCTTTTGATGTACAGATTACAGCTTCTGTTCTCTATTTGGCCAAAAATGACTCATTTTGAATTCTTCAAGAGTAGTTAAAAAATTGTGGATCGGTCTCTTTTAGTATAAAACTTTTCTCTAATTTGGAATAATTATGGGATTGAACCTCTGGATTCAAGAAAGGGAGCAATTTACAGATTTGTCTCAGAGCAAATGAGTCACTTTGGCAGCAGAAAATAAAAAACAGTTCCGCCGTGGACCAGCTGTAATGTGTAACACGGCAGTGACAGTGTGCTGGTGTCAGTACATGAAACAGTCGAAACAGTTTTTTGAAATGGTATCAAACACCCTGGGAGCAAGCACATCCATTTCACTTCGCCTGAGGTTTGCAAAGAGACCATTTCTTTTTGATGGTGTGTGTGTATTTGTGTGTGTTTATGTGGCTAAATGCGCGCATCTGTGTGTCTATGTGGTTAATGCACTTGACTTGAGACTGACCACAAATCAAAGTGATGGCTGGTGAGTACCACATAAGAGAACTGAAATGAAGCAGATAAGTGTTGAGATCAAACAGACCTTCCCCAATCGAAAGCTCCCCTCGAGGAGCAGAAGGGCTGCAGAGAGCTGCTCGGTGTATGTCTCATTTAGAGGAGGCGCCGGTGCAACTGCTAATGAGGTGATAACACGGACAGATGAGAAGTTATTAGCAAAAAAAAAAAAAAAAAATAGAACATTTATGACACTTTACTTTCCTCACTCAATGTATACTTACTCTGTCTGGTATTTAATTGCATCTTTCAAAACAAATTCTGCAGTGTAGATTGTGTAAATAGAAATTGACTAATGATTTTAGTACTTCAGTGAATATGCTAGTCTGAGCTGAGATCAGAGCTGATGGGTTCGAAGCACGGCAGACAATGAGACTCTAAGGACAGATGAGGAATGGCATTGATGAGTGGTTTCTGTCACTGAGCTGTCTGGGAGCCAGAGCCTAATGTGGACTGTGGAGTGTTCGAGTTTGACAAGACTGAACGCTGTTTGTCTGACTGCCAGGTTTCTGCTATCTAAGATCCAGATCCTCTCAGCTTCCATGTCTTGCTTTTCCTCCTTTTGAATGAAGTTTAAGTTTTTCTCTTCTCTTCACTGAAAGGTCATGATCACAGTTAGCCAGTTTTGTTCAGAATACTACAGGAGTTGCACACATGCGTTGCTGCACAGTGATGTGCATGTAGAAGGTGTAAGCGATAACTTTTGTGAGTAAGTATTCCAACTTAACATCGCCTGATCATCAGCTTATATTGTGACCATTGTTTTTTTTTCCATGGACTTAAAACTTGGTACGGCTTCATCCCAGAGACCAAACCAGAAATTCGACAAGGAGGTCTAATACAACAAGCAGGAGGCATGGGGATGAATGTTGTTGCAGGTGAGAAAATTGCACGTTTCACTGTGCTCTGAGCAGGTGCATGGTCATGTCGAAGACCGCTATTGCTTTCACGCTACAGTTCAGCTACAGTCAAGCGGGCCAAAGGTTCAACCTCCAACACCTCAGAAGGTCAGAGTAGTACTCTGTGTTAACAATCTGACCCTAGGGGATTAATTCAGGGGTTCAAAACCCTGCAAATGTCTGGAAAAAGCCACATGCATGCTCTTGGTTGTGCTCCTGACTTGACGCTCCTTCTTCAGTCTTGGAGACTGCAGGCTCTTCCACAGCAAGGACTGCTGCCTGGTTGGTCTCTTGATTGTGTCTGTAGACTCAACTCTATTCACTTGTTATATTGCCTCCATGAAATTTGGAACATCCTAACCTGACAAAGTGCTTAAGATTCAGGAAATCACAAATTCACAAATATCAGTAACCACAAAAACATGTGGAACCTAGTTGTTGATAATAATCAAGTTATGTAGCTTAGAATACAGACGAAAGCTGTGGCTTGCACCTGCCACATGCACATGACTGTCCAGCGCTCCTATTGGATGCAGTTTGGACAGTCTGACGTTTATATTTGCACCTCATACAGAGTCTTACAAGTGTTGGGATTTTCAACTTAATATTTTGGCTATCAGATTTGTTACTGAACTCCTTTTTAACAGATGTTGTGGAAGTTGTTTCACCCTTTTTAACTCTATTTTATCTTTATAGCTCATAGTCCAGTGAGTCCCAGCCAGAGGTGCATGTACTCTGGGCTCAACTTTTTTCAGGGGGTATGTGGAAAGACTAAGACGTAGCTCAACTAACTTGTATCAAATGCATACACATGTATTTTACTTTAGAGGAAAGTAAACAAACCTACTTTTACAAATTGCGTCTGATCTTTAGTAGATATATTTTAATAGCTATACCAGGCCAAGTTCCCAGGAAAAGCATCAATTTCCCACCAACCTGAGTCGGTTAAACACCTCAAGAAGAAGAAGAAAAGACACAGGAAGCCATACCTAAACATTGATTATTCCAGGGTCATTATGTCTTGTATGGATTTTTTAACGACATGAAGCCATCCCTTCCAACATCTATGGAGGTACTATGATGAAGAAGTACTCGAGTCTATCCAATAAGGCTCTGGAATTACGTCAAAGAAAAGAGAGGAAAAAGAAAACAACAGAGCCCACAGTGTGCAGTATTTAGTCTGACTCCCACTGCTCGGCTCCCACTTTCTCCGTCTTTCTACCTGTGTCATTGCCTCATTCATCTAAGGTAATCACCGTCCATCCAAGCGCTTGCTCTTTTAATGACAGGATGGCAGAATAAAAAGACAGCTTTATAACATTAATTCCTCCCTACTGACAGTAAAAATTGTTCTGCCAGGGAGATATTGACTTATCTGCTCCATTATTCCTTCGGTACAAATTCAACCGCAGAGCAATGAATACAATAGCACACTTTTATACCTGAAATAAGGCTTGTATCTGGCTTCCCATCCTCTTGTGTTTTGTCAGGGTAATACTCGTTAGTTATTTAAGTTTTCAAAGAGGATAGATTTGATAAGTCGCGTCTCTGCTGGAGGATATGTGCAGAGTGCGTCCGTGTGGATATAAAAGGGGGAGGTGTATGTCGTGAGTACTGCACTGAAAAAATGTTATTACATAAATGGACTATGCAAGACAAAGACTTTGATATTACCATAATTAAAAGTGAGCAGCACCATATGGTGAGGGAGAGGAGCTGCACAAAAACAATCAAACTGAAAGCCTCTCAGTGAACAGAAATACATGAAATGCTCATTTTTCAGCCAGAAATACTGACAAAGTCTACAACATATACTTTTCTATAACCTTCTCCTCTCCTCTCCCCGTCCTGTGTGTGTGAGTGCATGCCTGGTCAGTGCCCTGGGGCTGCGAGGGGTCTACAGTATGCTCCAGGAATAGTCCAGTCACGTGTCCGCTCTGTGGGATCTGTTCCCCTGGCAGGAAGCTGTTATATGGTTACAGTTATTTTTGTTGTCTGTCTGGGGATAGTTTTTACTGCGCTCCAGAGGATCAATAATTGTCATAAAAAGACTGCGTCACCCGGTGCCCTCCTTGAGCAGGACGGCGAGGTGGTGGTGTGAGCGCGTATGTGAATGATTAAATTTCTGTTTGTGCGCACGTGTGATATGTGAGGGACATTTGCGTGAGCTGGCGCGATAGTGTGTATTTGCATCTGTTTCAAGATGAGGTGTAAGCTGAAGCATGAGAAGCACTTGGGGTTCATTCCAAAGACAAAGTCAAAATGTGGTGTTATGAAAATATGTTTGTAATGTGAAAGGAAGTTACTGACACTGTGGTGTGTGAGGTCGTGAGGTGTCAGCGTATGAGAATGGGTGTCATCGTTTGTCACAGTGTGAATTTAAACACAGTTAGCTCTTCTGCGTTGTCTTGGTTCTGTTGGAACTCAAGCTATTTTACACTTTGCCCTCTCTGACCGGCTGCATCTGTCTGCCCTCCTGTTTGTCCCTCTCACAACACCTCCTCATCTGTGGCATGTCTGCTGAGTATCTGTGTCTCTCCTATAGCTTTTCTACTGTATACAGTATATGTGCCACCACAGCCCTGAAGCTGCAGTCAGCCCTGGGGACTCGGAGAGGAGGTCCTATAACAGCACAGGCAGCGGAAGCTGGCTCCCAGCTAATTGGTTCCTGTGTTAGCGGCACACAGAGACGGTGCCAGAGTCAGCACTTTCCCTCCCTCTTCCCACGTACCCCTCTCCTTTTCTCTCTCTCCCCGTCCGCCGACTACAGATGCCGCAGGTCTGACATCCCTTTAGGACACGCGCCTAAGCTAATATGTACACTGCTGGATGTTTGTGTGTGTTGACGATTTAGGCGTGTCGTTGTCATTGCCAGTTTGATAAATAAATCCAATTGCTGCAAAAGATTTTTATAAATGTAGTAACAATTAATAAATATGTTTCACATTAAAATACTCCGAGAAATACTCCCCGTTTGCAGTGTCTTAGCTGTTTATTTCTCACTGCTTATCCGTCCATACATACATGCAATCTTGTCCGTCATTGTCTTCCTCTGTCCTTTGTATCCGTCTCAACACACAACCCACTCCATGGGCAGAGAAGATGAAGGTCACCATTTAACTGTGTTTATGTCGCCCCACCCCTACAAAACACACACCGACCCTCCTTCGGATGATGGCCCCAATGACAGGGAATGTAGACTTTAGTCCTGGTAATCACAGCTTGTAGGTGTCTGTGCTCTGCAATGCTGCAGGGATGCTTCTTTACGTGTGTGTTTGCTTTTCGTACTGTGGGAGGAGATGACTGTGAGGTGTATCCCACTGGGTTGGAGAGGACCTGAAGAAAGCAAGCCTTCTCCTGCTCTGATCATAGAGTAGGTGTGTGGTCGGCCACAAACTGGTGCTGTGTGTTTATCATTGCAGGAAGTCCTCACACCAACAGACTCAAAGGTTGTGAGCCAAGTGCTATCACACGCTCACGAAGTATTATCCTCTGCAGCCGTGTTCCTGCTGAAGTGCAAACAATGTACGTCTGTTTGTAGTTCATGGCAGTTTGGGGTTTGATAAACAATTTAATCAAATGACTGCAGTCACATAAGGTTGTAAGTCGCTTTGAAATCTTCATCATTTGATTTGACCCTTTATCAGAGTCTGTGCTCAACCCTGTCTCCAACAAAATAGAGCTATATGTAACAAGAGTTGATTTGCAAAATATATTTTAAAAGAAAAACAATGTCTACATCTGTGATGCTCACTGGTCCTTAAAAAAAAAAAAAAAAAAATCCAGGAAGTGGACCCATGAAGGTCAGGGTGGACCATTGAGCTTTGATACAGGAGACCAAGATTTAAATATTTAACCAGGCTCACAATGTTTTTTAACCCTAAAGGATTGGCTTATATTTTTTAAGTTATATAAAAGCAACAACCCACATCTATATGTACATTGAGAGCATTACTGGTCATCACTTTGTGTTATGACCCTCTGTTGCGGTCCAACAAGCAAACAAAGTGTGTTGTAGTAGAGACTGGATTTTGTACTAGACAGATTTAAACTCAGTGTAAGCCTCATGTCAGCTGGGTGAGGGCGGGGGGAGGGTCGACAGCTCATCACAGGGCTGACATATAAATAACTTACAACTATTCAAACTCACATTGACACTTAACAAGAAATTTAGAGTCACTAATTAACCTAACCTGCATGTCTTTGGACCGTGGGAAGAAGCAGGAGTACACATGCAGACACGGGGAGAACATGCAAACTCTGCACAGAAAGGTCCTATCCCAGCCGGGTATCGAACCCTTGCTGATAGGCAAAAGGACCTGGACTGGGATCTAGAACCTTTTTGTTGTGACGCAGCAGTGCTGACCAATAAGCCAGCATGCTGCCCATATTGCATTTGTTTAAACCGTTACATACACACACACACACACAAACACACACACAAACAAAATAATGGTAGTGCAGTAAACATGAATAAAACAGTTATGTTGATTATTTTGCACATTCATTTTAAACATTTTGCATCACCAAAGAATATTCTGAGGTGTTAAAAAAAAGAAAGAAAAGAAAAAAGTAGAAGAAAAGAAAAGATTCAGTATGACTCTAAAGTCCAGACAAAACAGATTTTTCTGAATGTGTATTTGGTAAAAATTCACTTTTTAGGAGACAGTCGCCTAAGACTGAACTGCTGTGATGAAGCTTTACAAAAGAGTGCAACCTCTGAGATGGAATACCTCCCTCTAGACCCCTTGTGTAACAGACCATTGTCTCCTGTCACACTCCCCTAACATCGCTGAAGTCTCCCTCCAACCTGACGACTCCAGTGCTGACCTCCTCCATGAGAAGGCTCGCCCCCCTCTCTGCCCCACTGCATTAAACATTGATGGAGCAGTGAGGGAACGCTGGAGCCTGTCTCCTACTGTGGTCTGGCCTTTGCCGTTAGCGAGTCTCTCCTCTGGCTGCAACCTGTCTCCTTTCAATTTCTTTTCCTCCTTCTGCAATTGTCTTTGCTACTGCTGTGGCTCTTTGAATGTGGTTGAATGAAGCTGCAATAAATTCTGCTAAGTGTAAGGAGACACACCTAATCTAAAGAAATGAGAGTGATAAGTGTCTGCTACTGCCTGTGGCCAGCTGCAGAATACTGTGACACGACTTCCTGGAAATGACTTGATTCCTGTATTTGCATCTCTATGTGTGGTGCATTTATGTTATGCATATAACTCTTACCACAGAGCACGGTTATATGAAAGGAAGTGGTAGACACAAGACGGCAATACTTTCCTTCCTTATCAGTACGTGTGTGTATGTGTGTGTGTGTGTGTCTTCGTGCATGTGTTCCAGTACAGCAGCATAACATCACATCAGAGCATGATCTTAACATCTTGCTATCACTTCATTTTCTTAAAAAATGCAAAGACATGTTGGTCAAATTAGCTCAAAACATCACCTCTATATAACATAAATAATTGCTTTAAAATAAACCAGATCAGGTGTACAAGCAGTGAGTGCAAAATTAGATATGTTAAATTTGTTCAGTGGTCGGCAGAACAGCTCATAGTGACAAGTCCAAACACTTGCAGATCCAGGAGGGATTTGATTGCCTCCTACCTACGTCACCCATCAACGTAAAACCGCGCAGAGCTTCGCCCTGGGAGAACTGCACACAACCAACAAGTGGTGGTGTTCAGCAGCATACCAGTCCTGATACTGAATCCTGTCAAGACTGTAAATGTATTTATAGAGTGCAATGTGCACTTGCTATAATATTAGACTGTGAGAGAATGAGATGTAGCATCTGTGAGAATAAGTGTCTGTGTTTGTGCACGTACATGTGCAAGAACGGGGAGAAAGCATATGTGTTTTTTATGCGTCTGCATGTGTGTATGTGTGTGTTTGTGTTCATGCAGTGTGTTTCTACACGTTGATGTTCAGACAAGGCTGGAGCAGGTTCGTGTTAATCGGGATCACGTCTGATTATGTGGCCATAGGGCATGAAGGGTTTACAGACAATGCTTTTGTTTTGTGTTGGCAAGCTGGTGTGTTGGATTCTGAGAACGTCGACTGGCAGATCTGCAATCCCTCCTTTGCCAGTAACCTGCCACAAAGCCCTCAGGCAAACTTCCATGGAACACAAGTGAGTACAGTAGGGCTGTTCTCTCGTTCTGAATCACACAGCGCAGAGATATGAGCCATCCTACAAGCTCTGTAACACAAAAGCAACACTTCAGAAGATCATAATGATACAGCACAAGAAGACAAGAGATAAATAGGTTATAATTGCAATAAAATTTCCTTTAATTCATATATCTGATTTTTCCACCTAGAACAATCAGATATGATAAAATCATTTAAATTGGCAAAATGAAGTTAAAGGATTCACATTAATTTGAGGAGCTCGGACCGGTTGTCTGCTTCAAGGAAGGAGGATCACATGAGAATAATCATAAGTGAAATAATCACAGCTCTGAGCAATAGCAAACGGGGATGAATAAATAAGGCTGACTAAATAAATGATCAGTGATTGTTTGGCTCTAAGTGCTGTTGCCGTAGCTCAGCATCCTGATTTAGTCGAAGCCTTCAGCCATCCCTCAGCGTAGCTGTGGTCCTAGCGGAAGAGAAACGGCTAAAAAGCCCCATTCTTCTTCATACCTTCAATATTCAATGAGAGCACTAATTGCACCACGCTGAAAGAAAGAAAAAAGGGAGGGAGGCATAGTGGGGAGGTAGGAGGGATCTACTGGCTAATGGTCCGTAGGGGGAGAATAAAGGAGAGGAAAAAAGGGGGATTTAAAAAGTTAGACATATCCTCAGGAGGTTCCTTCCTCTGTGTTTTTACCTGTGCATCTCTTAGCTATAATGCTAATGCTCATTAGCCAGTCTGTGTGATATCCGAGGAATCACGACGACTGTAAGCGACCGTCTCCGGGAGCACTCTGGCAAAGTGAGTGCATCCAGTGGTTATACACACGCTCCTCTGTTGTCAGCCGGAATCCAGCTTTTTTCTTTTCTTTTCTTTTCTTTTTTTTTTTTTTGCTTTTTTGTTTTACCTCAAAAGTTAGTTGGAAAGATATCTTGGAATATATTCGCTCAAGGTGCACCCATTTGTGCAGAAGAATCGGGGGATGCATATGCATTAAAAAGTCTTTGTGTGTATAAAATGCAAGCGCAGCACTTTAGCCTTCCCTCATCTTTCCACCCCCGTTTCCCACTTTAATCTTTGTCTGAGTTATAATACAATAAGTCCCTATAATCATTGGATCTCCTTCTCTAGACTTACCTGGGATAAATGAATGGGTTTTAACAGGGAGTTGGAAAAAAGGGGAAAAAAACAAAATGGAAACTTAAAACTAATGATCACAAAGTAAACAATAGTAAAATATCATTATGTTTCATTAATTTTAACAAATGAATACTCTCCTGAAAGGGGGCAATGTGCACAGGACAAGTGTCTCAGGTACCAGGCTGCAGTGACTCCCTCTCCTCTCCCCTACAGTCAGCCCCTTTCAGTGTCCCCTGCTATACACAACTGGAATAGTGCTGATGGGAGGTTTTTCTCATAAATCATGCCATCCACCAAACAAAGCAATAAAGATGTTTGTTTGCAATATTGAAGGGAAAGTATTGCCTGAGGTCAGCTTAAAGCAGCGTTGTGTGCGTGCATGTATGCATTCTTAAAAATACATGTTCAAGTATTTTTTTTTTTTGCTTGAAAAAATGTAATTTTCTTTAGAAAAGCATATTTTATTGAATTTCCACTTTATTATATTTAAAATTTTACTAACTTTACTTTAACTTCCATTTCCACATCCTCCTTTTTTTCACACAGAAGTCAGTAATAGTATGTCTGGTTGCTCAGTCAGTTGGAGATCAGCTGCCTGTTTGTGTTTGAGTGTGAAGGTGTGTGGCAGTGGTGGTGGTGGGAGGAGGTACATACGGGATACACACACATACTGGAAGTACATGTTTGGCTGCACGTCTGCGCTTGTGTATATGAGTTTGTGCTCTTTTATGTTCCAGTTTTGTCTTCGGGGATCATTTACAACTCTCGACAATTTTATAACAGCCCATTTGGTGCTATTTATATTGATCACACAGGCTGCCAAGCACAGGCTCAGAATACAGGCTGTTCCTGGATTGCACTATTTCTCTCATTCTCTCTCATCTGCTCTTCTTGCAGCAGCTTTTCTCCCTTCATGTTTTTGTTGTTGTTTTGTTTTGCACTGATGCAGATTCAAAACCTCTCTTTGACTGTGGTGTGTTACGTGCTGCTATAGGTGAAAGACAGTTCTGACAAGTCTAATATATACTGCACATATACATACATTACATATTCACCACGTGATGAATGCCCTGTGTAATTACAGTTACACTTGCTTCAAAAATAAATATGATTCCTGCTATAGATAATCAATGACCCTCGAATGACCCTCTGTCATGTATTATATCTCTTTTCCTCGGTGAGTAACACAGAAACTCAGATAAACTGCTTCAATCCACAAAATATCACGCGAGACTTGAGTTTTCATGCACAAGCTACATGTGTACAAGATATTCACAATACAATACGTCACATTCATGCACTTTACCTACTTAGGTAGGAACAAGAGCGAGCAGAAAAACTGTACGTGTGTCCCTCAAACATTTACGTAAAGATTTAAACAACTTTTTTTGTGGCTGCAAATTTTAGCCACAAAAAAAGTATCCAAACTTATTCACTGTCTGCACGCTTCATTTCAAAACGCTTCCACCCTCACGCTCCTCATACTCATTCACTTCCTGCTTCTGTTCTCCCATCAGCCTCTGTTTCTCGCTTTTTTTCTGGAAATGCCCTTTCTGCTCACTCTGAGCAGTCACCCTAATATTTCTCTTTTATAACTGCTTCACATGTACACTTTCTCTCCCACTTCACACACACACACACACACACACACACACACACACACACACACACAC
>JAPXVT010000001.1:22417696-22427895 GCA_029823135.1 Acanthurus reversus | reverse complement strand
ATGTCAGATAATTTAATATAGATTGTGTTGCAGTGAGATTATCGAGTATGAACAGATGAACAATAAAACGACTCTTATTATATTTCAGATTTCCTAAATGTCAGACACTCTATTAATGCTCCTTGAGTTTGTTTAATGATATTTGGACATTATTTTTATTTTTGGACATTGTAATTGATGAAGTATTTCTCAACTAAAACTAACAAAAATGGGAGATAAAACCTGAACCGTAGCTGCATTTAAGTGTATGTTAAAATTACTGAAGAGCTCACAGAGTCAAAATTATGTTTTCACAGAGTGTTTGGCAGGTTTGTGACCAAAAACTTCAGTAGGCTTAGATAATCAGAATTTGATTTTGTGATAGGAAAAAAAAATAAAAAATCTGATCCCTGCAATAATTTCTAAGACTATTTTCCTCACGTCTTGGAAGGTAACGGAGTTGTCTCTTGGCTTTAGGGTCCTGTAAAGGGGAGAATGTCCTGTGTGATGGAGCTACTGAACAGCATCACTGAATGCAAAATCACTCAGGTCCACTGAGTGTCAATCACACTGATCCTTTAAGAAAGGGGTCTTTATGTATTTATTCATTTAATTATTTAAACCTCTGAAATATTACCAATTCTTTTCAAAGATGGAGAAAAAAATGCATTTCTTCACTTTGAACTATTGTTTCCTCTTTTTGGCACTGGATTCAAATTCCCTCCATGTGTTTGAAGTGAGCTTGATTATAAAATCTGAAGTAAATTTGTTAAAAGAAAATAAAAATGTTATTATATTCATATTATCCTATTCAGATTTGCTCCATTATTTATTAGAGATTACTGCACTTTTGAAAGTTTTTTTTTTTCTTTCTTTTCTAAAAATTACATCATGTACATGTATATCATGATTCATGTTTTCTCCCCACATTGTCTCAAAGCACACCTTGGGGTGCCTTACAAATCTGTCAAAGACTGATCCATACTTTATGATGGGTAGAGTGAGTCGCTTTAAATAAAGAAAGAGAACTTTCCCAATGGGGTTTTTGTTTTTCTCAAACTGAGAACGAGGCTTTTGTGGATGTTTTTTTATTCATTTCCCGTCAGGTAACCCGACCTCACCAAACTGTCGCCGGAATATGGGGGACATCGAGACCCTTTGTTCCCCCAGACCCCCACACTTTGGGATGTTACGGTAATATGGTGGTTATTTCATCTGAAATAGACATTCAGTCATACAGATTAAGCCTAAGTCGCATTGTTTGGCGAATCATATCCACACAATGTGTTATTCAAATGAAATGAAAGTGATCTGACATCCGATTTAAAAAAAGTTGTGGATCAACTGTAAACTAAACTGAGATAGAAATGAATTACGTCACTCCATATCAGGCAGGGGTGGCAGAGGTACCGTGAAGCGCACCGGAGCGTCGGTGCGGAGCTCAGGAGAGCCAGCTGGGCTGTGAAGACAGAGAACAGTGATCGTCTCAGCATCTTGTATTTCTTAATGTGCCACGAGCGATTCTGTGAAGAAAAGCCACTGTCACCATGCCACTGCTGTCTACTACCTCCCCCAGTTAATGATAATACCTGCAGCGATGTCACAGCAGCAGACACGAGCGGGAGTCTTGCGCAATTACGCACGAAGCACATGGAGCAGTCATGTTCCCGATTAATCCGGAACTTCGTCACTGTCCTCAGAAGCTAAAAGTTTAATTCATTTTTTGTTTGATTGTTTGTTTTTTCCCTGACAATTCCCCCTATCCTGACAACTTTATATCTACAATTTTTGGTTGTGGCTAAACTGTGCCACCATATTTGCTGCTGTGGTATTACTGCACACATGGAAAAGTTTAAAATACTAAAAGGAACCTCTTTGATCATAAAGGTATATGGTTAAAGAAAACACTGTATACAAGCCGAGCTTCATTTGTGCCTGATCCTGCCTTCCTGTTGAAGTTAGCCTGTTCCAAAACGCTTGTCTGTTTTGGGTGACTTTAAAATGATTGTAGGAAAAGGGAAGGAGAGGCTGTGTTTTGTTGCCTTTGCATGAGCTATGCTGTGAGTAAATAGACCTACTCTGTAGTCTTAACTAATATGAATTAAGTACTATTATGCACTGCAAACCATAAAAAGCCGTTACTCTGTGACCTTTAACACAGCTTTAATGTGGCAGTCATAATCACGTAATATCCATATGTACCAACAAGTAAAAACACAGTAGTTTGAAGGTGAGTGTTCACAGTTTATGTCTTGTTTACTGACACTAACTCAAACAGGTGCTGTACTAATGCTGGCTAAATATTTTGCTGAGAATTATTCAGTATACACTCTGATGTGTTTACTGGTCACATCTTGCAGTGCTATTGTTATTTAGTTAACAGCCAGTTACTGGCATTTCCTCTTTGTTGTGAGGAAATAAGAGTCCTCCTTGATGTAGTAGCACACTTACAGTCAGTGTTTTGTACTGTAGCTTACTCTGACATGCTTGAAAAAAAAATAAACAGAAGAAAAGAAAGATCTTTAGGAATGCCCTGTATGGTAAAGACAATGCAAGCTGACATCTAAACATGGATTCTGAGCCCTCAACCACATCATGGTACTCTCTCAACAAACAGAGAAGGCTCAGGTGTCGTTTCGTGACCTTAACGTGAACTTTCAGTCATGTGAACACGAGGTCATTGACAAAGAGCCAGTAGCAGCCAAAGGAAGATCGAGGGAGGCAAACCACATCCAACGCTGGAGACCATTCTTAGAAGAGAGGAATTCTATGATCAATATTGGACACGACTGAAGGTTCACGTTTCATGTCACATAACGACACCTTTACCTGCTCCAGTTGCTGGATAAAGAACTTGAAGTGCATTTAACATCTTATTAACTTATTTTTTCCTAGATTTTCTTTACATCTTGATCCAGGCTTAAGGGTTCACCAAGTTAAATTTAAGACTTTTTAAAACAACATAAAAGTCAAATTCATACCTGTCTAAGGGGCAGACCAGCAGCAGTACAAAAGTATGATGGAAACCCTTAAGGGATATTATGGCCTGCAAATATTACTTGTTCTATCCAATTTTATGCTAAAAGAGCCATGAGCTTCTTACGTATTGTACTTGTAGCAACGGAGCTCGAGTTTAAGGACTGAACCGCCTCCTGTGAGAAATCCACAGCCAGACCAATTCCATTTTATTTACTTTGTAAGTGCTAAATGTCTCCCAACAGTCTGCAAATGGATACAAAATTGCCTCATAACTGACATTAACACTTCCTATGGCAGGCAAGAGAACATATTTATAACATAAGTTGTATAAATATAATACTTTTTCAACTTTTAGAGGACTCTTTTTCAATGTTTTTAGAACTTTTCAAGACATGAGGACACATGGAGAGTTTCACAAGACACGTTCTATCAGTTCAATAATGAATCCTCCATCAAACAGATAATTTCACTTTATTTGTAAGAAGAAAATCTTTAAATGAATCAATATGATTCCTCATTTAAATAAACGTTCCAACGACTGTTCAGTATGGCACATGGGTGGAATGAATGTTCACACTGAGTCACTTTTCTCCCTTTTTTTTCTTTTTTAGATGCATCTTCATAACCTAAAATGTACTTTACCAGTGAATAAATCAGGTACCAGAATATTCCTGAAGTGTCATGTCAACTAAATTAGCGGTTTGATGAAAGGCTTCGCCACCAGCTACACGAACAGCTTTGATGGACCTGTGACTGTACTTCCAACAGAGGGGAAATAAATGAACATCTCCAGCAGCAGTGTTTAATCCAATGTACTAGATGCTGTTGTTTGTATGTCCACCTAAAATGTCCTGGTATCACTGCCAAGTTTTTGTCTGTGCACATGATAAAAATTAAAAAATGTGTCAGCAGTTAGAATCCTCCCACTCTTTTCACATAAAACCAACAGAGGAGGACCGTTAAACAGTGTCATACTTAATTCAAGGTCATATTATCCGAATACTTTAACTTTGAAAGTCAACGGCAACGCTGCAGTAAAATGTCCCTCAGAGCTGCTCCTTCGGCCCTTGCTTGAGCTTCTTTCTCATCTCCTGTGCATGCTGCTTACTGCGCTCCCGCTTTTCCAGCCTCTGTTGAATAGCAAGGACACAAAGACAACACTGAAACAACACTCAAAACAAACAAAAAAGGTCATCAGTCAGAGTTATTGTTGTGTCCTATCCAAAAAGTACAAAAAAACAACAGACCTCTTTCTTCAGGCACTGGCGCATCAGACGGTCCACATCATTACATGTGCCAAAGAACTTCAGGAAATTGTGCTGAGGGGGGACAAAAAACAAGAATTGCATTCTTTTGTTTCCTGTGTTTATGAGGAATGGAGCAATACATGAAATTAGAAAGTGACATACCTCTGCGTGGCACTGCCTCAGACGAGTTATCAGTTCATTACACTCATCCGTGTGCAGGTGAGGTGACAGGTCAGGGTGCATGCTGAGTTAAGGGGGTTATTGTACCACTGCAACAACACTGGAAAACCACAGAAGAGGAGCACTGATTGACAATTACTGCTGACATTGTTGTAAGAGAGTTGCATAACTAGATTGTGTTTTACGTGTATCAGAGAATCTGAATCTGGTGAATTTGTAGCATTTTTGCCTGATAAATGAGAAACTAAACATTTAATTTTAACAATGAAATTGTTGTTGATTGACGCTCATTGCCAAATGTCTACCCATCACTGGTACACTTTATGCCAGGGACACATACATCTTCTAAAGGATACTAATGCCTCCCCATCCCTCTCCTTCCTGATCTGTCATAGTGGAGTTTGTTTTTCCAGTGGACACTTACCTGCAGACAGAGAAGCACACACACAGAGGGAGAGTGGACAGCACTGTGTTAAATGTCATAGCATGGCTTTGTTAACTACCTGCGTTCACCGTGAAAAAATGTTAACTACAACATTGCAGTCCTGACTAGAAAATCCGGGTCGCCTGGGTAAACAATGAAATGTATAGTAGCCACTGAATGGAGTTCTGACACAGGTTTGTTTAGAATAGCTGGGTTGACTAAAAACAGATAGAGTTGCATCTTATCATCAGCTTTATCACACACTGCACTTCCGGCTGCACGTAACGTTAACTGTGGAAACCCTTACCACTAGAGAGGTTGTGACATCTGAGAACTTATCCAACAAAACTCGCTGAAGTGTCCCGTTAGCTAGCTGCTAGGCTAGGCCTCAGCTAACGTTAACTATTTATCGTACAGTCACAGTTTATAACGTTAGCCATGCAACCGTTGAAGAAGTACTTCAGGTTGTGTTTTTCTCCTTGTGAAACAGCGACGTAGGTCACTTAAAATGTCTACAAATACGGCTAACTCTTAAATGAACATCAATTTAACCTACAAACACGGTGAGGAACCGTAGGACAAGCTACCTGCACTGACACTTCTGTAACAGTTGAGTGACAACAGACAACAGCGAATCAGCGTCCGCTTTTTGTCTGCAATCCACCAATGGCGTGCGTTTCTCTCACAAAAAGGCGGAACTTCTGACGGCGGAAGTTCACGAGAAATACAAGAGGTTTCCCCGTAACGTATTTCCGTTTTTGTTTGTAGAACCATAACGCTTTTTGAAACGTCCTTAATGAGAAGTAGTTAGAATTTTTCTTTGCTGCTAGTGCTGTTGTGACAGGTAGACAATGGTATCCTGGTTGTTTTAGTTAAAGTTTTTTGTCATGGCGGATGCCAGTGATGACATCAATATTTGATTTGCATGATTCCGCTTAACAAAGCTGCTTTTGGTCCTCAGAAGCATTTCAGAAATGTTGATCCTATCACTCCACTGTTACAGTCAAGTGGACAAAGGATCCAATGTGTCTTTAACTTATTTAACTAATGGGTTTCATGGTGACCAGAGTGGAATGGGATGGAAGTATCTTTCAAAAGTTCACAGATGAACACCAGAAAAACTAGCGGCAGATAAGGCCGAGCTAATATAATTTAGTGTAGCCTGCCGCAAAAATGGTCAAATAACAAGGGTAGAGCATACTTTTCATGGATATATATCGCATTTTTCGTTTCTAAAATTATTTTAAATCTATAGTTAACTTTTTTTTAAAGATTTTCCACTTACAATAGCCTATTTAAAAATGACAGAATAGGCTACATGATAGTGTTAATTGAAAACTGATTTCCAACACTTTTGTTAAAAGAGCTGTATGTGGTTGGGTCCAGTTGTTTCAGATTTTTATGATCTGTAAACAGTTCCAATGAAAAGAGTATTTTCCCCTCCAAACTGTCACATGGTTGTACTTAAACTTTTTAAATTAAATTTACTAGAAAATCAAAGATCACAGAAAAATGCAAAAATTGAACACTGTTTTGTGTATGAATTTTGTTCCCTCTCTCTGACTCTCTCTGTTTCTCTCTGTTTCTCTCTCTCTCTCTCTCTCCATTACTTATTTCAAAGCCCCTCAGATTTATCTCATGACCCTTTGGAGGGGAACAATTGTGGACAAACAATCCATCTCTGTAAGCAGTTAGGCCTACCAGCTCCATCTCAGCCATCGACAGCAGTAAGTTGCTGCTTACACATTGACACATCAGTATTACCAATCATATAACACTGTAGCCTGCATAGTACTTGTAATTAGTCACAGGGAACATTAGCAGAATCTCTGAGCAAATAAAATAAACAATAAGTAAAATGGGACTGGTCTCACAAACACTGATGTTGGGGGCCAAGCAGGCCTCCTCAGATCTTTTGTGTGCAACAAGCTCCTTGTCATCAGTGTGTTGTCCTCTGTGCTGGTGTGCCTGAGAGGTGGCATCAAGACTCAGTCCAGCTGACTTAGCGAGCTGGTGAGGAAAGCCACATCTGTGGTTAGACTGCAACTGGACCGTCTGAAGTAAGCAGTGAGGAAGATAAAGGATGAGATCAGTCAGCATTACATAAACCATATGTCATGTCCCATAGTATACAATTATTATAATATGCTAATATGTTGTACTATCCTGTTACATTATACACTGTATCATATTTCTATATGAATACAGTGCTTATATGTTGCACTGTCCCATTACATTATATAGGTCAACTGTATTATATTTAGGCCTACAAGAAAACAGACAAACACAAAAGCATCACAGCTTAATCACATTAGTGTGTTTTACACTGGTTACTAGACTTGCTGACTGTGCTCCTATTTATTCCACCACTTTGTTTCCCCCCTAGTTTAGCCTTTGTATAGGTTCATTTTCCACCTCTACTCTCATTAGCATGCCTCTTATAATTTTTTTTATCATCATTTGTTTGTACTTATTTCTGTTTGAAAAAACAAACCAAAACAACAACAAAAAAATCCCTTTGCTCATTCATAAAGGCTTAACTGAGGTTGCGTGTTATTTTTCTGTATAACTGATAAAACTTTTTAATGCTACTCAAAAATGCTACTACTCCATTGCAGCAGGGGGCGCTAAAGGGAGCGCGTGAGATTTTCTGGTCAAATCTGATTGGTCGATTCGTATGATCAGCAGTAGGCGGTTTGTTTGGAATTTTCAGGTCGGACTGCTGCCGCCGCACTAGCTGAGCGAAGCAAACACTTTGAAATTAAGCTTATAACTTTTACAGCTAAGCTAGATCTTGAGCACTGAGTGAGAGAGAATGGATGACTCTATGAAGCGCTTACTGCAGCGACTCATGAGGAGAATACCGGCGCAAATGCTGAGAACAACGTTGGTCAAGTGGGGCCGGTTGACTGCGGCACAGCAGCAGTCCCTGGATTTCACACAACCAAAATGGGCGTTAACGGAAAGATTATTGGCCATATGCGAGGTATGCGACACCTTGACTGAAATTTAAGCTTTTCTGTGAAACAAAACGCCAAAACGAAAGGTCAGCTAACAGCAGCAAATGATAACGTTACGTTAATTTTACGCCGCTTGTGAACGGTAACGTTAACTTTGCTGCAGTTAACTTTACTTGGCTTGTATTTAGCTAACAGTAAGCGCTGACATTGATATCCAATCTTGTTTTTTTGTTTTCTTTACAGGAGAATGGGTGGACAGTTAAACACATCACAGAACTCGAGATGACATGTAAGTCAAATGGAGTTGTTTTTAAATGTGCACTTGAGAAATGCAAAGACAACCTAAGTTAATATCGTTACCTAGCTGTTGTTAATCATTCAGTGCCATCAAACTCGTGTTGCTTTGGTTTCAGATGTAATTGACAATCCAAACCAGGGAATGTGGTATGCCTCCCAGCTCACGGACCCTGAAGGTAACGTTATACTAACAAGAGTAATGTGTGCATCTTGTAACGGCTTAAAGTCAGCACGTTTTCATTCAGATCAGCCCGTGGGGTCAGTGTTTTCTTCTTGGATAAAGACACGAAGCTGTAGTCTGGTTCATCATGTTTTACAGTTATGTAGATAGGGCAACATTTTGCATTTTGTATGTTCTTTATCTATTTGTTTTTAGGGATTTAAAGACAATATTATGATAAAATTGAGTTTATTCTTCAAACCTATGTTGCCATTTTTTATGCCTGCACCATGACATTACATTCTGATTAAGATGATGTAGATTTAAATGTGTGTCCCTTTTTAGTATTTGTTTATAATAGGCTCTTTTTTTATTCATTTTTCCAGATGATGCTCAATCTGTAGAGCTGATGCAGTTCAAGGAACATTTTAAATCCCACCTCAGTGAGCTTGCCAGACCTGTAAGCCAGACTTTGCTCCTCCCATAAGTTACAAAATCTTAATTATTTAGTTGCGTAATTTAAAGACAATTTCTGTGTCTGTGTGTTGAATGTAATAGAGTAAAAGTCTGTGTGTCACATTGCATTCAAGGTGTCTGTCAAAATAAAGAAGCATACAGATGAGGCTGTGTGGATTCGGATTGCATGGGGCGACCGCTTCTCTCGGACTAACCACCTGAAACCGACATACGTTGTTCACTATCTTCAAACTCCGTATGTCTTTATGACCAGCTTGACTTCAAAGCAAAAGCCCCTGTTGTCACAGGTGAGGAATGAGATTTGTGTTTAATCCTTGACATTGTTTTTTTTATTAGTCGCCCTAAGAGAGTGATGTACTTTTTCAGGCCTTGGTTCTTTCCACCAGACACCAAGCTATCAAGGATGCTAACCTCAGTGGACGGAAGCTCACTGCCATCAGGGATCTGCTGATGAGGCAATACCAACAGGTAGGCCTGTCTTCATACAACAGAGCAAGAGTGTGTCTCACATTATCTTTCCCACAACACAAACCATGGCCGTGCCAAAGCTCAGTGTTTTTTGCTGTTTTTTCCTCACTTAATTAAACAATGCTGTTGAGCATTAGAGTCAACTGAAAAGCTTCACACATTGTTGTCATCTGTTGAAGTTGTTACGTTACTTGAGTTTAAATAAGTTTGACCTCTGCACTTAGGCCAGGTTCACACTGGAGCAGCCCTCCTAAAAACGGAGAAGTTTCTCCTATGCGTCTTCAAAATATATCCGCATTTACACAAACAACTGAAAATGCTGTAGTATGCATGCCAGGTCATTAGTTGGCAGTGTAAGTTTGTAATGACATACCATAGGAGCTGCCAAAGCTGTCAACTTCCTGTTGCTGCTAAGCCCTAAGCAGCCACAATTTAAAGAAATTCAGCCGTAGTTGGACTTCTTAAATTACGCTACGAACACTTAAATTCACCTCAATAGACTGTCGTCATATTGACCTGCGTTTGGTCCACTGCTGAGTGTGTAATCAGTTTGGTAGTGGTTAGAGTAAAATGCATTGACTTGCACTAGCATTAGTGTAGTCACCGCGTTCACAGGCACTCTGCTTGCCGGTTTACACAACTGGAAAGAAGGTTGCGGTTTCAAAAGATTCCACTATGGAACCCGATTTCAAACGTTTGGGGTTTTAGGGGCGTCAGCACGCTGTTGTCATGTAAAAGGAAGGCTGAACCGCAACAAAAGTGTTTCATTTGATGCAAAAATGTACACTGTGTAAACTGCCCCTTAGATATTTGGGTGTGTACAATGTGTTCATTTTCCACTGAGGTGTTTAGGTAATAAAGTTTAAGTAGAGACTTACTTACTCAATGGTAACCCAACCGGCAGTCTGACTGGTTGAATATGGACAGAATTATCTTGTGATTACAGAACCATCACTGGCTATAGTCTAATAATATCAAGACATTCAGCACGGTACAGGGCAGTCGGGCCAAGCGTGAGTGCACCCCAA
>JAPXVT010000001.1:22346005-22364308 GCA_029823135.1 Acanthurus reversus | reverse complement strand
TGCACACACAACACTGAATCCCCCCCAGGCTTCAGTCAGCGAGCCAATCCATCATGAGAAGTTTGTGCTGATGAAAAGAATGGGAAAAAAAAGAGCAGTATGTTGAAGAAAGAGAGGGACAGACGCAGGGTTAGAGAGAAGGAAGGAGAGAAGATGTAGAGCCCTGATCATGGTGATGGATGAGGGAGAGGATGCTGGTTGATGGCTGCTCTACCCTTTGAATCCTACGTGAAAGAGAACTCAAGCAAGGAAAACATACACATGCGATGGCTGGTATGGAGGGATATTGGAAACCTGGAGAGAAGTGGAGGGTGAAGGGTGAGGTGTGAGTGAACATGGGCGAAATGTGGAATCTGTTGCACGTTGGATTTTTTTAATTCTTTCCAATTACTAAGTCCTGCCTTGGTTAGGAGCCATGTGCGTGAGAACTGCTGCATAGTGATAACTCACTATGTCGGTTTTCTGCAGTAAAAACATCAGACAAAAGGCTGGATGATTTATACTGGTCAGAAATCAGTAAAACTCAGACAGGGAGAAACCACAGTACTGTCATGATCCGAGTCCAACAATGGAAGAATGGATAAATGCAGACGCTGGACTGCTTGGAAATACAACAATGTATGACAGGCCTTACCACAACTACAATATTATGTTACCAGAGGATGAATATTGGAGAATTGGCATAGGAAAATAGCCCATTACCCCGTCTATGTGTGCATGTATTTAAACGCTATATAAGGGGCTGAATATGGGCACTAATGCTAATAACAGCAATTGCATCCCTAAACAAATAAAGACACAAAACAAAGAATCTGACATGTTTGTTACTATAATCAGCTCAGGACTCCTGAAACATCATAGAAGGTTGAATTTGACTGGAAGGTAATAAAAGTTGGAGAAAGAGGGCAAAGGGTGGAGAGAAGCGATAGAGGAGATGGAGCCAAAGAAGTTTAAAGGAGTGGAAAAAAAGAGGGAGAGAGAGAAAAAGAGAGGAGAGATTTCCAGTGCAGGGCTGTGTGGCTGGCTGTGTGCTCCTGTTCTGCTCGGCGGCCGTGGTTGGCTAAATAAACAATCCTAATTGGCTGTGGAGCCCCACTAGTCTGGGGTTTCACTTGCTTTCATCCTCGGGAAGCTGCCGGGAAGCTGTGGGAGAGCTGAGGTGAGGCATCATGATAAACACACATGTACCCAACCACACACATACACAAGAGAACCCAGGCACACACATACACAGGGTGAAATTTGATTAAATGCATAGAGGCTGCATTCAGATTCTGTTCTCTTTCTGTCATCAGGTAAATTCTGATACATGCCATGTTTGTGTACAAGCCGTTTTGAGTGGCCTCCCTGTGACTGCAGTTTAGCTTAGAGAAGAATAATGTGGCCACCTGCTTAGCACATCTGGAGATGAGCAATGTACTACTCACACACATGCTTTCAAACACAAACTTCCTTGTGCATACAAAAATAGATGTAGACTCAGACATGTGCACAATCACACATATGATTCATACCACAGAAATACACACTCACACAGACAAACAAAAAAAGAAAATTCCTGGATGTGGAGGACACAGCCAGAGCCCAAATGACTCAGTTACACTCGGAGAATTACGACACGGGCTGTATAACGCAAACAAAACAGCAGACATTATCCATCATGGACCATTTAGATTCGTCGGCTGAGGTTTGGTGCAGAAATTAACGATTTCTTCTTTTAACAGCACGAGCTGCTGCCACAGCTAAACCTTTGACCCTCTGTCTGATGCATATGGTGTGATCTTGCCTGTGAGAGCGTCTTCAGAAAAGCACTGAAAACTGAGATTGCAGCGTGATGAAGTCGTGTTATCTAAGAAAAAAGAAGTAAAATGAGGGGCTGTCTCACTCTCAAGCACAATTCTGGCCCTTGGCACGGCATTTCTCTGGACGGGAACTGCGAGAGCAGCCGTCATGGAGGAGCACCGGAGAATAGAGAGAACGAGAGGAAAAGACTTGCTCTCTGGAGAAGCATACTACTTGTCACTTGATATCTCCACTTTGAGTTCACTGTTTTATGGGCAGCAAAAAAGAAGAAACGGAGGAAATGGGGTTAGTGACTGAAAGCTGAGAGCAGTGGCGCGTCATTCTCAAGCAAATTAGTGTTGTGTTTTGCATACGTGTATTTCAGTGATGCACTTTGCAGCAGCACAAACAAAGGATTGTATGATTAGGTAAATGTGGTTCAGATGAGCAGCAACAATCGTTGCGCTATGAGCTAAATGTTTGCTAACATGCTCACAATGACAATGCTAACATGCAAATGTTTGTAGGGTTAATGTTTAACATGTTATCACTTTAAGTTTAGTTAGCATGCTAATATTTACCAAACTGTATTACACACAAAGAATAGCTGAGGCTGATGGGAATATTGTGTTTTTACAGGTATGTCCCTCATCCAATAGCTGCAGAGACATGTCACTCAAAATCACAGCTTTAATCACTGTTGTGGTGCTTAAGGAAAAGTCAGGGGATTACCTAAGGGGTTCATCATGCTGTTAATATCTGTACAAAATTTGGTCAGTCCAGTAAATGTTGGTGTATTTCACTGGATAAATGCAAACTTGATCTGCTGCTGGATATTGTCAGGGGGAGTCATTAGGATTCATTCTCACGCAACAGTGAATGTCTGGGCAAACTTTCCTGGGAATTTTTCCTGTAGCGTTTAAGACATTTCAGTCTGGATCAGTGTTCAGCTGATAATGCCATTCCTGAAGCCACACCACAAGTTATACAAAGTGAAACACCAGAACTTTGACGAGATTTCTGGAAATAAAACACTAAAATAAAAAGTATTGCGAAATTTCCCACATTAACAGGAAATGCTATGACGTGGTGGATTCATCACATCATTCATTCACGTACATATTAAAAAATTAGGTGTCTTTTGTTTCTACATTTAAAAACAGTTTTAAAATATCTAGTAAATAAGACATACTGTTGTTCCCTTGCTGTCTTCCAAGACATCCTCTGGAAATTCAGACGTCATAGTAATTTAAAGGTTCTGGAAATAGGGGCCATGCTGTGACTCCAGTGTAAAAGGGCTGAATGTAAAGATGGCTCTGATCCAAATGCAGCAGCCCAGCCTGCCTCCATCCTTCCTCCTGTCAGAACTTTTCCTCCTCTTCTGACTGCTGGCTCGCACTCAGCGCTCACACAGCTCCTCGCGTGACCAACACACCCCAGGAATCCAGTCAAGCCATGAGAGGAGATTCTGTGTGTGTGTGTGTGTGTGTGTGAGAGTGCATTTCTGTGTGAGTGCGCAGGGAATTAAAGAGTCCTTATGCAAGTTTTGTGCATGTCAGGCACCTCATGTATCAGACAGCACCTCTGTTCACTGGAACAAAATGAACAGGAGACAAGGAGCAGCTGAATACTGCACTCAGAGACACATAAACACACAAGCACACACACACACACACACATGATTACATGGGTTAAAGAGCACGACCTGTGAAGAAAATGCTGGCTGTTGACAGCTGCGACTGCATGGGCTTAAATCTGTTTGTTATGGGCAGAGAATAAAGGCTGTTGCTCCTCTCTGGGCCAAAGGACAAGTCATCTAGCTGCTAATAACATGAGAAGTGCGCACATGCACACCTACTAATAAACACATACAGAGCCACACACATACACATGCAAAGGAAGAAAGAAAGAAAGAAAGAGAGAAAGGTGAAAGAGATGAAGAGACAGCGAGAGGGAGGTGGGATGGGCTGGATATTAAGTGCTGAATAGACTGGAAGGCGGGGTCATAGACAAGGCATAGGATTATTTGATAGGGACGAGGGTGGGCGGTAATCACTTTTTCCAGGGACCTCTCAGAAGATGTCATGTCATCAGCATTTCGCTGGCAGCTCGCTTGCTGTGAGAGAGGGAGGAGAAGAAGGGAGTGAAGAGAGGGGAAGGAGGGAGAGGCTGAGGGCGCGCTTCTTCCGAAGGTGGCAGGCAGCCAATAACAACAGCCGACTCCAGTAGGTCGGCACAGGAAGGGGGGGAGGTGGGGGTGAGTGTATGACTGTGTTTGTGTGGGTCTGTGTGTGTATGTGTATGTGGGGGGTGCTGTTAAAGCCCTTATGTGTGCACCCTGCACTCCTCAAGCGTTCCCGTTTGTTGTTCCCGAGCCAGAGGCCCTTTGGCTGGACCGGTCCCAGGGGAGTCGTTACACCACATTCCTTTCTCATTATTCCAGGCATCTTTTTGCGAGCAGCACCATCCCCGGATTTCGGCTGGCCTTTCCTCTCGCCCCGATGTCCTGTGTTTTCATGCTTGTCATTATTTTTTGGTTATTAGCTGAGGCGAAAGATGGTGATGTGTCAGAGAGCCAGGAGGAGGGAGGGAGGGAGGGAGGGGCAGGATATCCAAGGGCTTCTTCTACTACAAAGCCTGCCTGCCTGACTCTGTGCATGTGTGTGCACACACGTGTGTGTGTTTGTAAGCTTCAGTGTTTACCATATCATTCTTAAACTAGATCTCACAAAACATAAACCATCCTTGCTTCTTGGTTATACAAGGTCAAGTAAAATTGTCTTCCAAATAAGTATATTTTAAGTTGCTATGTGCATTTCAAGAAGGACCTCTACCGTAACCCAGCAGGATGGCGGAATGAGAGATAGTTTGCTAACATCTGCAACAGAGAACAGGTGTCCCAGGATCTCCAGTTCCGTGGGGACCACTCATGACTCAGCAGGGAAACACCATCAGGGCCTCTCATCACCAGTTCACCACACATTCACTCTTGTCTCTCTTGTCCGGCCTCTTGTTCTCTCCTCACTGCTTTTTCTCTTTTTCTAAACATTCTCTTCTTCTTCTTTTTCTCCTTCTTCCCCTGATGGAGCCATCCTCGCTGGGTCTCAGTGACCTGAGAAGGGAGGAATGTTGCCCAGAAGTATGTCAAGACTTTTCAAGGTCTCTGATGGGAGGGGCGTGGAGACTCGGGGACCTGGGAGGGGCCTCGTGACTGACTGACAAGTGCAGGTGAAAGTAGATTAGGTCAACCCCGTGTCACTGAGGACACACACACGCAGGCTCCAGCTAGGCTATGCCACTGCAGGAAAGAGAGGAGAGGTCAACTACAGCTGTGATGGGGTTAGCTATACAACAGAAAGTAGAGGCCCTGTAACACAGTCTTCTCTATCCTGCATTTCCTTTTTAAACATCACTTACAGGGGCACAGGGACACATAGTGGAGCTTACACTCACTGAATTGGTCAAATAAGGAACATAAAAGCGTATGTGGAGAGTTACGTTTTTCTGCCTTCAAATTGACCCAGTTGGGGACCACAGTTTCAGTTAGTAGAAATGATTGCATCTATTTTTGTTTTTGTGGAGGCGCATGAATACAGTCCAGAAAACCAAATGAACTGTGACCCAGTCAACATTATATGAGCTGGACGTGTTAGTTTTTCCTTGTTCAGAGGAAACACATTCCTTCGTTGCACCTCTGACCTTGGAGAGAGGGAAGAGATCCTGAAGAAATAAATGAATAAATAAACAAGAAGGAGAAAGTCCAGGCTCCTCTCCCAAGTTTGTATCTTTTCTCTCCCTCTCTTGTGTGCAGTGTTTGGGAGTAACTAGTTACATATAATGAAATTATGTAATTTTATTGTAAAATGAATGTAACTGTGATCAGTTACAGTTACTGATAAAGAAGGAGTAATTAAATTACAGTTACTTTTGACAATGTTAATGCTTACAAAGGGGGTTACATCTGAATATTTTCTGTAAAGCTTAGGCGATACGTTGAATAATACTCATTTTGTTGTTTTGCATGCTTTTGTTAAAGATATTTTGGGGGCTTTTTCTGCCTTTATTTCTTTGATAAGATAGCTGAAGAGTAGACAGGAGAGAGAGAGGGAATGGCATGCAGCGAAAGGTCACAGGTGGAATCGAACCTGTAGACGTTGTGGCGAGGACACAGCCTCTGTATATGGGGCGCCTGCTCTACCAACTGAGCCACCGGGCACCCCAGTTTTGCATGTTTTGACATGCACAATGCCTTCTTTTGCCATTTCTAGTCAGGACTGTTTAGTAAAGTTTGATGCTATTCTGATGCTTCTGACTGATTATCTTGTTTGAATTTGCGGCACTCCACACCTGCTATTACCACTGCCTGGTTTAAACATTTGAAAATGGTTAACAGTTAAAAACATTCAGCCGAGATAAAGAAAAATAATCAAAATGTAATCAGATGTAATGATTTACATTACTTTGATTAAGTAATCAAAATAATTACATTACTTATTACACTTTAAATAGGGTAAGTAGTAATCTGTAACCTATCACATTTCCAAAGTAACCTTCCCAACCCTGCTTGTGTGACATGCTCCACTGCTATTGACAAAATGAGATTGTTGTGTTCTCTGCTACAAAGATTTTAAGATGCATCTTGTTACAGTTGCAAGTGTCAAATTTCAGGGAAAGTTGCAAAGCTGCTTTATATTTTATCACTTAACAGTGTGTACAGTTTGCAACCTGTTTCTAAGCCACTGTGATAACTTTTGGTCAAAGATCTGACATTTTAACTGGGTTAACTTCCTCTGTCACCTCCCTGCAATGGCATGTGTGCACCCCTCACTTCCTGCCTGGCAGGATGCAGAGCTGTGGTTGGCAGCTATGCATGGCTGTTATTTTTGGCATCAAAAGGTATCAACCACGTCTAAACCTTAATAAACACAAAAGACATCGAAACTTGAGCAGGCACAATGAGGACTTGTCAGTGTGCCTTTTCTCACACCTTTCTTGCCTTGCCTGTCACAAAGTCTCTTTCCTGTGTCTGTTATTAAAACATTATCTGAATGCTTCCCATTAGTTTGTTTAACACCTGCTTTCTTATTCACAGGTACAAAGTAATGTCTTTCCTGTTTAATGTCATCCACATGTAACGCTGCGTAAAAGGCCTTTAACATGGCAGACAACTGAACTTGTTATTCTAGTAAAAATGAAGAAATTCTTAATTAAGTAAAAATGTACAAGCTTTTCTTTAGTATGGATAACACAGTTTTTGTTTCTAAATTACTGTTGTTGAGCTTTAACGGTGATTTGGTGTTCACCTCAGCAGTGACTACTGCACTTGATCATGTAGAACACGTGTTAGAGGACTCTGACAGATTTTGAAAAGTAAATTTTAGTCCTCAATTCAGTAAATATAGATTTCCTGAGCATCATGATTTCCTGCTCCCAGCTTACATCCATCAGAGTAAACGTGAGCAGAACAAACTATAAAAATAAAGTGCATCAGACAGTTTAATATCTGTGAATAAGATTTCAGATTTTAGGTATGCTTTGTACTTTACCTCCAAGGACAAAGTATACCCAACGTCAGCTGTACTAAAAAAAATTGTGCGTACAGTCATGTGGTTGGCAAATAGCCACCTAATCACGACATGATGAGAATTGGTCCAACTACATCAAACATTTAAAAAATTAAGTTGAAATAATTATAAAACTATGTTTAGGTATTCTACACCAACAGGGTCTGAAGTAAGCAGAGTAGGAAACAGATGTACTTTGGAAAGAAAGGGATGAAGAAAGGAAGAAGGGGAATGAGACGACAGAAAGAGGAAGGAAGGCACTGAGTGATTAAAGTAACAAAGGAGCTGTCAATCAAGCCTGGTTTGTACAGGTCCACTCGGCCCTGGGGGAGGGGTCTAATCAGGCGAAATGAGAGAAAACATCTGTGTGAGGTGTTCTTGAACTTTTAAGTGGCGACAGAAACAACGGGTCAAGCAGTATTAGCTGTGTTAAGGGTGGAGGGACCGTTGAGAACAGTGTGGGGAGCTGCTGAAACAGATGGGCCAGAAAGGTTCTTAATGAAGCAGTGGTCAGAAGGCCACTTGAAAGACACAGCGTTGTGTGGCACTAATGTACTTGTCTTGGTGGAAAAAAAAAAAAAAAACAGAAAAAAGGGAGTCATAAAAGCAGCTGGATTTGAGAGAAGAAATACGAGTTTTAGCCCTTAAATACCGTACAGTATTTATTTGAGCTGCTGTCACTCTACTTGCAAAAAGTGGCTCTTCCCATATGTATCCCTGTATTCCCTCTCAGTCTATCTGACATGTCCAGCTTCCAGGATGTCTCTGTGGTGAAGTATGAAGTCCTGTGGTGTAACTGTAAAATAATGGTTCGCAGATGTGCCCTGAAAGCTCAGACACATACAGGCCATGCCATAAGTATGTAATCCATACAAATGCACCACACATATACATACGGTGATTTTTGACTAGAGAGAGACCAGTGGTACAACATTACCTTTGGTGGAATCAGGTTTATTTATGACCTGCTTCGTCTGTCAAGATCCCCAAATATCAAGATCAAACAGGCAACACATGCTAAACCTCTGAGAATATATGGGTGCATTTGGGTTTCACTTGTGTGTTCACTTAACATCAAAAATCACATGGAACCATGACGATTGTCAGGTAACCTGAATTGGCAGCTGCTATTACACACCCTCTCCCCCAACACACACACTCACACACACACACATAGCACAGCACAGCGTAGCCTCTTTACCCTCCTTCATGCACTCTGTCATCACCTCCTTCTAACAAAACTCTTGGAGGCCCTACAGTACTCAAGAGGATTTTATTCAAATCACTCTCCCACTGCATTCCCCTGCATTCTGTTCCACACTCAACATACACACACAGCCCCCAACGCCCCCATTCAGTCTACCAGTCTTCCACTCTCTGCAGCCCGGAGGAGTCAGTCGGAGCAAAGCAATTTCCATACAGTGAACAAGGAGCAAAAGGGCACATCTCTCAACTCATGTGAACACTACATGCAGCATCATTTCACTGAACACTCAGAATATGCACGAAGATCATCGGTAACAGTTTCTAATATATAGAGTATAAGAGTGTGTGTGCTACACGTGTGTCCTGCATGTGTGTAAGCGTGTGCGTGCATTTTATGTTTGTTTCATCAGCATTAAAATTCTTGCATGGTGTGTTTCTATTGACAGGAACTGTAATGTATTTGTACTAAATAAGCTCATATTAACACTGAGACATAGCCTACTTTACAATGGCAAGTATATTGTACACTATATGAGCAGGCATAGTGGTTTCAGAACTTTTTGATATGTGATCCCTTCAAATTATGGGTAGAATTTGACAGAAGAATGATTTTTCTTTCCCTGATTGATTCATCTAAAGACTTTTTAGGGGCAAAAAGAGGGTAATAGCCAGTATTTTCTAGGAGGAAAAAACAGAGAAAAGTCAAAAGAAAACATTTCATTTTGTGGAACGGAAATGTAGATTTTTTTTTTTTTTTTTACTTGGATCATCTTAATCATCTTGTGAATCCTCAGATTTGTATGACCGCAGGATTGGAAACCAGTACACAAATAAAGCAAGACAAGAAAAAGAGAGAGAGAGAGAGGTCCTCAGTCTGACTGGCTGCAGGGGGATTTCCCAGACAATGCAGTACCAAGATTTGACACTACAGGGCAGTGTTGTAAATCCACACGACAATACAGTGTAATTGTTTCACTTTGCATTAGGTATAAGACAAGTGATGAGTAATTGAGACATGCTTTGAAAATACATTATTTGAGAATTCATCAGGAGAACGAGTAGTTAAAGCCCCTCCACTGATACAATCTGATGTTGCTTCGCTGTGTACCTCCTCTCTCTGTGCTTGTGTTCCCTCATGCCCCCTCCCACTTTCTCCTCTTTCTGTGGGAAATGTCAGTAGAAACAGGTCAGCATCACTCAGGAATGCCCTTTTTTTCTGTCTGTCTTGGTTGCCATACTGAAGAGAGAGAGAGAGAGAGAGGAGATTATGGGTGGATAAGCATTAATGGAGAGGTTTAGTCATATCATTAAAACCCTTCTTGGACCTCCAGGTTGGAAGGATGTGGAGGAAGCTTAATTGTTTTTTTTAAGTGACACTGTGACAATGAAGTGGATAATGGATGAAGGGGAGGGGAGAAAGGGAGTGTGGAGGTAAAAAGGTGGAAGTCAGAGGGCAATCCCGGGCCCTGACGTCAGTGAATCCCTAGACAGTAGACGAAGCCAGAGGTAGCAGTGGAACAGTGGAACGGACAGACATAACTATTTATGCGTGTTATTGTTAGGTGACGTGAGTGTTTGAGGTTTGATCACCCGACTTGCTGCCTTGTCTTTGTCTGAGGTGCCAGAGTTCAGCAATGGCAAGGGGACAGTGTATGGGGTTGTAAATATTGGGCATGTGTGTACAGCTTAAAACTGTCTCGGTTCTATAGGCTAAGGGTAGATTTTTTTTAAGTTTTGCCACAATTGTCAGTTGTTATGGATTTATGTTTAGGGCCATTGTCTTGCTGGAAAATAAATCTCCCATGCCACAGTTGTCTTGCAAACTGCGGAGGGATTTCTGCCAAGATTTCTCTGAATTTGCTGCATTCATTGTGCTCTGTGCGTTCCACAGGCTGCTGCATAGAAGCATCCTCTCACAGTGTGATACTAAAACCACCATGTGAAAATGGGGAGAGTGTTCTTTTTCTGCAGACGTGCAGCATTGGACTTAAACATGAAACATTTAGCAAGGCTGCAAAAAAGCCAGTTTTGGTAATATAAGTCTCCCATGGTAGTTTGGATGCCATATAGATTTTCTACCATGTGATGAAGCTGCAAGTTGTGAAGCACCTAAGCAACTGTTGTGTCACACTGCAAAAACAGGAAAGGCTTATTCAGAGCTGTCAGCATCTTTAGCAGATTCCTTCATTTGCGCCTTTTTCTAGTTTTCGACAGCCTGTTCAAATGTATACCTGGGCCATATTCAAAGTCTTTTTTTTTTTTTTTTTAATGATTGACCTCACTGCACCTTACATGAATCATTGCCTTGTCAACACTCTTTTGTGTCCTTCTCAGACTGGTATTTTTCATACACAAATAGCATAAAACCAAACAGATAAACCTTCTATATACACGTGTTTAGCCTAAAAATCAACCATCACAATTTACACATCAAAATCCAGTTAGCTGCACATGTGAGAATTAAAATTTCAATGGGAAATACTAATGTAATTGATTACTTTCTGTTTTATATTTCAATTAACTCACACATTTGTTAAAATGAATCAACTGTGTATTCAAAATGAAGCTGAGGCATCAAAATAATCTTGATTTATCAATATAATCTCATGTTGCTCACCAATTGGGTGCAGCACACAGTGATGACTGTCTTGTGTTTCCTGTCTTTTTGCAATTGCCTTACATAACAAGTCCATATATAGAGAAGAAAACTTTCATGCTCTGAGTGAGGTTTTGCAGAGTGATTAAGCATTATTCAAATTTATACTAAGTAAAGTAAAAACAGCCAAAAGTCAACTGGAAGCCCTTTTAAAACCGCACTTAGAAATCATGTGTTCCCCCCTTAGCTTTGTGCATCTAAATCTAATGTTTTTGCACAGTTTACTACCTGCACTCTCTCTTACATGGATTAATATGAAGGGGTTTTGAAGTTTTGCTTGAAAATGCTGAGAGTCTGTCTATATACACGCCCCCGTGCATGTTTAACTGTGGACATCCTTCGCGTGGTTACTGCTTTGACGCATGGGCAGCCACTGCAGGAGTGTGTGCTCATAATCTCTACAAAATTATTACTGGGGGTTGGCAGGGGGTGGAGGTTGCCTTTGGGGTGTCGAAGCGGGTCCCATGAATTGGGGATGGCGCTGTGTACAGTGTGAGCGAGTTAGCAGCCAAAGTTTGCGGAGCGCAGGCAGGAAAGTTCGCTGGAAAGGGGACGCGTGATACCAACTTCTTCTGTCATATTACCCACGGATTTCCAGTGCACACACGCGGACTACAGACTTCTGTGCCGTTTCGTGGATGTTTTGAGTCAATTGCCCCTTGTCCTTGAAAGATAACACTTAACGGTTCGTTGACTTCGCTGCACGCTGCCGTTTCAATGGACTATCGCCTTATCATTCAGTGAGTAACTCACTAAAATTGATTGTATGATTTCCTGACTTACAGATAAGTGTGGACCATGAGCATGACTTAAATATTGACATTATGTCAGGTAGTGTAGTCTTGGGTGTTTAAAAACAATGAACTCCCCCCGTGACAAGGAACTTGGACCCTTATCTCGGAAACACCGACTCATGGCTGCAGCAGTGCCCGGTGAGGACAGCCCATTGCCCGGCAACACTTCCAGGAGTGATCGGAATGGATTCGGAGGCTTGGTTCACTGTTTCATATGTGGAAGCGGAGTTACACTAGGGAAAGAGTTAAGGTTACAAGTGACATATCAAAAGGAAAGGGTTCCATTTTTCCCATTTCTACAAAATCAGGAGCCAGCCCCGGGTGCATGTGAAGTGAGCCCGGACGGACATACGCTGGTGTGCGCCGTGTGCCACTGCTTTCTGACGGAGCAGTGGAACTCCTTCGAGCGGAGCCGGACGCCCATTGAGAAGCGCATGTACTGGTTGAAACGGCCCTACCAGTGCGACTCTCGGCGGGTCCCACAGGAGTGGAACATCTCTTATGATCTGGAGAGGAGGATCAGTGTCAGCAGCCAGAACTACGACGGGGGCGCAGAGTCTGATTTCTCGTCTTTTTCCGAAAACGAGAACATTTCAGACCAGGAGATGGATTTAGTCGACAGAGCCGGTGTAGCCAAAGACAAGTGCCTGAGAGCATCTGGCAAATCGCCAAGACACGGTAGCCGGAAAAACAATGTCATCAGTGTTAAAAACAGCCCAGATTCGCAGCGGGCAATTCGCTACCCGGTGGGTGTTTACGGGACGCAGGGATCGCCAAAAGCGGAGAGCGTTACGCCGGCGAGGCGCGGTGCTAAAATTATGAATAATGTCTGTCAATCATCAGAATCTCTGGCAAAATCCCAGGAGAGATTCCCTCAGCGATGTTATAACAGTCCTCTCTCTGACACACCTGTGCAAGACAACGGGGTCATTATGCGCAACAGGCGATGGCTGGAGGAGGGGAATGTCAGACACGCGGAGCCACGTCAGATTCAGCGTGTTGCCGACAGCAGCTGTGCTTCGTCCAGACATCCATCGCTTCTACACCGAGGAAGAGGAGAGGGTCACTACAGCGCAGCACTGTCATCTGTTGGCAGCGCTGCTGTCACCTCTAAATGCAGCATCGCTGTTCCCAGGGAGAACAACTCTGACAACTCTGATGAAGATGAGATTAACATTACAAGTGATGATAACACAGACATGTATGAAAGCAGAACTGGTCCAAGAAATCAGCTTAGATCTGTCAGAGACCTGTCATCTAGAAAGAGTGCTCAGTCACGCCACAGTGTGGATACCTGTCCAGAGGAAGGTGTTTGTTACATCTGTGGCACTGGGCTCAGACATGAAGGCCGTTTTGAAGTCAGTGTTCAGAAACAGGAGAGGGCACAGGGCGAGCCCTTCTTTCCCTTCCTGTGGCTTCACTCTCCTCCTGTGGGTGCAGTGCCAATCAGTCCAGCAGGTACAACCCTGGTGTGTGGCAACTGCCACACCTCCCTCATGCAGCAGTGGCAGAGCTTTCAGCTGGCGGATGTGCCTGTCCTCCAGCGCCTATATGTAGTCCCCCTCAACCAGGGCACCAGTTCTCCCCATCCCTCCCAGATAACCCCCCAGGAGGGGAAACCCTCCAAGTCCATGGAGTGCATAAGTGACCCCAAGGCTTCCCATGAGGCCTGTTTCCTTTGTGGTCAGGAGTGTGGAGGAGATATGAGAGTAGCATACGCACAGGCTGGTGTTGGAAAATCCCGTGGTTCGATGTATTTTCCCTTCATCAACATGTTGCCTTGCCCGCCTAATGCGCAGGGGGTGAGGAATGGCCGTGTACACTGCTGCCCACAGTGCTATGTTATTTTGGAGGAGATCTGGGGTGCATATCGACTCAGCCTTAGTGAGGACCTCATCACCTCTGTCAGCTCCTTCCTGGTTAGGTACCACGCTGCTATGGCCTTTGAGGGGTCTGGAGCAGCCCATTCCCAGACAAGCGTGACCTCTCGCCCTGGCAGCTCCATGTCAGTGTGTTACCTGTGTGGAGCTGAGCTGTGTGCAGGTGGGGAGTACCAGCTGCATGTCAACCCACCCGGACGTTGTGGGGAGAGGGAGCCTTTCTTCCCCTTTCTCACTGTCCACCCTCCTGCTCCCCGTGCCAAGCCCGTCGACGCTACAGGCCTGGTGTCGGCTTGTAACCTCTGCTACCATGACCTACACACCCAGTGGGCCCAGCATGAAAGCAAGGGCCTGGGCCCCTCCACTCCTTCTACCTCTAGTTTATCCAGTGCCAACCCGCAGCCCCCCAGTTCCCCTTGGGCCCGCCAGTACAGCTGTGAGGCTTTTGTGTGTTTCTTCTGCAGGCAGGAGCAACGCAGGCAGGGTAGGCTGTGCGCTGTTACTGTGGCCAGGCTACCTGTGTTCCTGTATGCACCTCGCAGCACACGCACGCTCCTGGTGGATGATGGGAGGAAGCTGGTGATTGGCTCATGTGTGGAATGTAAAGCCATGGTGCAGGTGGGACAGAGCATGCAGCAGGACAGGGATAGGCTGAGATGTGGAGCCTCAGAAGGAGAGAGGAAAGAGCCAGAGTCAACCTTGTCACAGTCTAGACATAAGGTAAGACCAAACCAAACTATCTAATATAAGAAACACAGCTAAACAGGTTATTTTTGATCTCCTCACAACTTCAAATCGAAATGATCTTTAAATCCTGTCAGTTTTTAATACCTCCTACGTTCCTCTTGTGTTGTGCAGACTGTGTTTGCCCTGATATGACCTCTGAGTCAAATGGCAGGGATGATCTTGACATTTTGCATGATGGAATTGTTGTGATAAAGAAATGCAGCAGCGTAGTAATCATGATGCACATGGTGCTATTTGCTCTTTTGACAGTTTTTCTGTGCATCAGTTTAACACGTCACTAAACCTAACAACGCTTAACTTGTGGTCGAGTACTGGATTCTACTTTTTACACAAGAATAGACATCAAACAGTAACGTGTCTGTGTGTGTGTGTGTGGCTGGAGACTGAAAAGCTTAGTTAGGCTTACACAGCTGGGATGAACAATGATGAGACAAACAGTTTCATCAAGACTTACTTCTGTAAACACCAGAGAAAAACGATGGCGATCTGAAGGCCAAGGCCAGCTCTTGTGTTTGCTGTGTGCATGTGTGCAAGAGTGTGTTTATTTGAACAAGAATGACTGAGTATGTCTCACCCGGTGCTGAATTTGTTTTGGTTTGGGCATGTTGACGATCTTAAATAGTGTTTTCAAGGAAGTTAATTCAAGGGATTTACCATTTTTCGTCTTCTATAATGACAATAATCATAACACAAAGGGGAAAATACCTTTTTCGGTCCGCTAATTAGACCTCTTTTATTTGATTTATTGGCCTTATTTCTTCAACATCAGCTATAGTACTCTGGTACCTGTCCCTCATTAACTATATAATAAGAGTTTGAACTGATTCTTTGAAGTGTTCAGTTGAATCTCTTGGTAAAATGGTAATAAAGTTTATATCACTGTCAAATGAAATCTGACGGCATATAATAATGGAACTGGAAATATCAGACTGACACAGTTTAAATAGGTCTTGTATTCCTTACTGTTCATTTGTTTGATTTATGCTGAGGTCAGGCTTCACGATATTAGCCCAATAATAGCCTGACTGGGAAGACGTAGAGTGTTGGGCCGGCTCAGAAATGATCAACGACCATCGGGCGCAAAAATCGATCGTTTCATCTCGCGTAGTGTGTCATAATGGACGACAACTGATGCTACATTTAGGACGCCTCTTGACCGCATGACAGAAAGACTAGCATGTTTGATTTTTGTTTACTTCTCGTGACGGCTTGTCAGTAATAGTGATTGTCAGCGGCGAGCACTTCCTTGGCGGTGATGTGACGCACGTCGTGAACTGCAAATGATGACTGACTGGGGAGCAACGCGTGGTCTGTCGTGTCTCTCGGCCAAGACACAGCAAGAATGCATGACTCTTTAATCACCTAATCTAATCACAGTGAACATTTTAGCGGACAAAAATATCTTGCGGTCTAACCCCGGCATTAGTTTGTCCCTAGTTAAACATTGGGATGAAATACCCATGATGATCAGAGAGACTCAAGCACACAAAAACACAAAATTCGCACTGAAATGCTGTTAAATATGCTCAGACAGTCCTGATATTGTGTTCCCATCATGTTGGGACAACCATTCAAATAAATACACTCCTACAAGAACATATATGAGTAATAAGATTAATCGCATTCTCTAATGATTCATTCCTGTTGATGGTTAAGAACACTGATTAGTCGATAGCAAGGGGACATTCTGCGTCCAAATTTGCCCATATTTAGTAATCTGCTAGTGATGTGTGTTTCTCAACTTTGCACAATTACTGTACTTGTGTGGTGTGTTTTGTCTTTTTTCTAGCAAAAACTAATATGGATGAGTCACAATACTAAGTCAGAATCCTTTCTCATATGACAGTGTTGTCAGTCAGTCTATAATGTTCTGAAATACAGTGAGAAGGACAATCCTTTACTAAAACATATTTATAAAGATAGCTGTAATGCTAAATATTTTAAAGGAGTTATAAAGTGAATATATTGAGTTTATAGGATATATTGCACAGCTTGGGAGCAAAATGACCAAAGTATCTAGATTGGCAAAGATCATCACATGGGGGATTTGGGTCACTTAGCTGCCGGAGCATCATACATAAAATTGATAGACATTTCAAGCACCAAATTACTTAGTATGCATTATTGTCAACCTGTTGTAAATAATGAATTAATAGATGAAAGAAAGCTAATTTCTGTAATCTCACTTTCGAGTTTTCCCCAGTTTATTTTGATGCAAATGGCTGCACCTGTATTTTTTAGAATAGAAACACTCTGATCTCAGCAGAAAATGTCACAAGTGTGGTGTAAATTTGTAGAAACATGAACACATCTATTCTACACTCCCGTTCCAGCTATCGACCGGTCGATCTCATCCAGCTTGTCGGACGCTCGCGACGCTCTGGTGAACGCCATCGTGGACCTGGTGAACGCCTACAAGAGCAACGTGTCCAGCCTGCAGCAGTCTGGCCTCATCCTCCCCGCTGCCATGCGCCTCTTCCCCGTTTACATTCTCTCTCTGCTCAAACAGGTGTGGCTGCTGGACAGGCATCAACACTCACACCCGGCATGAGGGCTCAAAGGCAGACACACACACACACAGTCTGTATTAACACTCAATAATCCACCCGTACACCTAATACACATCCCAAAATATGAACTGCTTTTACATAATCACTGCCCCTCCCTCTTCACACACACACACACGCAAATACACAAAGAAGCTTTACAGTCATGCACACTCTCTTTATGTTAAATGACTGTATTCATCCACCCAGGACTTGTTCAGTCATTTATTCATTCAGGGTGTATCCACTCTCAGACACACACACACACCCTTTGTGTCATCTGAGACGAATGCAACGCCTCAGTTTAATTCACCTTTATTACAAGGTCATGATTTCAGTAAGTGTTTGTGTAGGGATCAAATGAAATTCATTCTTCAGCAGATGTTTGTTTGAATCAAAAGACACTAAATGAGATTTTAGTACCATCTGCTGCTCAGTGACGGTGAGAAAACAGTTTTGTAGCAGCTGCAGAGTGTGAAGTCCCTGCGATGCAACATCAGGCTGAAAAACACTGCAGAGAAAAAAATACAAATAAAATGAAAAATAAGTCATTAAATTAGATTTGTATCTGTTTCCAGAAAGCCTTAAGGACGGGCACCAGCACGCGTCTGGACGAGCGCGTCTTCGCCATGTGCGAGTTCAAGACACAGCCGCTGCAGCAGTTGATGCGAATGGTTCATCCTGACTTGTATCGGCTGGACAACATGTCTGACCAGGTGGGACACGGACAAGACTGAACACGAGCGGAGAGTTCAGATTTCATGAGTCAGTTAAGTCACTTCAGGCCAGATGCACAAAGAATGGATTGCAGCTGCTAATAACACCAGGATCTGTGCAGTCTGCCCTGTTTTAGCACCCTATCTGCAAAAGAATTTGCGTTAATCATGTGCCGGTGCTAACACCCCCACATAGTTTGACAGCTGAGTGAAATTTGCCCTCCTTTTGCGTCAAATTGAGTAAGCAGATCTTTTCCCAGTGTTTCAGTCTTTTCTTCATATTTCAGAACACAGACTGGTTCGTAATAGACACTGCAGAGAGAGCACAAGATTATGCAGAAAGCGTCAGTTTTGTTTGTCGCTCACAGGCGACTGTGTGTTGCAGCTGGCTGCAGCATCTTCATCACAGCAG
>JAPXVT010000001.1:22137546-22148701 GCA_029823135.1 Acanthurus reversus | reverse complement strand
CTGAGTGCGTATGTGTGTTTGTTGTGGGATTGGATAAGTGAGACCAGGCTTGCTGCCAAAGGGAGAGAGGGAGGTGAAAAAGAAGAGGGAAGAGAGAGAAAGAGAAACCGGCGGATGGATGCTGTTTTTTGGACTTTGCTGTCTTCCCTGTAGATGTTAGTGTGTAAGCTTTGTGCACACACACACGCACACTTTGCCAAGATCAAAGTCGTCATCATCTCCGTCGAAACACTGCTGTTGCACATCTACCGTTACCACATCCTCATCGATCATAAGATGACATCTCTTGTTTACAATTAGAGGAAAACAGTGAGGCCGTTTTTTTTACCGCTCTCTGCCTGCTTCCTCTGTTTTAACACATAGTCCCTTTCGAGAAATGTTGTTTCATCTATTTTTTACAAGGAGGCGGTCTGTGTGAGAAAGTGACAAAAGTGCCCAAGGTAGAAAAAGAGAGTGAGGAAGGCTGCTGCACCACAAACAAGCCTACCCCCCCCCCACGGGATGGACTCCATGAGCATTGACAGCCGTGACGGTCACAGGTCCTCACGAACAATAACTTAGACTCTCTCTCTGTATCTCTCTTTAGGCTGACTCGGGGCCTCGTGGGGCCAGCAGGGAACGTCTGGGGGCAGAGGGGACACTCCCCCAGGAAAAGGGTGGCCCCTCGGTCCCTGCGCACCTCCTAGGAAACCCCTACGCCTTCGGTCTCTCCCCCGGTGCTGTCATGCAGGATTCACGTTTCCAGCCCCTCAAGTGAGTCGCACACAGCTCTTTGCCTGTGTCTCAGGATTTGCTGAATTTACATGTTCTCAATTTAAAAGAGACTGTCTTCACGATAATTCATGGGTTTATCGCACTCACCGGAATAAACAGAATGTGCAAACATTTGTCTTGTTGCAACTGATACTGAGAGGCGAGTCAAATTGAGAGTTTCTTGGGAAAACTTGTGATTTTGCACAAGTTTATATGAACAATAAACACTACAAATCAAACTAACCCTGGCTTTTTTCTGTTGTTCCCTTACCACTTCCTTTGCCTTCAGTCTGCCCAGACAGTTGCCTAATGCAGTGCCCCCTGGTCCTGTACCAGAAGAGTACCTCCGTGGTTTTCGGCCTTATGCCACGACTGAGGATGCCCTCCGCATGCCCTCTTTGCCCCTGGGCCTGGACCCTGCCACTGCAGCAGCCGCAGCTGCCTACTACCACCCCAGCTACCTGCCCCACCCTTCCTTCACGCCGTACAGGTAAGCCTCTCCATTAATTTGTTTTGTTGACTTGGCACCTATATCCTCTGAGAGCAAATTGTGCAAACCAGTGCATATGACTGAAGTAAGTGTTAGTGCTGCTCAGCAGTAAAGGCATTAGCGTATAGCTGACCTTGAATTCTCATTCCCAGAGGTAAAATTTTGTGTCGATGTTCTTTGTTTGTATATTTATTTAACTGGAGGGGAGATTTCCGTGAGTTTAAGAGAGCTGATGTGAGATGTGACCAACAGGGATCGCAGTACAAATCAAAAACTCTAGTTTTAGATAAACAAAAGGCAAAAAGAACAGAAAACAGAGACAAAACAACTGAACTCAGAGCATCAGCATGTGCAGGAAGGAGGTCTGTCAAAACAAACAGAGTATCACTTAAAACAATTACATCCTCACACTGAGTACTTGGGTACATCTTTCGACACATAGGAGCAGAGTTTATCACATCGGATGCACTGAAGTGCTCTAAATAAAAGCTTCATATATTGCACCATGTGACAGGCTGCTGCCAAGAAGCCTCGGTTTGAAATATCCCAGTCAGCTGTGTCAAAATGCTTTTAAGAGATTGATTTAAAAATAGATATACATCACTTTTTATTACCGACGGCTGCAGTAATGTCATTTATGGCCTCAGAGCTGATGTAATGATTCTTTAGTGCTTGCTTAATTGCATTGCAGTTTTTCATAAAACATTCTCCAAGATGTCCATGGGGTGGCTTATTTTTTTGCAGTATGAGGCAAACAAAAGTCTGCGTTTGAATTATTAATGAAGGAGTAATAATTTTGAAGCTCTCTAAACAGAGCCCGTTAATTGACCCATTTTTCTTGTCTCTACCCAAGCTAGGTTATATCCATTGATTAAATATGTGACGATAAAAAAGAGCCATGGCTGGTTTCGCAACTTAACTCTATGGATCTAGAGCTGGATGCATTATTTTTTCGAATAACTGCCAGAAAAGGAGCCCTGAGCCGTTGTCTAAGATGAGATTTATTCTGCTTACTACTCTGAATTGTCCATTTCTTATAAGGAAACTGAGGTTTTGTTTGAAGCACTACTCTCTGTAAAAGTGACAGCTTCGTGATACTGAGAAAACATCATCAGCATAAAATCTATGTGCACTTTTTGTTAAAAAATACCTAAATTTTGAATGTATGCTACGTATGATCATGTGGACTGTGTGTTGAGAAGGACCCTGCTTGCTTGAGGCTATCACACAGAGACTGCGTGCCCCTGGTCTGTCAACCCAGCAAGATCAGAGGACTGCAGCACCCATCACACACTGCGCTGTAATGGATTTAATGAGGGGATGAGCAGTGGATGTCACACACATACACACAAAAACACACAGTTGTGCATCAGCAGCCGGCACAGTCTCTTGCGAGCTGTGTGGTGCGGTGATTGAGGTTAGCTGACAGACGCCGCTGCTTTCTTGAGAGATGGATGACCCAGTGATGTCGCTTCTTTGGGAGACGCGCAGGTTAATGAAAGTGAATGCTGCAGTCACACGAGGAGACTGACTTCTTTTCTTTCTCTCTTTTCTTTTCTTTTCTTATTGCAATCCGTATCTCCCAGGATGGATGACCCATTCTGCCTCTCTGCTTTGAGGTCACCTTTCTATTCGTTGCCAGCAGGGGGAGCTTTACCCCCTATCCATCCCTCCGCTGTACACATGCACCTACCAGGGGTCCGCTATCCTGGAGATTTCACACACCCTTCACTGTCAGCACTGCAGTCAGAGAGGTAAAGTCTCCCTACTTTACCCATAGGTGCATTCACAAGCTATACACACACACACAGTGGATCTCAGCAGTGTGCCATGATTATGAATCTTTTTTTCTGAAGTCATTGACCTTTCCTCTCTGTCCACTTTGCTTTTCAGGCTTCAGCTGGAAGACGAGCTGCGGCAGAGAGAGAGGGAGCGCGAACGGGAACGCGAGCGCGAAAAAGAGAGGGAGCGCGAGGTGGAGAGAGAGAAGGAGAGGGAGAGGGAACGAGAGCGGGAACGAGAGCGAGAAAAGGAGCTGGAGAGGGAGAGAGAGCGCGAGCGAGAGAGGGAGCGCGAGAGGGAGCGGGAGAAGGAGAGAGAACGAGAGAAGGAGCTGGAGAGGCAGAAGGAGAGGGCACTGAGGGAGAAAGAGCTGCAGGCTTCCAAAGCCATGGAGAGCCACTATATGGCTGAGCTGCATGCCATGAGGGGGCAGGAGGACAGAACCAAGCCTGAGAGACTCACCCCTAATCGGGCTGGTATGTGTCCACACTGCCCCTGTAGCATCTTTAATCTACAATCCTACTGCTTGTAAACACTTGTTCCTGCAGACACTTTATACCAACTGGAGCTAAAACAAGTCGTTCCATCAATCAGTTGATTGACAGAAACTAATCTACAACAACTAATGATAATCATTTACTTGGTTTTTAAGCTGTTTGCTCAAAAACTTAGAATTGCTTGTTTTCTTTTTCTTCTATGATAGTAAACTGAACATTTTTCGGTTTTGGACTGTTGTTGGAACAAAAATTCAAATTTGAAGACATCACCATGCGTTCTTGACAAGGGCCTGGCCGATATATCGGTCAGCCTATTGTACATAAATCAATATCGGCGTTATGTTCACTGATATGCGCCATATCAAAACTGTTTTTTTTAAGGCTAGAAAAAATGCTTGGACTTAAGATTTAATATGTTGTAATTATGTTGTTTGTCCAGCAGAGGGTGGTCCATTATTTAATAACTAATAAGTGAAGTATTTACTGTTCAGTGCACTGATCCTTGGCATAAGGTTTGTTAAAATGTAAGCTATTCTGCCTCCATTGCATATCTTTGTCACAGGTATTTGGTAACCACATTCAGCTAATATTATACACATATAATATCGGCCAGTATGTAGGATATCAGAATTTTCTTACTCTCTAGTATTGCTATTGGCACTGGCCGCAGAAATCCCATGTTTGGCCCTCTCTTCACCACATGTAATGGACATTTTCCACTGTTTTCTAGACCAAAAAAAAAAAAAGTTAATATAATAACTAAATTAAGAAAACAATTTTCAAATGAAAATAATAAAAAATTGCAGTCCCAATATCAAAATGTCTACACTGACCTTTCTCTCTCCGCAGATAAAACCAAAGAGCCCGTCCCACCAGCCCCAAAACCAGTCCCGCCAGGACTCCACTCTTCAATGGTCCAATCACATCATCCTGTCCCTGGTCTAATCTCAGGCCACAGCCTCTACATGGGGCCCAGCGCTGTAGGGCCGGGGCTCTCGGCCTCAATGATGGCTCAGAGGACCAATGAGGAGGAGAGGTGGTTAGCGCGGCAAAGAAAGCTGCGGCAAGAGAAAGAGGATCGTCAGTACCAGGTGTCTGAATTCCGCCAGCAGGTTCTGGAGCAGCACCTGGACATGACTCGGCCGGGTGACGCACCAGATCACAGAACAGACTCGCACAGGTTAGAAAATACTCAGCAGGCTGAACCAGCCAACATGCGCAGATATTTCAAACTCTCATAAATTTTATAACCACATGCCACTTAAGTATTTATTTCCGCATGACTTGGCAAATGCAGAGTGATTTGCCCTTGTTATATGATAGAGACGATCAGTTCTGGGGCCTCAGTGACACCAAAACACATGCGTGCTTTCAGTGGAAGTCACTATTTTTGGGGTGTTAGGCACAACTGTCCCTATCAGGCTCGTGGAGACAGACAGCCAGTGTTTTGAAGCCTCAGAAGCTGGCAGGCTTTAGAAGTTTGTTTTCAGGCAGGACTGGAAAAAAGATAAACCCTGTCAGAAGCATCACATCTACACTATTTCTGTCCATGCATCCTTCCAGGGCCAACATGCAGGCAAACAGGCAGCTATGTTTAGGTGTTGATGTAGGGTGTAAAGTGGGGTCTTGATGACTGCTGTTTCGTAAGTGGTGGGCAGGAGTTTCAAACAGGCAGCAAGTGGGACAGCTAAGATACACAAAGGCTAATTCTCGGCTAATCCTCTCAACCTTGCATAGAATAAGCCCCTTACTTCCCCTGCTTTGTTACAGTGCCGGTGTTTGTGTGGCTGTGTACGAATCAGAAGTGAGGTTGTGCTCAATGCAACTGGTAGGATGGGACGGATACACGCATCTGCTACCAGTAACCATACGGTGTAATCACAGAATCACAGCTCACAAGCTGCAGATTGCAGATAATACACACACACACACACACACACACACACACACACACACATTCAAATACAAACAGGAGGCATAGATAATTTGACTGGTCATGCAGTGTAAGCTCCTGCCAGGTTTGATTTGGAAAGATGCTCGAGACTGTGTCCATCAGCAGTCTGTCGTTCTTTCTTCCACACTGTTGCCATTTCCTTTTCAAAAACGGATCATTTTTACCTTTTAGGTCTCTCTATTACATTTGTTCATCCTTTAAATATACGAATTTCTTTTCCTGTCATAAATGTTTTCCTCCCGAACAATCCGTCATTCTCTTTACCGTTATCTCCCATTTTCTTCTCTGTATGCCTGTCTGTCGGGAGAACATTTCTCCTGTTCTCTACTTCAGCAGACCACTCTCTGAACTAACTTTCTGCCTTTGTGCGTGTGTGTGTGTGTGTGTGTGCACGCACATGCATGCCACAGTGCAAGCTCCTAAAAGATCAAAAACAGGCCTGTGTATCTGGAGGACATCATGTGCCTTGGCCCCATCCTCACTTTGCTCTGGGCTACTCTGTCCTGGCTTGATAACACTGTTTTGCACAGATACACAAATTCACAGACATACTGACAATGATGAAGGGGCAAAGGCAAGGCACAGAAGCACTGGAGTCTGTTTTAGCGTTGCATGTGTGACTGGAAAACACTATTAGTCAATTTTAGAGGAGATATGGGCCAATATACTTTATTTCTAACAGATATGTACGCCCGCTGTTCCACTGTCTTTACAGATCCATACCAAATCACCATGAACCAGGAAACCGGGACCTCCATCCTCATTTAGGTGCCCCTCCGCCACTCATCTCCCCCAAACCTCCTCAGCCACCACGAGAGCACCCCCCTCCCCCTCCCACCACCCTGTGGAACCCTGCATCCCTTATAGAAACAGCCTCAGAGTCCAGACGTAACCACGAGCCCTCAGGGATGGGACACTATGAGCTCAGTCGGCTGCCCCCAGGGCCCTTAAAATATGAAGATGGAGCACGAAGGAGAGAGGGCGGAGTAATGGAGAAGTATCCCCCAATTAGAGGTCCTCCAGGCCTGCCGGAGCCCAGCACATTCCTTGCTGATCTGGAGAAATCCACCCAGTCCTTCTTCAACCAGCAGAGGGCATCACTGTCCCTGTCCAGCCAGTATGACTTGGATGGAGCTGTGAAAAGCAATGCTGGAATAAAGAGCCTCCAGGCACACCCAGGCCACAGTCGGCACGGACAAGGGCTTGAAATGGTGTCTAGGCCAGGGATGGGACAGGTAGCCACACTGGGGATGGGTCCAGACACAGTGCTGATCTACGATGAGTTCCTTCAGCAGCACCGAAGGCCTGTCAGCAAGCTGGACCTGGAGGAGAAGAGGAGAAGGGAGGCCAGGGAGAAAGGTACTCACCATACTGTTGCACTTGGGCTGTTGAAGTGGTACTAACGTGCTTTTAAAAATCCTAGACCATGTCTTTTTTTATAGAAGAGAAAGTGGGGTGTCGGTAGTGAACTCTTGGTTTTGCTGCAGGTTACTACTATGAGCTGGATGACTCATATGATGAGAGTGATGAAGAGGAGGTGAGAGCCCATCTCAGGAGAGTGGCAGAGCAGCCCCCACTCAAATTGGATGACTCCACAGAGGTAGAACACGTGCCAACACGTTCGCTTTCTGTGCTTTCCTCGACGGAGGCCTGCACGAGCACTCATGAAAAAAACATTGATTTTTTTTTTTCCCCCCTTTTTCTCACTCTGCGCAGAAATTGGACTTCCTGGGAGTGTTCAATCTGACCACGGTTGGTCGGCGAGATGAGCTGGTGCAGCAGAAGAGAAGGAAGAGGAGGAGGATGCTCAGGGAGCGCAGCCCCTCACCGCCTGTCACGCACTCAAAACGCACCCCTCCTCCTCCTCCCCAACTCAGCACACGCTTCACCCCCGAGGAGATGGACCGCGCACCAGAGCTGGAGGATAAGAAGCGCTTCCTCACCATGTTCAAGCTGTCCCACGTCACGATACAGCAGAGGAGAGGTAAGAGAGTCACAGTAAAACACAGATTAAGCCCGATCTATGGGTTTTAGAGAGTGAAAGACTTAACTATGCGTGACAATACCTCTTAGCTGTTCTTAATTAAATAAAGTGTGACTCCTTATTGCTTAATTAGAGAATCTGTGTGCACAGAAAACTCCATTGCTTTGAACAGCACGACATCAGAGTTAAACGAACTGACGTTGATAAATACTTGACCATATCAGTGTGCCTCAGCAAGCTACTTAGAAACCACTGCATCACAGAACTGACCCAGTGCCCTTTAGATGGCATACAAACATTCTTATCCATTACTCGTATCATGTCCTCTCTTTGACATCTCATTTCAGCAGAGTAAAGAGTAACTGCATGCTAATTCAGCTTAAAGACAGTAGTATCTGTTCTGAGTCGGCTTCACAGCTTGCTGACGCTTCACTTCAGCTGAGCTCTGCCTGCTTTGCATGCGCTGAATTCTCATTAACATGTTGACTCGAGCCTTGGAGGAAATCATAAAAGGGTCAAACAATAAACACATCCACCTCACACCCCTGTATTGTATATGCAGCGTATAATAAACACTATGCATAATGTAATGCCTTACATCGCCTTAGTTAGAAAGGTGGGTTTGTGTTAAGGTTCTGTTTGTACACACATGCAGTTACACACACACACACACACACACACACGAACAGTGAACTGGGAGTGGCAGCAGTGGGCTTACAGTGGTCCTCGTGTAATCCTCTTGATTTACTGTTTGCCGCCTACAGATGGCAGCACATAGCCTTCCAAGCTGACAGGGCACATTCAACCTCTTTCTTTTCACACCAAACTCACACACACACACACACACACACAAACAACACACGCAACCTAGGGAATACAGGTGCTTATGTAATGTGAATAAGAGCCATACAGATAGGACTAATGCTGCAAAGACAAAGATTTAGATGTTGAGCTCTGTCTCTTAACAGATAACGAAAGGGTGGTGGAGCTGCTCCAGGCCATTAAAGAGAAGAGCGTAACCTTGGATACCATCAGACATGCTCCTCATCCGCTGTGTAAGAGCCCTCCAGCGCCGATCTCTGGTGAGACGAGTGTTAGCGAACATAAACATACACACTTTCCTATTGGGGGAAAGTGGTATTTAATAATGTATGGAAATGTATCCAACGTAGCTTCAGTCTCTTATTGCACTGTGTTATGTGAGGCAATGTGGATCTTGACCTCATCATGACTAACACATGTTCAAATGATTTCAGATTCTGCATTCGCGCAGCCTCCCTCTGAATCAGAAGACCACCACAGTGTCAGACCACATAGCCCCCCCTCACATTGCCCAGCGTCCCCCAGTGGCAATCCAAAACCCCTTGGGGACACATTAAGACCAAAGGAACCCCCTTCTCCAGCTGTCCACCCAGACAAGGCCCGGGGGCCCAGCGAGGGGCCGATCTCCAGGAGGAACTCCAGCCTGCTGAACAGTTTACGGCCCCCACTCCCCCTACAGGCGAAAGAGGGTCTGCACAGCGTCAATGGACGTAGCAAACCCTGGGACAGCTTCACCCCGGAGGAATTTGCTCAGCAGTTCCATGAATCTGTGCTTCAGTCCACTCAGAAGGCTCTGCAGAAACACAAAGGTAAGCTGCACAAGTCGTGGTGATCGAGACTTGTCTGTAATAGTGAATGATGGATAGCAGGACAGCACAGCGACTGGGGTGACCTGATCGGCCAGGGCGTTTATATTTTAGCAAAGCATCATTTAACAAGGGTTTTTCTAACTATGGAGGGCCAAAGCTGAAACTTAAGGATGGGCTGCAGGCAAAATCAAACTGTTTTTGTACTGAGATGCAAAAGTTTCCAAGTGTACTTAACTGACTGTCTTTCTGCACTGTGTCACTCTGACCACCGTGCTCAGATTAAAAAAACTAAAATATTAATGAATGGGGATCCCACATACTTAATAAGCATTTTTACATCACAAAAAGATAAAAATCATAAATATTGTTGGTTTTTCAGAATTTTATGTACTTATTTAATTAGTTATTCAGTTATAGGAACACCTGGCGGGCCAACCTGACTTTGGCAGAAGATGTCAGGAATTAGTAAAAAATGGCCATCAAAATCTTTTCCCAGACTGCCCAGAGTGAAGTCCTTTAATTGCATACTTTATCAAACTGACAGTCCGAGGCATAAAAAGCAACAAATTTGCACATTTGAGAAGCCTGAAGCCACAAAAAAGTTTGGTATTTTTGCATTAAAAATAAACTCAGTTGATTGGCTTTGTTTTGTGATCAGCTGTTTTTATTAATTTTCCTATTAATCCAAATACAACCAATTAGATGAGTCATTAATCAAACAAACCAAACATCCAATAAAGGGCAACAGTATCCACCACCAGAGCACACACACGTTGTTTCCAAGATCCGAGAAAGTCATAGAGACGAAAGTCAAATACTCCCCACAATACACACACACACACACACACACACACACAAAGAAAAAAAAACAAAAAGCTGTCAGAAACCCTGAACCTACGAAGCCATCAAAGACAACTGAGCATAACTAACTGGGCGTCTTGGGCCTCTATTATAATAAAATGAATATTTCAGTATTTAGGACATGTGGAAAGACAAAACCAGTTAACTATGACTCTGCAGACTAATTAAAATAAATATAAATAAAAAAATTGGAACACTGTAACCACACTTGAAATTAAAAAAGTAACAGATGAAATTTGACAACCCTCCCTTGTCTCCTGTGCTGTCCTTCAGGAGGAGCAGCGGGGATGTCGGAGTCGTCCCACCTCCAAGAGTCATCTGTTCACTACAACATTCCAGAGCTACAGAGCGCCCCCAGCAGGCCGCCGCAGCCCCATTCACAGTCTCACTCAAATGCACATTCATTTCCCCATCCGCCGTCACACCCTCACCCTCAGCCCAACGGGCAGCACTTCTCTGTACCTCTACACCGGGAGGCCTCAGGGACGAGGGAGGACCTGTCTGGTCCAGATGACTCTGAGGAGGAGGATGATGAGGAGGAGGAAGAGGAGGCTCCTCCTTCCAAGTGGCAGGGGATTGAATCTATATTTGAAGCTTATCAGGAATATGTTGAAGGTAAGATGCCACACCAATGTTATGTGATTATTCTGTTGTTGCTAAAGATCTCACGACTCATTTCTCTGTATTCCTGCAAAAATTACGCAAGTTAAAGTGTCTTCATCTCAAAGCAGCAGCGTACAATCACATGTTGTTTGTTAGCTGAAATCTGTGCAAATGAATAGACTTGAATTTTAGTTGTTGTAATGTTCTCTCGCCACTAGAGGGTGATATTCATCCCTCTTCTACACATTTCATGTCATATGCAAATGCATGTGTAATCAGGATTTGTTGCAGACATTCAGTCAGCATAAGTTGAAAAGCCATCTGATCAGTCTGAGAACACACAGACATCTTTTCTCTGTGCTGGCTGCTTGTCGTAAATCAGCCTCGCAGCATCTGCTGTTTAGTTAGCATGTCGTGTGGATTTCTTTCTCTAACACCCGACTCTCATGGATTTTTTTTTTTGTTGCTGTTTTTTCCCGGATTCGGCGATGTCCTCTAGAGCAAAGTTTGGAGCGACAAGTGTTACAGAGCCAGTGTCGAAGACTAGAAGCTCAGAACTACAACCTCAGTCTGACTGCTGAGCAGCTGTCTCATAGCATG
>JAPXVT010000001.1:22045901-22057151 GCA_029823135.1 Acanthurus reversus | reverse complement strand
TTTGTATTTTGTTTCCTTGTTATACTTGACTGTCTCATGTATGTTAGGCTGTTTTGTTGGGTACTTTGAGTGTGTTTGTGTGCATGTGTTTTTGTATGGACATCCTTGGTGGAGGACAGTGGTCCACTGGAGCAGTGCAGGGCAAATGAGGCCCATCTGGAAACCATTGCGGAGGCTGGAGCCCTGTAGCTATAAGAGATTCTGCCCTCCTTATCCTCCTTTCACAGGGCAAAGACTCTCTCTCTCCCTTTCTTTTTATCTATGTCTCTCCCTCTCAGAGCTACATACAAACTTTAACAAAAAGAAGTGACGATCTAAGGTAGGTAAACTATCAGAGTGACACGTGAAAGTATATAGATGGACTGACATGACTCTTTCACACACTCGCACAAAAATACACACGCTAACATCCCATTTATTGGCAGCATCTCTTCCATTCTGACCCCAGAGGGAAGTGGTAGACCGAGCTGGAGATCCCTATCATGGTAGCCCCAGAGACACTGAGCTGATTGTGTGTGTGTTTATGTATGTGTGTGCGTTCGTGTGTGTGTGTGTGTGTGTGTGTGTGTGTGTGTGCCTGTGTGTGCCTGTGTGTGTATGTGAGAGAGGTGGACATCGAGCCCTGAGGCCACAGGAAATCCACAGAGACAGACAGACTGAGAGAGTGAAGCCTGTCAGAGAGCGAACTGTTAGAGAGATGGGGGAAGAGAAAACCGAAAGTGAGTTTGTCTGCCAGCGTCTCTCACAGAGACTGATGCATTTTGATAAAGATGGAGCTAATTTATCTTTGGTCCATTCCTCAGCATCAGTGTACAAAAAACGAGTCTACTAGCAAAGTGGACGTTTCAGAGGGTTCATCACCAGCTGAGCTGTCAGTCCTCTTCATACACTGCTGTTCTTGATCTTGTTTGAAAGCAAACACAAAACCTTACAATGAAAATCTGAACCTTATTTAGCCATTATAATTCGTACCTGTATGATTTGAGACCCTGCTTTAATATTTTGATAAGAACTGACCACCTCCTGTCCTGTATTTCCCTTCTAGAAATAGTTCTTTGAGTCATTTTCTTGTTCCACATTGCTCATGTGCGTGTGGATTCAGGCCGCAGACTTACAGCGGTGGGCTCCTATGACTCAAGGCCTTCGGCTTCACAGCACTCCGGCCTGGCTTTGGTTGTCTGACTATTTAAATCTATTGAAAGTTTATTAGCCGAAACGACCGACCCATGTACGTTTCCCCTCGTGAAAGAGTTGCTTTGTAGAGGAGAGCAGCCAGGCTCATCCACGGGCCCTCAGTAGGTCTCTGCGGGACACTGTTTTCCCCTCACCGTGTAGTTTTGTTTTTTTTTTTTCATTTCAGCATATTGTGATTTCATTCAGGCTGCTCTTGCAGCCCTTAACAGTTCACTTCCACTCGCCGTGTAGAACCTTCATGGCTGTGCACTCTCGTTTCACGAGACCACCCACACACACATTCATCTGCTGTCTCATTCACTCCTTTCCTCTGTCTTTTTTATATGAACGCAAACACACATGCACACATGCATGCGTAGGCAGTGTACTATCCAAACAAAACAACAGTGATTCTTGTATTCATCCACCATGATGGAAAAAAAAATCATATAGGGGGAAAAAAAAATCAGTAGGTAGAGGGTGAAAAGGCCGTATGTGTGTTTTTGCTCCCGGATCAACCGGTGTGTGTTTTGTCTGTCTGTCTCTGTGTTTGATTACTGTGACTGCTCGGTCAGGGGACAATTCCATTTAGTTCCTAATCCCTTGGTGCATTATCTGTTTAGATGTCTGGCCCCTCCATCTACAACCCCGCTGCCGCTGGCCTGGACCAGCATCACCTGAGGGACTGAACAGAGACAAGCAAGAGCTGCGCATATGACTACCGAAGGCAGAACACCACCTCTTGTCTCATATGAAAGGGTCAGTTTCCCAAAATCAGGCATACAAAATAATTCTTCAGCTCATCCCCAGAGGTTTCTAATCACACAGACAGTTTTATTAGCTGGGACTTTTTTGTTTTAAGAAACCAGCTGCAGGGATTGTGGCACCAGGCCCGGTCAGTGGAGATTAATTTGCTATCTTCACAGCAATGCAAAAGCCAACAATTAAAAGTTTTAGCAGTGTGTCTTTCAAAAAAAAAACAACAACTTCTAATGGTAAAACTGCCTTATAATCAGAGGACCTCACTTCAAATGGATTTTATACTTTTTTCAAACTTACCCTGTAAAATCTGTGTTTTTCTGTCGATTGTTCAAAGTAACCAGTGCATTGTGTCTGGACTGACATGGTGCCGTTAAGTTGTTTGGATTTCATTTTTAAGAGCTTCGTCCAAGTGAAATTTACCATTAAGCACTAATATTATTATACTGAAAAAGCATTTAAACTATTTTAAGTCAGATAATATGAATTAGGGATGTTGCAGGAAGATCATTAACAGCAAGATCCTATTTATTGAGTTAAATGATGCCTATCCATCTTAGAATAGTGATTTAAAATAAATTAATGTTTTTTTTTTTGTTTTTTTTTAAACTAATCGCATCTCTAACAACACTTTAAAATTTATTTTGGAGTACAATAAATATCAGTTTATGTATACTAAGATGCAATGGAAACGCAATAAAATGTAAGAAATAAAAATTTCTCTGAAGGTTTTGTGTTCGTGGAAAAACATAGTTTTGTGTGCACTGGGCCAAAAGGATAACAGTTCTTAATTCCTTGTTCAATAGCTTGTTCAGACACATGGTCGGAGACACACAAACACACATTCAGCCACCCAGCGAGGGTTTTAGAGGCATGGTGGATATCAGATAGATGGCAGATCCTCTAAAGCTCTAAAACTGAGCTTGCAAATTACCATCACCTCCTCCAGCCTTTCACATGCATACCTACTTTTGTTCAATCCCCTTCTTTCCTCCAGTTTCCCTCTCTCCCTCCGTCTGACATGTGGGCTCTCATGTTACTTTGTGTAGCTTTTGCATGGTTTACAAGACAGTTAAGTCTGGAGAGAGCCCTGTAACTACAACAGGAAGAGCAGAGTTGTTCCTGAAAAGGTTTCTCCGTGATACTGTTTTTACTGGCAAGAGGAAGGAAATCAACTCATTTTGTTTTCTTTTGTTTTTTTTGATTTTGATGTATTCTAGCACATATAAATTCTGAATAGAAAGACATGAGATATAAAATATTCAGCATTTTCTAAATAATGGGGTCGGGGAAAAATAAAACTGCGCCAGTCTAGACAAATAACTACTTTTTACTTTTACTGTAGTTTAGGTTTTACTTGATAAAAAAGAGGTCTCCATCATTACACTTTCTTATGCTTTGACTATAGTTCATTTTATGTTTGCAAACACAAGATGTACTTTGAAGCCACAAGTCAGAGTTCCTGCGCCTAATTTGCTGAGTGATAGAAAAGTACACAAACTTTTTTAATATCTGGCACTTTTGTTTTGAGACTTGAGTTGCTGATCAAATCACATGTGCTGTTGAATATTAAAAAATGCACTACTGTAGGTCATTAACTGTTAAATAATAGCAGAGGGAAACACAGACTTGATTCCTCTAATGAAAGCTGAATATGAAGTGATCCTCATAACTCAACAAATAGTCATAATAATATGACTGTTGTTATTACTTCTAATAACAGCGATTATTATTATAGAAACTGTCTATTATTTACAGTTTTAAATGAAAACTAGAAGTTAAAAAAATGTATTTTTTGTGTGTTTTATATCGCTGAATACATGTTATATTCATTATAGAAATTGACATGAGTGTTTAACACATGCTTGCATATATGTAAAAAGTCATATAGAAGGATTGAGTTGGTTTTATATTTGATTAAAAAAAAAAAGTTTGGACCTTGTAATGACACCACTTCCCACTTGTGCAAAATAATGTTCAACTTCCTGCCTCTCTTGCACTCACTGAATAAAGTGTGTATGCTTGTGAGAGATAGAGTGTTTGTGTTGTACATTTGTGTGCATTTATTTGGGTTTCCAGGTGTTTCTACATGCATGCATGCATGTGCGTTTGTGGTTATGGTGAGCGCATGTTGTGTGTACGGCGGTGCATGTGTGTGTTTTTTGATATGTGTGAGTGCATGCACATGTGCGACAGAGAGAAGACAGAAAGAGAGTACCTTGTTAGGTAAACTGTTTGACATTCACGTGGAAGATGTGATAAACAGGAAACAGCGAGACCCCCCGCAGTGTCCCGCAGCCACACGCCAGGGTCGCTCCAAACATCCCCAATATAAACATGTCTGATACATGGACATTTATAGTTATCAGGCCTGTCAAAACATCAAAGCTAGCTCGAACATTGTCTCCCTGCATACGTAAACGGATTTTGTGATATGAGTTTGACTCACAGCCCTGACAGCTGCATGCTTCCTTACAACTAAACAGGTCAATATTAAGTTTTTTTTTCCTTTTTTTAATACAGTTGAAGAGCAAAAATGAGTGCTTGTGTGACTAAATGCTGTATACGATTTGATGCAGCATCTTCTGAAATACATTTCGGTCAAAATATGAGCTTTTTGGTGTTGCTGAGATCAGTTGCCTAGCATACTAGTAGTTTGTTCATCAAGTCATTTTCATATTTTGATATTATGTCTGTATTATATATAGCGTTTGTAAATATATACGTATCATTTTAACTTAAAAGCAGGACCATCTGTCTGTCTGTCCATCCTCTAACGTTTAACCCGTTCCGACTCGCGTCCAAACCATACGACTGTTCAGAATTTGTTCTCTACAGTGAAACCTGAGGGCAAAGTTAAAGAGCGAAGCGTAAACGACATGTTTCTGTGTGTAGTACATCACTCTGGCAGTCATGTGGTAAATATTGTGTTTCCTGTCTCCTCCTTAACTGTTTTGGTAATTGGCTTGTGTTAAGGGTGCCCTGACATTATTTGTTGTCTCCAGAAACTCACTCAGTTTTTGAGATACGGACTGAGAAGAGGCCAGGCCCATAACTATATGATAGCTGGCTTGGTATGCCAGATTTGGCCCCCCGAGAAAGAAGGTCTGCCCTGAGCGGGTAGGGCCAGGGTCAGCTGGAACAAGGCGAAGGAGGACCAGAGACCAATGTCTCCCCAGCCACATCTGGCGACAGGTTGTCTTCCTGAATGCGAAGAGTTCTACTTGGGCCTTTTCAAAGCGAGCCCACAACCTTGCCACTACTAGGCTCCTCTGTACCATTGTCTGCAGAAGCAGACCACTCTGATGATGGCATGATGGCAGATGTGCGGGGGAGCTGTGCTCTCCAAGGGGAAGGGATGGACTATGTATTGGCTGAGAAACACCCTCCTAGGTTTGTGTTTTACTACACTCATGTGTTTGTTTGCATTGGCGTTTTTGAGAACGATGGTCAGGGTTATGTTCCTGTTCCCTATCATGGGTGGGAGAGGAGAAGCTGCCACAGCATGGGGAGGATGTTTCCTATAGTCCAGCCCTAGGGCCCTCTCTAGCAGCATGGACACTCCATATCATCCAAAAGATGAGCCTTGCCAAAACACAAAGGACACACATGGTGACCGTCAGACGAGTCCATGTCTGATTAAAAAAAATGGCATTTGCCGGTGCTGGCTCCTGAGTTCATCCAGTCAACATATACTTACGTCACTATAGCTCCTCATGTGTTACGAGAGTACCTACTCTGGAGTTGGAGCTAAAAAAAGTTCTATATGCTGTACTATAGTGTAGCTATAATAGTTCACTTTGCTGCAATGTGGATGTCATGAAAGGGGAAGTTCTTAAAACTAAGCTCCTAGAACTATGACATGGTTCCTGCTGTGTGAAAACGCCTAGTCTTTGTCTACAGAGGATAAATGCAGACTTTGATGACCCCCTGACTTTTCACTTCATGCTAACAGCAGCTGAAAGGTGTCATGGAGCCGAATCAATTTCCTCAGCCTCTACAACATGGCAGCTTTGCAGCAGAAAACAGCCAAAACGGCCTTCTTGTGCTCACCTTATCCCATTCATTGCATTCAAGTAGGAGTGTGTTACTGTCAAGATGTTGCTGGATTAAGAGAGTCATAATAAAAGCAAGTGAAAAATGATCTTGCACATCTCCACCGCTGACCGATCAAATAATTTATGAATCATTTATGCGTGTGAGACAGCTGTTTGATTAAATCTGTCGGCTCATGTAAAGAGCAGATCGTGTTAGATCACATCTCACATGTAAACAGCTGACGTAAAATCACTGATCGGAATGATTTCAGTCAGAATGACAAAAAAGTGTGCATGTAAACGCAGCTATTGTGAGCGTGTTAGCATGCTGATGTTACCATTTAGCTCAAAGGACAGCTGTGTTTCTGTGTTTAAGTGCAGCCTCACATAGCTGTTAGCATGGCATCGATTCTTTCTTTCAACATTTTTCTGGTGAAGAGGAAATAAAAAGTCCACACTGTAGAAGAGATCATACATTTTTCCCAATATGAATATCAGGCAGCCGTGTGGTGAGTTACAGATGTGAAGGTGTTGTTTTTTCTTAATCCTGTCATCCTTTGTGCCACAGATGCTGGCTTTGTTTTTTTTTTCCTTTTATCTGCTTTTGTCAGCACGCAGGGAAAGGGTTTGACTAAATATTCACTGCCTAAATATTTCTGCTTTAATACCGAGAAACACCCAAATTCCCTTCTGACAGCAGCATCTCACAACGGATGAATATTTAAACATGTGACAATTAGTCAATGACAACTGACTACACCTTTTACCTATTCTTTTTTAAAGTGGAAATCCATTGTTTACAAAAAACTTTGCTTCTTTGGATGATTTTTTATCATTTCTTAGTGATTTCTGCACTGCTCAATGGTCTAGCTCAAGATGAAAGTGTACAATTTAAATGCAAAGCTTCATCTAATCTAATCAACTGGACTCTCATATATACAGCTTTTCAGGGTGGGTCCAAAGTGTGTAGAAGACGCTGTGGTCAATAACATTACATCAGCAGTCCTCTGCAGGCACTGCACTCTGATTGGAGTTAATGGCTCCTGCATGAGTTAACCATACGTCTTCTGGCTGCTGCTCAGTTTGTTTCCCTGGTTGCAGCTTTTTCCAGAATCGTGTTTTATAACTTAACAGCTTCTATAATGTTTCTAGTAAGTTTTATCCCGTAACTGATCACTCATGCGTGTCAAGTCTAGTTAGTTTAATGCAGTGTCTGCTCTCCACTGGTCACACTTCATCTTCTGCATATGTGCTAACACGCTCCAATTAAAGCTGACATATTCTGATGGTCTGATCAGCACCGTGTCATGTCTGGCAGTGCGACTTCGGGTGGGCTAGGCCTCTCTGTTTCTCAACACCAACTCTGTTTCATGTCTGCTCGCTTCTTAAAATTCATGGAGCACATTGCTGATGCTCTGCAGCCAACGTGCATCGTGGCTCTGGCCCACACCTCAGACAGAGCAGATGTTTTTTCTCTTTTGTTATTTATCTCTTATTTTTAGATTCAGGAACTGAGATGGGCTTATTTGGATAATAGCTGTGAGTCTCCCAGTTTCCTCTTAGAGACATAATGTAGTATTCATGCCACATACGAGATGATGAACTCATTAGAAATGACTCCGAGCTTCCCCCTCCTCAGTCTAACCTTCAGGCTGTGACAGAGAAAAAATTGCAAGAGGCAAATTTCTGGCAAGTCTTTAATGCAGGTACTATATCTGTCTTTGAATTGAACATTTTCTATCTCTTCTTCTCTGGTAGACGATTTCTTACGTTGTAGTCTGTGCGTTCGGTGTACTAAAATGTATAAATAGGATGATAATCTGTGACATCGTGGCAAATTATGCACTTAAATCACATTTGTTTTATTCCTGGTTGGAGGCCACTTTCTAAGTCTACCGTGGATTTTTTCCTCTGTGTGTTATTTTCACACTTTTGATCATTATTTCCTTTGGTTATAATAACATTTTTGTCCCCTGCACCATTGCACCACACTACAAAACGGTGACTCTACTAATTACAGTTTTAAAGGGAAGCCATTACTGCAGGTAACACGAATTTTAACCCTGTCATTTCAACTGCAGAAATAAATTCCCCTGTGCCATAATGGTTTCTGTGAGTAATCCTCTGTATTATGCGGCTCCCTTGTGTTGACCTGGCTGTGTCTCCCCGCCCCTCACATTGTGCGAGGCTGCAGAATTCCCGTTAAGTACATGTTGTTGGATGTTTCATCTCTGCCTCTTCCTCAATTTCATCTGCACTCTTGATTTTGGCTCTTCATCTGCGTTCAGGTTCAAATAAATGAGGAGGCCATCCAAGAGAAATGACTCACAAACCTCTTCAAATAATCAGTCTTGTAATTGCTGCGCGGAAATGAACTGGCATCGTTCTCATGTGAGTAAAGAGCCAGCATGTAATACGCTGAAACGCCAGCTTTCTTTTTGGGATTGTGCATCTTTTAGTCTTGAAGGTTCATTGAAGAGTAATGTAACACCAGGCTGTATTTGTTAGGACCAGTCCATTTTTGGATGATCCACCGAACAAGTTCAGCATCAGTGTAAAAGCCTTTATGAGGCTTATGTTGCTTGCCCTAATGGACAAAATTGTAAAGAAATATGGTAATACTCCAAATTTTCATCAACTGAGCCTGTTTAAGAACAATATAATAGGTCAAACTATGAAAATATATCTATTAATGTTGCTTAAACTGTTTGGAAAACAAAATATTTTCTGTACAGTTTGAGACACAGTGTGACACATTAAAACGACGTGTCCGTTTGCACGAGTCTTGTCTTACAGATCTTAACTGAGATGTCTCTGATGTCTCTGTCTGTTTATTATCCTGTCATAATGAAAAAAGTTATGATTATTTTAAAACATTGCAGAAATAATTCATCATATTTTCAAGATGACATAGAACAATGTGGATCAACTCAGCTCTAAGTGTGTCCTTGTCTGTCTGTGTCTGGATGAAAATACATGATGTAACATTTTTATTTTAAAGTTTTTCTCCATACTTTAATTAAACCCCTTAAAAAAACACATTTCTGTTCCGAGTCTCCTCCTCTGTCTCCACCCGCCCCTCCACTGCAGCTCCGACTCTGCTTGTCAAACACAAACGTCATCAGCAGCTACGCTTTCTGACAAACTGTTTTGAGGAACGTTCACTTTAACTCTCTTCATCAAAGCTCTCAAGCCATATAAAATAGCCTCTCATTTGACGTGAATCATTATGTATTTTTGGCAGGCAAATGTTAGCTAACGTAATCTTACACCCTGCAGATTTATTTGGACACAAAACAAAAGAAAAATAAACTTACCGGCTGACCAACTTGTTGGCTCACACTCATTTTGTCTCCAGGATAAATGGATAGAACTGTGTCAAGCTTCAGTATTAGTTTTGTGGATAAACAACTGCAGATGACAGTTTGACTCTGATATTCTGATTATGTGTTAAAGCTGAGGTAGGCAGTTTATTTTTGGTGTAATCAGGCTAAAATTCCATGATAAACTTTAAACATATTGTTATTCAGGTGGTCTGAAAGAAGACTAGACTTCTGCACCTCTCCTTGGCTCCGTATTCAGGCTGTAAAAAATGAAGACCATGACGAGGTCTTGACAGTCAATTGTGGGTCATTTCAGAGAGCGTGCGTTCCTATTGGCTGCTCTCAGCTGTGCTTCTTAGCGGCAGGTGACGTCGCTACAAGCTGATTGTGACTGATTTTCTAAAAGTGGCCTCTGGTGACTTGACCAGTTTACACCGCTGTAACTTTTCCTGCAACCATGTCATCTTGTCGTGAATCTTTGGCCTTAAAAGAGAGAGCGACAAAAAATGACATATGACAAGCCAGAGTAAAAACAGGGACAGGACGGTGCAGCGGAGTTGCTTCTTTAGGAGTCTCATGCTACAGCTAGCTTGATTTTATGATGTAGCCGACCTCAGCTTTAGTAAATGAAGGCTTACTTTTTCTCCTTTTGCAGCGTTGCAGTCGAACACAGAGCACAGCTTTGCTATTATTTTTAAAATCATGAAACTCCACTTTCTCAATAGTGGCCTCTCCCACGATGCCCCTCGTTTCAGTGTTGCCTTGTTATGTTTCCTCTGCATGACATATGAAATCCTGACTGACTGAATCAGTGTTGCAAGAAACTCATACACAGCATATCTAAATTGGAATTATTGTTGCATGGTTCTTACTGCACATTTTGCTCTTGACATGTCACATACAATACAAGAAACACCATATGGACATGCTAACAAGGTTAAAAACATGATTTTCATTGAAGGCATTCTTTTAACACAGTGTAAATGTGATAAATATGTGAAGAGCTGAGCTATAGCAGAAAATAATTTGCCTTCAAGCATTCTGACAAACTGCTTCACCAATTCATGCTGAGTTCACAACCTCATTCTATAGAGTGTTTAATAGATAGTGAAGCTCAACTGTTTTATCATGATGAAATTACAAAGAAATCACAGTTGTTTCTCTAACCGTGTGTTTCACCTTGAAAATAATTACTCCTCTTCAAATCTGTGATTACCTGAACAGTTTTGTGTGTTGTCTCACTCCAGGTTGCTCCCAGTTTTAAAGTTTGTAATCAAGTGCTCAAGATAAAGATGCAAGTATGTGCAACCTGTTAAATTAAGAGGCCTCAGCAATTACATTGTCTCACAAAGCCAATGAAATCTGGTTTTCTCTTAAAATGAACCAGAAAAGAACCTAATGACAGTCAACATTATTCACAGTCCAGAGACTCGTGTGGCTCCCCCTGTTCAAGCTTAATTGAGCACCTTGGGAATGCTTCTCTTTACTGAGTGATAAAATAGGAATTTGACTTCACCTCAGACAATAAAGTGCTGGGTGTCTCTGCCCCTTTTTGAGCAGAAAGCAGCAGAATAATACAAACTTTGTATGCGTGCGTGTGTGCGTGTGTGTGTGTGTGTAAACGGCAGGGTCGATACAGCTCTGAGATCCAAGATCATTTCTCAAAGCTGCGTGTTTCCCATCTATGCAGCTAACGGCAGTCTCTTAGGCTTTATGATTTATCAAACAGAAAAGGTCACTACGCCGGGCTGCAATTAATTCTGTCTGCTTGTATTTGGTGCTGCTCAGGATGCTCGCTCCATTAGTGACATATGTCATTAAATGGGCTGTCTTCAAGATGGAGCACATGGAGGGGTGGTATTTATGAGAAATAATGCAGTTCTGTGCCATTCGCTGTTCACCGTTTAGTTGTTTTAAGCAGTCTCGAGTGGTGGTGTAACCTGTATTTTCTCCAGAAT
>JAPXVT010000001.1:21972914-21987831 GCA_029823135.1 Acanthurus reversus | reverse complement strand
TGGGATTTAAGCCCTGATCTTGTTGTCTACAGTCTTTGGAGATCATTGGCAAATCACAGCGTGCTCCTGTGAATGATGGTCAGCATGTGTGAACTGTTCAAGGATGTAATCACAAGCTCGCGGACAGCGTGACGCAGTGTTGCAGGATATCAAGCATTCCAAACATCTGGCACTGTTGCAGGTGTGCAGGTAGCCTACCTGCAAGGCTGGACTGGCCATCGGGAGCACCAGGAGTTTTCCCAGTGACCTGACCTGCTGAACAGCCCGCAGACAAGAGCTTAAAAAAAAAGCCCAATGTTTAACCGACAGACGCAATTGCAGCGTTACAATTCACGGATCAGCTCATACAATATCAGCATCAGCTCATGCGTTGCGCATAGCCTATCAAAATGAACAGCAGTGTGGGGGATCTTGTAGTTTATTTGCAGGCAACTAAATGGCTTTCTCAATACACAGCTTGCTCTCGCTCTACCGCTCTATCTCCCTGCGCTGCGCTCTCTCTCTCTCTATGTCTCTCTCTCTTTCTCTCACTCTCTCTGAATAAAAAATGGGTAAAAATAAAAGTAACAAGTGGAATGAGCCCAATGTAACAGAGTAAAAGTAGCGTTTCTTCTTAACAAATATACTCAAGTAAAAGTAAAAAGTATGTTGCATTAAAACTACTCTTACAAGTATAATTTACCCAAAAAGTTACTTAAATAAATGTAACAGAGTGCATGTAACACATTACTACCCACCTCTGTCTAGTTCTAATTGATAAGGTCTTTACTGTCTTGCATTGTCATTATGATGGACCCTGACGCAACAACTTTGACTCCATGCTGAAATGATAACCAAAATTACTGCATTCTGCATAAGCAATGACAACAAATCCATCTTTGCCCATGCCGTTATTTTCGTCAAGCACCCAATAACCTGCAGCTGTTGCTGTCTACTGGATGCTCCCGTTCACCTTTGCCCAGCTCTCGACTGTTACTGGCAGAACCTCAATGAACAACTCCTCAACTGTCTTGGTGTAACTAGCTATGCCTGCCACTAGCGAGCAAGCCAATTGCCTGCCTGCAGCCAGTGGCAACAAAACTGAATAATCCTGCCTCTCCTGAGAACTGCCTCCACAACTGTGAGGAATATCCTAACATCCTTTCAGCTGTCCTGGTGCGATTAACATCTGTTCGCTGGACTGCTGCCTCCACAGTTAACAGTTACCTCTAGTCCACGAGCGACTGGCAGCTAACGTTAGCAGTTTGACTGATGGTGCATTCCATTTGAACCAGGAAGTCAAAATTTTCAGTTTCCCAGTTGGAAATTTCAACTAGAAAGCTCTCCAAAGTTGAATTTCCTACTTGAAAAGTTGGGAGAACTTTACCAACTCTGACTTCACAATATACAACTAACTGCTACTGAATGCTACTAACTTACTCCAAGCCAGCAGGACAAAGCATCAGACCTGCAGGTGGCAGAGCATTTGCTGCAGCTGTTCCCCTCATCTGGAACGCCCTTCCCAGCCATATTTGAAAGGCCCACTCTGGCTTCTTTCAAAATAGCCCTCAAAACCAACCTTTTCATTCTTGTATTTAACCTCTAAAACTTCTACCCATTTTTCATAACAATATATCTTAGTTTTTCTATTTGCCAGTGTTAAATTGTTTTATATGCCTGTGAAGCTTCTTTGAGAGCTGGGAAAAGCCCTTTATAAATGTGATGTATTATAACTATTACTATTATTAAAACTATTATTATTATTAAGAAACCATTTAGGACTCACATTTTCTCTACTTTGGTAGTTGGTAGGTAAAAAGATGTTGCAATGAAAAGAATGATTAGTGGACTTAAAGGCTTCCTTCCTATGTGTGTGTGTGTGTGTGTGTGTGTGTCTGAGAGTGCACCTACAGGGCTGTTGAGGATCATGAGGCAGTGGTCAAAGTGGTGATGCTCCATGGTGGAGTGGCAGTAGAGCTGGGCCAGTGGGTGGTCACTCCTGGACACACATACACAAGAAGTAAGAAACACACAGAGCAGAGAATTTGCTCCCACACATGCATATACAATACATATATAATTATATGAGTCATGCTCTCCAGCTGTACCTCTGTATGTAGGAGTTGTTGACTCCTCTGTGGTCCAGGTCATGACTGAGAGTTGCAATCATCAGAGCCAAGACCTCCAGATCGCTCAGATAATTCTGTCATGAGATTCATAAGTGGATGAAGAAAGAGGATAGGGTGGACAACCTCCACATAACAGCAGCTGGTTAACAGATGAAATTCAGTTGCCACAATAAAACAAAACAAAAGCCTCAACACTTTGTGCTGTTGTAACACTCAATGCATTATCGAAAGTGTGGGCACTCAGCAAGCAGCCTCAAGTGGACAGCAAGGCCATTTTTTTGCATATGCCACAACAGCTTTTACAACAAAGCTGAAAGCAGGGCTCCAGCATGGTTAATACTCATATTTCCAGACTGCAGCTGCTGATAGTTTCATGCAGAAATGACTGTGTTTGTGTTACAGAAGCCAGCAGTACTCAGTGTTTTCCAAACAATTTTATCCTTTGAAACATTTTTACCATCCATGCCTGTGAGCTACAGATCATGTAAATTTACTATTACTGCCTACCACGTTCCAAACATACGACGGGGGTTGATTTTCTACATTCAGTGGAGAAAGTTGTTTCATGGATTTTACTTCACCATTAAAGCTGAGGTAGGCAACGTCCGGAAATCAAGCTAGCTGTAGCGTGAGACTCCTAAGGAAAAAACTCTGTGGCTCAGTGTATATGTACACTGTCTACACTAGCACTGCATTCACAACCCTTTGGTCTGATTATTGACAACACAGGCAGGACACTAACATTACTTAACTTATAGCTCCGGTTCTGTCTCTTCAACACAACCTTTTATTGATGAAACAGTGCCGTCCTTTTGCAGTAGCCCAGCCCCTAACCCAGCTTCATACTGGCTCATGTTACCCAACCTACAACTAACTTCACCGCAGTGCTCATGTTGAGGAAACAGTCCTGTGTGAAGTGAACAAATGTGCACAGGGATGTTTTTTCTTTTGTAGGAAGGAAACAGGAACTCTATCAATTTCTGTCTGGTGCTTGCCTCTTTAGGAAAGCCAAACATATTTAACTTTCATTCATTCACACCTGAAAAACACTTTATGGGAGCTGTATCGGACAATGTGCTAACACTGTTAACAGTGAAACAGAACACAGCGGTGTAACTTCCGAGGCACGACGGGGTGGGCAGGTACAGCACTGTGCATGGAGCGACATGACCCAATAGAGTGGTCCACCTTGGCTTGACCTCACACTAAGAACAAATTTAAAATAAAAGCTCCTCAAACACTGTGGGCAGAGATGACTGAAACAGCCCACAGGGATTACTTCTAAAAGTGTGCACCTCATTATCTGACACTTCGGCATCGTTAAAAACAACTATACAAAATTGTATATTACACCATTTATAGGTCAAAAAAGACCAAAAGCATAAAAGCTCTCCTTTAAGGCCAGTTTACATTAAAGATTCACGATGACACAAAATGGTTGCATGGAAAGTTGAAGCAAAGTAAACTGGTCCATCTCAGCTCGACTAAAGTCAGCTGACGGTGTCACCTGCATCTCAGCTTGGCGCCTAAGGCCAGTTAAGGAATGAAAGGCACGCCAATAAGCTCATAGCAACGTAACCTGTTGCTAAGAAGTGCAGCATAGAGCAGCCAACAGGAACAGGTGCTCTCTGAAAATACCCCTGATTGGTAAAAAGTCTTGTCAAGGTCTGACTACAGAGCCAAGGAGAGGTGCAGAAGTCTAGTGCTCTTTCAAACCACCTGAATTACAATATGCTGAAAAATTGTTTTGGATTTTTTTGCCTGATGACACTAAAAATAAGCTGCTTACCCCAGCTATAAGCTCAGTGGCAACACACCTGCCTATATAAAATTCAGTAAATTTCTGAATTCAGTAAATTTCTGAATTTGAGTAAAAAGAATTTTAACAAATCAGGTCATCCAAAAAAGTGCACTCACCTGTAAGCGTCCTGACTTGAGGAGGGCAAACATGCTCTGAGCGGTGTTGAAAGCGTGTCTCCAATTGTGATAAGCCACATTCTTCCTGTAGTTCTTCTTTACACTCAGAATCCACTGGCATAAACTCTGCAGAAAACAGAGAGAACAGAAAAATATAATTATCACTTGTGAGTAACTTTTCCAAGCCTGCAAGAGCAGCATCTGAACACAGCACAGTGATTTAAGAATAAAATCCTACTAAGGCAAGACCAAAGTAAATTTAAAAGCTGTTCTTGAGCCACATGGTTTACCTGCATGATACTGGTCTTTTTTGGAAGACAAATATTTTATTTTTTTTCCCCTTTAAAATCAGAATCAATGCAAGTTCTACTGGTACTAAGTAATAGAAGCCTAAACTAACAGAAAAATATGATTTTTTTTGAGTGTTAAAACTTTTGTTTTAAGGTCATTTTTAACTATATGAAATCTTTTTCTTGGAATAAATGTTGATGATCATGTGCAGATGTGTGAGACAAATACATCCAAAAACACTGTAAATGCAGTCATGGAGGCATTGACTCGTACTCACATAAAAAACACACTTAACACATGCATCCATGCAGACGGATGCACACATGGATGAATTATGACCTCAGCAATGCATTGACAGTTTTCTCGGCCTGTATCATGTTTTGAACTTCCTGTTGCCTCAGTTCACTAACCTGCCTCCTGCTAACAATGGAGTAATCGGCTTGCTCATTATCTCACTCCCACCTTATCACTACCTCTTCCGTTCACGCTCTTATTATGTCTCTCACCATGCTGCTGCATTTCTCCTTGTTTCTCGAGCATTTCTCTCCCTCCCTCCCTCTCTTCTCCCTCTCTGCCTGTTTAGAATGAACAGCGGCCTCCATTGTCGAGTGGCAGGGTGTTATGACAGCAGGCTACTGTTAACTGTGTTTGGTTTGGGAGGACAGGGGAACACACACATGCAGACGCCCCGCAATGCACATACATACACAAGGACATTGACATCTTCTTCTTCTCCTTCTACAGAACCAGCATGCACACACTCATGCAGATCTGGCATCAGTTTCTACAAATGGAGCTCATCTGCCTGTCTGCAGCCATATTTTGACTGTTTATGCAGGATTTCTCTATATCTGGCCGTTGTTAGGCCTGTTTGGCTCTATAAATACATACAGAAACACGTTTGAAGTGGGAGTGTAGTATGTGCTACATGTGCCAGTGGAGAAGCACTACATAACATGTTTGCGAGTGTGCATGAGTGAGTGTGCGCTCAGAGTGAAAGCAAAAGGGTATTCAATAAGTGCCAGGTCATGAATGTGTAAGTGCATACATATCTGTGAGGCCACTAACTTGTGAACTGTTTGACCTGCGCAGGTGGGTGTTATTCTCCATAGCGCGTCCTGCCTCCTCAAGACATTTGTTTGTACACATGATGAGTTAGTGTAAGCTGCAGCAGGATGTTTGGGACCTCAACATGTGTGAGAGTCCACATCAGTGTGTGGGTCACTGGGTGGGTGGATGGTCGGTGTGTGTACGCGTTTGCACCCAGACGTTATTGTGAGAGTTAGCAATGCCCTTAAAAGTCGCGTTATCCTCTGAATTAGAGGCTTTAGTGAGAGGCTTGAAATGTGTTATTGTGTTGGATTACATAGCTGCGATATTTGCATAATATATAGTATAGCATAGCTGCTGCAGTGAGAGGAAAATAAACACATTTGAATGGAAAAATTAAATAGTTGACAGAGTGGAGCCTCGTTGCTCTATTGTCTTCTTCTTCTCCACATTCACTTTTTCCACATTTAGCATTGGCTGCTTTGATGCATGCTGAAGGAATGCAGGGTGAGTAATCACAGGAGGAAGAGGGAGAAGGGAGGAGAGAGGTGGATTACAATGATGAACTGAAGAGGTGATGGAGACAATTAAAGAGGCCACAGGGTGAGAAAAGATGGACATTTAAGAGGGAAGAATAGGAGAATGGAGAGGGAGAGCAGGAAAGAGAAGTAGAAAGAGAGTGAGAGGGGCCTCCCTTGTCGTTGTTACGCCGTGTGCAATCATTTGGGTTGATTTGGATTAATGCTTTAATTGGGAAACACACACAGACCGTTAACATCTGTATTCCATAGCAGTGGAGCGGGCGCCAAGACAAACCAATGCTGCGTCACACTGACAGATTTCCTCCAGTAACAAGAGTGCCCAAGCAAAGGCTGTGTGTAAGAGAGACAGGAGTTAAATGGCAAAATAGTCTGAGTTTTAGACTGGGGAGAACACACACTCACACACACAAATAGCGTCTGTAGAAGAGCTGGAAGATTACAGAATTACATCTGGTTTCACAGTATTTCCACACTGCCTATTCGCCCTGTGCATACAAACCAAAATGACTCCCCACCATTTAGAGTTCCCTGAAATATTGTTCGCTAGTTTAAGAGATAACACTTCATTGTTTTTATTTTCAGCGAGAAGGTTTGAGAAATCAAAGGTCAAACCAACACAGACGGGGTTCCAAATGTTGTGAAAAAGTAACTGCAACTCTTCATTATATTGTGAAGAAAAATATGGTTCTTTAACTCCAAGCTACGTACACATTTCTGTCCAGATTGTGGCAGAAAGTTTGGATCAAAAGTAGTTTTTAATTTAGGTACAATAACAGGAAGTGAAAACTGATACCACGAAAAAATTGCAGGACTTGAGAACAACTTTCTCCGTGTTTGACATCATGGTTTTCATCCACCCACTGACAAAAATACACTGGTTGTGTAATGGTTCACTCACACAATTCTTGAGCCTCTTGCGCTATCGAGTCAATTTATCGTGTACGGTCCAAAATTACAAATCAAAGGGATTTCGATCTTTACAGCGTAAAAACCCTATTTCCAAAAACCAATAAAAATTGCAGAGAAAGGAAGACCCCTCTGGAGCAACGAAGAACAGATCCTTAGATGTATACTGAAAAATAAGTTGTTAATGTTGTCAATGTTGGGTCGAGAAATGTCAAACAAATAAGAAAAATAAATCACTGTTATTCTTAGAATGAATTTCTAAGTTTAAGCAAACTTTAATGGCATTACCTGACAGTTCTGTACCTGTGTTTTAAATTAAAACACGTACACATACATCCTTTGTCAGGTGAGGGCTAGGCTTATATGTTGTTGGAGAGGGGTGACACTGTAGCATACAGTGCATAAAATTCATGAGCACACACATTCTTACAGACAATTGTGAGAAAGTGTTTCATGGTGACACACCGTCATTCATACGGCCAGGCTGCCTCAGAACAATATAAGGCTACACACCCTGTCTGTGTGACTCTGTGACCCCTGGGACCCCATGTCCCCCTGACTGCCTCTCCTACCCGGACTGGATCCCAACTGCACCACTCCAGCGTTGACCCCCATTCATTTGCCCCGACCCTTCTTATCAGGTCTGCCAGTTTTAGCTGTCGCACATAGTGTGTAGGCAGCCCCTCCTCCTCCTCCTCCTCCTCCGCTCTCCTCTTTCTCAACCATGCACATGTCCAATCTTTCGAGTTTCCTTCTCATTGCTTTCACACACATCTGAAAGTACATGCTGTGGGAAACCATGCTGACTCGATGTTCACGGACGGCGCAAAGAGCAGAGTCGAGGGTCATGGCTGTGGACTCAAAAGGCAAGGCCAAGAAATCAGACCTTTGCTGAGGGTGATTAATACAACAGAGAGCCCAGGTTTGGTGAGAGGCTTCAGCATCCAGAGAGCTTTCCGTCCAGTTCACTCACACACACACACATATGCATGCACACTGACTGCCAAGACGGCTTTCGTGACTGCTTCCTGGTCCCTGTACGGTTTCATATTCAGCCCAGCGCGTTTGATCATGCAAGCCTGCAACATACTCACATCACCATACCTAATTAACAACGAATGGTGAGGGGAGACACACATACACAAACACACAATGGCAAGTACAGTGCACACCCCCCACCCCACCTTAAAAAACACACACGCGCTCCTGAGCAATATGACCCCTTCCTCATGTATGGATTAACAGAGCTGCCTGTCAGACACACACGCAGCCGCTCTTTGGCCGCGTACCACACACAGTGCTCATTGGCTCAGTAGCAACGAACACACACTCACCGCAGGAGAGCACAGCACAGTCAGAATTTTTAAAGAACGTGAGTCAAAAATGGAAATGGAAATGAAAAGGAAAACACATGTAAGGAAACTCCTTTATCCATTGAATAATAGTACTGAGAGAATAGCAGAGAAAGAAGTTTACAGCACAGATAACAGCTGACCCAAGCTCCGATTTCATGACAGAAAAAATGTTGCACTTAATGATCAGTTTCTATAAAAACAGCAATCTGACTCTCACAGGGTGAAAAAGAGAACCAGAGAGCTCTGACATCTTTTTGACATTTTAACAACTGCCTGTCTTCACTGCAGCTTGTTGACAAGTCTCACCCTAACAGGATGAACCTCGCTCTGCCTCTGGGCCTGAGGACTTTACAGGTTTTGGCCAACCTCACTTACAAGAGTGTAAATTTAAATGCCACGACAAGCCAGACCTGGTCTAATGAGACTTAAGAGCATCCAAAAAACTAGACAGATTTAGCATTATTGGTTCCATTATGAGGTGGTGGAGTGCATTCACCTCCTGCAACTGCTCTGAAAGACATAGTCAGAAACGAAAGTGCACATGCAGCAGCTGGGACTGCCTGATTAGCTCCATCGTTAACTTAATGAAGTGAATCCTGCCTTGCTCTGATGGATTAACACGACTGGAATGGAGAAAATACAGTGTTAACATGTAGGAGGATGTTTCTGTTTTTAAGTCTTGGTGAGTCTGTCCAGTTTTGGGTGACCCCCTCATCCTTCAGCGGCAGAGAAAACAAAAACAAAAAGATTAGGCAGGCCCCAGGGAACATAAACAAGGGGCGGGCCAAATTATGGGTGCTAAAATGTGGCAGAAAAAGGTGGTTTCTTTGTGCCCATTTACTGTCTAAAAATACAGCAGTGCCAACCCAAAGGCCTGCGTGCCCACAGAGGTATCGGTGCCAGCACCTTTTATATAAAGCATCTTCTCTTAACTTGTGAAGTGTAATGAGCATCCTGAAACGTTCAATTACAGATTTTCTACTAACGAGGTAAACAAAGCTTCAAACGCAGCTCTAAACAAAGCTCTTGATGAGGAGTTTGTAGTCAGGTAATACTGGATGTCTCTGAAGTTACGGGGGCGGAAGGTGTTGACAGTGTTAGAGAGCAGCGTCGGTGTTTTCCCATATTTACGTCAGTATTTACGCATGTGTGTACAGGTCCTTTGAGAGGTTTACATACTGAGGGTAATAGGATAACTCTGGCCTCTACCAGAAGAGAAACAGGTGCTTATCTTGTCAAAGCTGTTGTGCTAAGCCAACCTTTGACCCTTGGTTAAGAGCCAATTGAGAAATTAAAACAAGAAATTTGCACTCCTCCGCCCCCACTCCCCGCCCGTCGCTCCTCTCTCTCTTGCACATCCACTCACAGGCACAAAAATGCATGCATGTGGTTAAGGTCAGCCAGATGATGAATCATTTCAGAGCTTTTTGCCAGTATCCCTCACTGTTGATTTGCAACCCAGCTCGCTAAAGAGAGCAGTAAGTGAGAAGACAAAGACATAAACTGAGAAACAAAAAAATGGAGTCAAGAGAGAGATATGGCGGGTGTTCTAGCCAACACGGGACACACAGAGCCGAGTTTCTGGCATAATGTGGAGAAAGGGAAGATCGAGGGGTGTGAGGGGGAGTGGATGGGGAAAAGCGCACCGCTGTGTGGGGTCTGTCTTGCGTGTGTTCACCACCGGGGTCTGGGTTATTGATTTTCAGGCATGAAGTGAGAATATTGTCCAGGGTTTTACTTTGCTCCGCACCGCCTGCCAAGCTCTTTCTAGCAAGTCTCCTCCAATTACTCATGATTCTCTCTGATTGATATTGTCTCCTCATAGCTATGACTGCTAACTGTAATACGACAGCATCAGAAGACCAAGCAGCTGTGCCACTGACAACAGTGAGGCTATTAAAAAAAAAATCATATTTAAAAAATGCTGGTTTTTATATTGTTGTGGAATGACTCTCAAGTATCTGATAACTCCAAAATAAAGGGTAAATTTTGTCTTACGATTTTAAAGTAAGGCTGTCCAGTTAACACTTTTCTTTTTTTCCTTTACATGCTTTCAAAAAATTCTATGCAACACGTGTATATGAGCTAGTGTTAAATGCTACGAGAGCTTGCAATAACTGTCAGCTGTATTCACTTTGATTTTGATTTTTACATTTCTCGTGTTAAATGCCACACAACACATGCACAGTTACGCGTCAAGAAATAAATGTGGCAGTCCTTCTACCACAAAACTTTGACTTTTCATACCTTCAGTTTTTCTCTATCAAAGACTTCTTTTGCATGAATGACTAATTATTGACTAGAATCATTGGAATTTTTTTAGAAGAATGAAAAAGAAGACAAAAGCAGAGTCTTCATAACATGTTATCACTGCTTTTAGAAGATCTAACCTAATCACAGTAAAGTCTCACTGTAGTCATATCCACAATTGTGGCATAGCTATTTAAGTGCATAAAAGTGAATGTTACCAGGACTTCACTTCATTGGCTCAGCTTTTGTCATGTCCATCATCATACCCCTCACACCGCACATGAAACATAGCAGACACAAGCACACACACAAAAGCATGCTTACACAAACACCCCTTCACATATGCATAAACAGGCAGCCGGATGACTGAGGGAAGCTCATGCAGACAAAACCAGACTCGCAGTTACTTGAAGAGACAAAAATTATATTTTTGAATATTTTGAAAAAGTCCAAAGCTTAAGCACAAAGACAGTTTTTACAATTTATTTTGTTTACATAATGATTTTTTGGTTAATGTAAAAGACATTAATAATATGCCACTGAACCCTAACCCTACCCCTAACCCTTAACTTCATTAAAAAAACTCTTAGAATTAAGCAAATAAAAACAATCCAGTGTATTTTCTTATAAAGAATGTGGTGAAAAACATGTTGCCACGAAGCAGATATTGGAAGCCAGGAATAACAGCATGAGGTTTAAAGGAAACCTCTCATTCATGTATTATTACATCTTCTCCTCAGCTACTGTATAGTTTCCCTCCAAAAAGCCAAATTTGGGGGAGCAGCATTCTGACGAACATCTTGACAGCCTCAGGAGCCCAAATGGTCAGGCCTCAGTCCAGCCCTATTGCCTACTGTAAAAATATTCAACTTGTCACATTTCAAATATAAATGGCTGTAAAATTTATTTGAGTTCATTTGCTCATGTTACACTTTTGGATACACAGAAAACTCTAATACATATTTTGTGGCATCTTAGGGAAAATAAATGGTTTGGTATTAGCCTACTACAACAGAACAGATGTAAAGCACAAAGAAACGATGGCAAATACACTCTGATACTCCATGTTAAAAGTGGACATGAATATAAAATTTAAGCCCACAGTAAAAATAAAATCATTGATCATCCCATCATAGAATGATAAATATGTGATGTTTCTTAAGAAACAGTTCACTTAAAAATATGTCATTTTGTTCCTCATCCTCATGTGAATGGAAAGTCAGGTGTAGTGTCTTAGTCCACAAAACATCTCTGGAGCTTCACAACAAAACAGTGGTGCGTTCTCTGAAGTGCAGTGATGTATTCAGAGGGGGGCAGCGGGGTGACTGACTACCCTCCCTGGTGTCCCTAAGTTTGGAAGAAAAAAAAAAACAACACAATGTAAGTGCCCTCATTGATGCCTCTGCAGTGGATAAAAAAAAATAATAAAGTGCTGCTTCAGGTGCCTTTCCAGTGGATAAAATGTGATACAGTGTCCTCTCAGATGCCCTTCTGCTTTATAAAACATGATAAAGCGTCCTCTGGGTGCCCTACCAATGGATAAATGACATACTGGTAAATATAATTGGCCTCCACATGCTCCTACCTGTCACACAATGTGCCTTCATGGGATGCTTCTACACTGCTTATCACCATTCACTGTTTCACATCATGACTTCCTGCACGCTGAAGCCCCACAGCATATAATTATGTTTTTTCTTTTTTAAATTTATTTTTTGCCCCCTGATGCCACTGCCAAGGGGTTCTTAGTGGTACCAGCAGGGGAAAGTGTTTTTTAACTACTGAGTAGGTACTGGGTACCTAAGGGAAGTATTTTGTAATTACTTGGTAATTACTGTACACTTAGGGGGAAGGTTTTTGTAAATAGTGGGTACCTGAGGGGTACTCAGGGGTGGCTCCCATGGGGTATCCAGGGGGTAAATATTTTGTAAGTACTGTGTAAATAGGGGGTACCTGTGGGTAGGTATTTTAAGTGGCTCCTAGGAAGTACCTAGGGGGTAAGCATTTTGTAAGTACTAAATACTTAGAGGATATACAGGGGGTACCTAGGGGTTAAATATTTTAAAAGTAAAGAGTACTTAGGGGTAGGTATTCTGTGAGTAATGGGTGCCTAGGGGGTAACTACACCCCCCAACTATTGCCCCGTATTTGAAAAAACAGTAAACAGCCTATATTGATGCCCTTGTAGTAGATAAAAAATTAAAAAGTGCCCCCTCCCCTCAGGTGTACTTCCAGCAGATTTAGCGTGATACAATGTTGTCTCAGGTTCCCTTCCAATGGATAAAACTTGATGAAGTGTCCTCTTAGAGCCCCTCCAGTGGATAAACGACTCATGCTGGAAAATTAGCTGCCCTCCACATGCTCCCACATTTGAGACAGTGTGCCCTCATGGGATGCCTCTATAGTGAGTTTCACCATGAACTGTTTCAAGTTAGGACTTTTTGTGCGCTGGTGCCCCCACAGTGTAGAGCTAGTGCCCTTTATAAGACGCAGCCTAAGTGCACCACTGCAGAAGAGTCTGGGGACCTGTTTAAAACATTAAAAAAAAAAAGAAAAAATGAAAACACTGAAGCATAAAATGACTACAGTTTTTGCCATGTAGTCCAAGTCACCAGACACATGGAGATCCCAAATTGACGTGAAGACACACTATTTACACCCTTACACAGCAAAAATCTTTACTGTAGACTCTAAATTAAAAGCACTGGCGCTCACCCTGTTGCCTGTTCTTTCTTGTTGATCTCGTCTAGCAGCACATGTACGCGTTTGAGCGTGTGCACCCACTTCAGATGGGGGACAAGCTTGCGCTTGTCGTTTTGAGGCTATAATGAAGATTTAGGTTTTTAAAAAAAGGAGAAAATAAGGTTGATTTTATTTGGGTTTATTGGACCTCCAGAGAATCAGATAGGTCAGTAGGCTGTACGGACCCACCGTATGCTGTTTTGCCTGTTTTCTTTTCTCCCAGCTACTTCGGTTGTGTAGAAGAATGCTGCGATGCTTTATGCTTTGAAGCTCCTGAAATATTTTTTTGATTAAGAAACTCCACCCAGCTTTCTATCGACATGGCGGTGAGTAGATAATGACTAAATTTTCATTTTTGGGTGAACTGTTCCTTTCAGTATTCAAACAAGTTATGTCGTTGACAATTACGTGTCCATACCAGAGTGACTTTTTTTCTTTTGTGGTCAAGCATCAAACTAAAATATGTTGAACCCTGTCTCCCACAGAAAGAAATGTTTTTGGGTTAGTTCAATCAGGCCTGTGTGTCTCCCTGGTGATCCTCAGGCTGCAGAGGTTTGTAGAAGGTGGAGAGCAGCCTGTCATGCTGCAGCCCAAGGGCTCAGGGCAGATCAGGGATTGAGGTTGATAATGAGCAGGGGGATAAAGTAGAGTTATGGAGGTCTTACCACCTTGAGCCCCCAGGTCACACGGCACTGCTGGTGGTCACGGGCCCCTTAATCATTGCAAAAACTCATAGCTTTAATCTGCAAACAAGTAGTTTTGCATAAAGAGATGACTCTGAGTAAGAACTACATTTTTGTTTACTTAAAAAAATGGTAATGAATTAATGAAAATAAGCTCTTTACTGACTGCAGCTTAGGACAGTTTCATGTCACATCATATACTGGATTTTATTTGTTTATTTTTCATCATTTGTCCGAAAAAGTACTGTCTAATTGATTTTCCTTCCTGATGCATTTGCAGGTGGTCTCATGGACAAGATGACTTGACTACTGGTCAGCTAAGCTTTTCAAACGGCTCCTGGGTGATATCCGTGTTGGGTGCTGCACCCAGTCAGCGTGAGCTCTGTGAGGGTCAGAGAGGGAGACAGAGATGAGTGTGTTGTGGGTTTAGCCAGACCTCAGGCTGTGATTTGTTGAAGTGCAACAGACGGGAGTTGACCAGAATCCGAATAAATCACCTCAGTGGCACCAGTGACAAACCCTTGATAATGCCCCTGTTTAAAGTGCATTTGAGCACCTCTAAACAGGCATTAATCAATTTGAGCCAATAGGCTGGCCAATTGTTTAACCTCTTTTACCTTTACAGAGAGTCACTTTGTATTTTAAAAATCTCCCCCAGACATTATTTAAACAACTTGGAATAATAATATCCTGGTTTATGCCGTCTGGTATTGTTTTTGCTCAAAAATGTTCAAATATCATTAAATTTACGTCTCTTTCATTTCATTCATGAACATGCAAGCTTATTCCAAAGTTCAACTGCTGGACACTAATCATCTCCGGCTTCACTGAAAAGTCTATATGAACAAGAGCCGTGAGGATATCAGATTGTCATGACATGGTTATCACGGCCTCAAGAATTGACAACAGCAACATTGTGGACATATCTATAGAAAAGTTAAAAAAAAAATACTATACTGCTATCAGTTAAATGTATCCATATTATTGTTACTGTTTTATTGGGTGGGTTGTCTTTTTTTTCTCTTTTTGCTTAATGTTTTTCACTCGTAATAGAAGTGTCAAGAGGGGGAGAG
>JAPXVT010000001.1:21653609-21665750 GCA_029823135.1 Acanthurus reversus | reverse complement strand
TAAATAAAATACATGTGGAAAAGATTAGGTTTTTAAAATTAAAATAGTCCACTGTAGCACCTTGATATTCAAATGAAACGTCTTCCTAAACTATTTAGGCATGTTTTAACACCATAATAAATGTCTTTGTTTCCCAGGAAACTTCAGACTTACCTTTTGCTGTTACAGCAAACAGAGGAGCCTGTTCCTGTCTTTGGTTATCTAGCTGTATGAGTGTTATTCGTCCATCATAAAGCTAGATAACCGAAAGTAGGAATGACCTCCAAACCCTAAATTTCCTGCATTCAGGAGAAAAAACAAAAGGAAACACACAGACACAAGAAGACATGACGCCTTTTCAGGTAGGTTATGAGAAGTTTTATGTGAACATGAATTTGGGAGCTGCTGGAGTTTCTTTGTCAGAATTAGAAGTGCAACGATTAGTCAACTGCAAAATTGGGTTTACTTTAAAAATGTTCTCCCTCTGGCTTGTTTAGAGTAAATATCTTATTTCACTGAATTCTAGTCCTTAAACAAAAATTATCACACACCCAGTGTTTACACACAAACACACACAAAAAAAAGATTTCCTGTCATTTAACAGGCTACTCAATCTTGAACAAGAACTTCCGAGGGATTTTATTACCAACAGAAACATGTTTACCATCAGGCATCTGTGACCTCAGGGACATTTTTCAGTTATTTAGACAAATAACACTCTTATAGAGAGAAAATATTTTTGAAAATATATGAACATAAAATATACAAATATATTCAAACACACACGACTGCTGCTTCCTTCACACACAGACTCTGCTTGCTGTGTAGTTTTCTCTTCACTAAAGGAAAACAAACATTACAGTAAACAAAAAACACCAAAACAGTGAACTCCTGCTCACTGTACATGTCCCTTTGAATAACTGAAACACTTCAGAATTACTTGATTCCTCTTAATTTCTACTGTAAATTTAAATATATACAATATGCTTTTGATTTGCAAAATTCTTCAAATGTTATTTAATCTCAAATTTCTTTTTTTGAATGGAAATAGACGTTTTTACACTTTTGCTGCCATGCAGATAGAGATCATGCAAAGTGACTTCAAGAATACAATATATGTGTCTCCACATGAGCATAACTTTGTTTCATATAATTATTCAAATCCACAGATTTTCAACCACGTGTTATTTCCACTGTCACAAAAAACAGACACACAGCATTTCTTGCTGAACTTCGGTCATCAATTTAAACAATAATATATGACAAAAACACGACAAGGAACTGATAAAAACTGTCAAGAAAAGAAAACTGTCCACTTGTATCTTATAAACAAACTGATCAGATCAAAACAAGATCAAAATATCCCCCTTTGCTTGTGTTAAAAGGCATAATTGTTATTTTTAATCACAATCCACAATTGCTTTATTGTTTTTAATTGTACAAAAGACACAATACCACACGAACAACACATAATTTTTAGTGTAATTTCTGGCATTATTTGCTGGACAGAGAGATTATTCAAAGTGATACACTCTAAATAATTGTTAAAAATGCAAAGGAAAGAAAAGGATATTTTCTTGAACCTAAACAGCCACTGCAGTGACATGTTTGCTCTGAAACAAAGGCCTCTGGTGGTGACGACACGTGTTGGACTGTGCAGGTTGTAGAGCTCAGCCTCGTTCACCGCCAGAGCCTCACGATTTCTGCAAGGAAGCCATCTTGACAGAGTCGTCCACTGCCTCTAATATGGTGTGCTGGCACATTAATTGCTCCATCAGACCTTAATCAGTTCGTCTGTAAGTCTTACATATATGAAGCTAATTAGTGAGGTCACATCACTGAGACCTTTTAAAGGCCAATCAATGAGTTACATGCAGCTGCTGAAGGCCTAAATCAGATTTTTGGGGGATGGACAATCTAAAGACATCCGAGCACAATAAAGCCATTTGAACATTCTTGCACGCCTGACACATCTGAGACCCTTCTCATGTCATAGGAGGGAAATAATCTACTGAAAAGTCCAGTCGAATGAGTTTAGTCATGTTCACAGAGACTACACTCTGTATCCTGGATGAGCAAATATTACACAATTTTTCAAAGAAAAAAAAACTCCACTTAAAGCAATTTTTACATGCCAGTTTTATATAAAACATGACATAAAAAATGATTAGGCCTAATAACTCAGGACATTTTAAGGGCCTGCAGTCACCTGTCAGATCAAATGTGACTAGGCCTTTTCCTTATGATTGACAGTGAGAGAGAGAGAGAGAGAGAGAGAGAGAGAGAGAGAGATCTGAATCAGGAATTCTACTGAAAAAGAAAATTACGACAGTTTAACAAAACGTGGAAATGTAACACTGTTGTGCTTGAAGTGTTTGTTTCCTTTAGGAAAAACCAAATCGTTCAGTTAAATAATTCAAAATATTAGCATAGCTTATATTTAGAGGAATTATTTGGGTGAAAATTGTTAGAAAATGAAGAACTAAATAAGCTTTGTTAGGCCTTTCATAAGGCCACGCATGAAGCTTCTTCCTGAGAGCAGTTAGGAAAGGCCATGACAACAGGCCTTTCTCTTAATCTGCTTTTTAAAAAAAAAAAAAAATAATCATAATAAGAATAAGAATAACAAACAACCTCATGCACCCTTGTCCCGTATTAATGTAGCTATTAATAATTAGTTATCATTTCAGGTGTAATGGATGTAGGCACAGCCACGTGTCCCATGAACAATATAGACGGAGAGAGGTCTGACTTTTTTTTAATAGGCCAAAAACGTTTGTCAAACCGCGTTAATCGTTAATTGTTCGATAAGCATTAGGTTATTGTAAAGAAGTCAGAGCCAAGACCGGAAAGACAGGCCTGCATTTAAAATCATTTGCATAACTCAGGGGCTAAATGATGAAGATTTGTAGTAGAGGGGGAAAAAAAGAACCTTTCCTCCTTTGCCTCAGTTTGAATCATCCGTCAGTTTGTCAGTTTTCACCTCTCATTTTTACAATCTGCACTGTTCCTACATTTGAAACAACTCCCTCCTTTTTTTGTTTTAAATGTTTTAAAATTTTTAGGAGGTTTTTCTCCGGGGTTTTTTTTTTTTTTTTTGGTGGTGTTGAACAGAGATGAAATATTACATGGAGAGGCAGAATGAAACTGAACTTAATTGAGACAGGCCTAGTTTAAAATGCCTACAATTACATAACCTACAGGCTTTACCACAAAAATGATTTAACCTGTGTAATTATAAAAATAAAGCCTTTATATCGGGCTAATAATTACTCACGTCCCAGTCAGTTTATCTCCGCGGTGCTGAAACAGAGAGCAGGACAACGTGCCGCAAACATAAACGCTTCGTGCAGAAACTCTTCATCCGACATTAGCGCTCTCTGTCGGTCTCTTCGTCAGACCACTGCTGTGGGATAAAAGCAGGCCTGCCAAGAAAAAAAGAAAGAAAGAAAGAGTGGCCTTACAAAGATGGAAAATAAAGGAAACAATCACGAAACTCGAGTCGATAATGAATAGGAGCCAGACAATCTCCGCATATTAACATAATTGCATAGAAACGAGGGGAGCAGAGAGAGGATTTAAAGGCGCAGCAGCATCCGCTGGTATCTGCGAGTCTGCACGACAGGACGACGGTCTGTATGCAGATTTACATTAATGGATAATAAAATCGCTGATGGTCGTGTTCTGTGGGAATTTATAGAATATTTTTAGGCTATAAAGTTATAGTATACTTCAGTTACCTGAGTCCTCCTTAAATAAAGCCTTACTTAAACTCACAGAGGCCTCCATTAAAAGCAGAGAAATGTTCATTTATAAGCAAAATAAAAACATATAGACTTAAATATGGGAAACATTCATGTCATTCAAGGAGAGCTGCAAAGAGTCACATGTCCCCATTACTGTCATCCCACCTGCTCAAAAACCTTTGATCAGACACCAAAAGTTGTTAGAAAAAAAAGGTAATAATTTGTTAATTGTTCGATTTTTCAATGAAAAAAATAAAACAGTGAAATGAAAATGAAAATTCTTTAAAAAAAATTTGCCTTCAAATTGCCAGGAGTTAAATTCTGTCGTGGAAATACTGAGCTCTTTCTTATTGTTAATTTATTATTTTTTATGTTGTCATATTTAAATATTGACCACTGTACTTAAAAATACTTGGAAAAAAACTACAGAATCCTACTGTGTGCAGATGTTTTGATTATATAGGCTGATGTCAATTCTGCCCAAATTGCTAAAAACTATAAAATCTCAAGGAGAAGCAAAGAGGTCTTAATCTCAGTGAGAGTTTCTGCTTTAATGTTTATCGAAATAAAATGATCAAATGTTGCCAAAAGTGATCATTATGGATAAGACAGTGACAGCATGTCCTGCTCTTGGAATAAACTCCAACAGTGTGTCTTATAATGCTGTTACAGGCCTGTTTTTATTTACCAAACTGTGTAAAGGTTGTTGTTTTGTAACAGTCAGAGGCAGGGCTTGAAAAATAAAAGGGGAACTGTTCCTTTATTAGACACTAGACTGTAATTAGACCAGCAGCTGGGGGGAGGGGCCGGTGTGAAGCTGGGTGATAACATTAGCTCATAGTGAAATACTGTAAGACTACCAACACAGAGCACATGTGTAAATTCCCCATTTGTTTCGAAATTTCGTTCTTAAATTAAATCATTTTTAATTAATTAATTAAATCAATTGAAACACATTAGAGATTCAAACCAGGTGTGAAAATATAGATTAATTTTAAATATAATGTATTGGTTTAACCCCAGAAAAAAATAAATATAGTTTTTACTTCATTATTGTCTAATAGCTGAAATATCTATATTTTTAATAATGTAAAATGAGTCTGTTGAAATTTGTCAATGATTTCTCAAATAACTGAAGAAATTCTTAAAATGATTTTGAGGCAGAACATTTGATTTTACTCAAATTTAAGAGCTTTAAATGGACGAACACACCTGCGCCTGACACGCACCAGCACACGTGCAGCACTGACTTGCAGAGAAACAGTTCAGCTTTCAGAGGATGGGGGTCGACGCTGCGCTCGAACTGCAGGGGACCCTGTTGGTAAACACAGCCAGAGCCACATTATCATTCTCATTTCTGAATTGCTCCACAATGGCTGCTGTGTGAAAGGAGCACTTAACAAAGGTCCACCGTGCACTTCTCTTTCCCACCACTGTGAGAGGTTTGCTGCAGTAATCTCAGGGCCATGAGGTGGGAACGTCGCGTCAGACCAGACAGGGACAGATGCCTGCAAAGCCGTGCAGCCACAAGAGTGTCTCCTGGAAAAGTTGTGCCTTTGTCCTCATGTCTCTTTATGTCTGTAAGGGGCTCCCTCACAATGAATGTGTGTGAGCGTGTGTTCACATGCCAGAATCTGCAAAGATGTAGTCATCCCTAATGTCTTGTTTGCTTTTATTGTGGTCAACCAACACTTAGAGAAAACTTCACAATACAAAACATTAAACCAAAACAAAATACAGTAATTCTATTCGACATGGGTTACATATAAGCAGACAATAACGTAGGAGGAAATTCATTAAAATAAAGTGTTCGTCATAAAACACACTCGGACTTTCTTGATATGGGGATTCCCAGTGTGACTCGAAAGCAGGTTAAAAAATTAAATTTGCTCAATATAAATCTCACATCCTGAATTCTCTTAAACCCGAGACAGATCCATGCCTGTCGAAGCTCACACAGCAATTTTGTCTGTAAGCAAGAAAAAGAGGCAGAACACATGGAGCCTTCTTTCAGTGTAAAACACACTTAATGGATATTTTCCTTTCAGTAGTAGCCTATTTTCTATGGGTTTACAGGCGTTTTTACAGTAAACTTAACAGAGGAGTAAATATACTGCAGCCCAATATAGTAAAAAGACATTAAGATACACAAATATGCTGATCTTTAATAAAATGTAAGTGTCCAGGAGAGAGTTGGCTCAAGTGGTTTGTTTTGGGGTTTGATTTTATTAATAGAGTAGCAGATTTATTCAATAAAGCACACAGACTGTAGAATGAAACCAGCGGCAGAGCTGCAAGCTTTGATTGCCAGGTCTCATCCTTGGCAAGGGCTGTTTTGTTTCCTGTGCTGAGACTTCGCAGTGAGACCCAGCACGTCTCTCCTCGTCCAAACAGCTCATGTCTCGGTAGCAGAACCTGTGCAGAACGTGAACGACTGTGAACTCGTTCTCTCTCTGAGGACACTTACGTCCCTGCAGCATCCTCTCCCTCCCACAAGGACACCGCAGCTGCAATCCTGTCTTAATCTGGGGATACACACGATTATCCTGCCATGGCTTGTTCTTGGCTTTGTAACGGCGACAGGGGACCTTTCACAGCTCGTTTTTTCCCATGGTCGAGTGGGTCTGAGCAGCTAAGACCCCTGATGTGGACTAGTCGCCATTCAGTGGCTTCAAGCCGGAGCAAATGAGCACAACATGTCACAGCGACCCTGACAGATAGATGAAGATAAATCCTGAATGTTGAAGATATAGCTATATTATTGCTATGCTGAAGTCACGTAATTATGTTTGGTAAAATATTTAGTAATCTGTGCAAATTTAAATCATATTCCACAAGACTACATTGTTAGATAAGTGATAATATGATAAAAACATAACTACTATCATCATCACATTTGTAGTATTAGCTGTCAAAGTGGTCATCCACATTAATATGTAACGTAATTTATACATTAGTTTTGACTTTTAACTGTATATTTTGTTCATTTGACCAAAAAAAAAAACAATTTAATAACTCAAGGCCCATTTTTAAAAACTTTCTTCAACCTCATCATTTTTAGCTAATCTTTATTTAAATAATCCCAAACAAGACAAAAAAAATCAGGATAAATTATGATAATAAAGCATTTGTTTGGTCATGATTGAAACAGCAGATTTTTAACACATATATAAAAGTAGTTTGGGAACTAAACCACAGAACAAACTCTGAGGAGTGGATTTCCATTCTGTCCCGCCAGTCATTCAGACTGCCAGTCAAGTTCAAGTTCACAGGGGTAGAAATGTCTCGACTCCTCATTCAAGTCTGCGTTCCTCCCCCCCAAGACTCCTCCTCCCCCCCTCCCTCCCGCCCTCCAGCTCATCCTCTACAGAGAGTGCATGGCGTTACTATGACAGAGGGGCTGTGGCGTTGTTATGGCAGCAGGCCGGACGGCTCGGCAATGTGCTGGTGAAAAGGACAGCATGTAAGAGAGAGAGAAAGAGAGAGAGAGAGAGACTCAGGCTCCCCCCAACAGCTGGGCACAGGCACCCCCATCCCCATCTTACAACCGCTGCCCCCCTCGTGCCTTTCAGACACCCAGACCCTGGGAACACCAAACACACACACACACACACACACACTGCACGCCTCTGTCAACATCATCTTTCTCTTCCTCCCCCAACCAACATCGTACTTTTGTGTGTATCCTTGCATTCATCCACCACTTAACATCACTTTTCACCTACACTTCCAGCCACCTCCCTCCGTCCCACACACACACACACACACACACACGCACACACACGCACACGTACACACGCATACGCACACACTTCATCGTACTCTACTCTCATAATCCATGCTCTTATTGGATTGCATTGATATCAAGTGGAGTAGTTCAGATTTAAAAATCAAACCTGAAATAAAAATGCCTTTGCGTCAGTAGATTTTTAAACCAAATGTGTGTGTGTGTGTGTGTGTGTGTAGAGAGAGAGAGAGGTCTCATTCAACTTTGAGCATGAAAGACTGATCATTTGCATAAACTGCATGCTGTCTGAGGGGTTGGGGGTGGCAGCCATACTGAGAAAAGATATGAGAGAACATGAAAAAAAAACAGAAAGCACGATCCTGCATTGTGAAGCTGTAGGAAGAAAGAGAAGGCCTGAATGAGAGAGAGGGTGAAAATTGGCAAAGAAAGGGTCTTACCATGTCTCCCAGTGGGATTAGATTGTCCTGGAACCTCTTTATATATAATTTGGGGGATCTGGCAGCGGCACGGCTGCAGGAGTGATTTTAAATCAAGCTCCCGCCTGAACTTCGTTTGAGTTACATATGCAGGGATGATGCAACTAGTTGAAGAAACGTGTTAATGTTCAGTCTTTTTATGTGACCGTGACTGCATGCAAGGAAAAGTCCTGTGTGTATTTTGAAATCATCAGAGCTCAGGTTGATTTCTCTTGTTGTGTTTGTTTTGTCTTATTTCAGAGAAGGATCCTGATGGTGCCGGTGAGAACATCCTGTAAAGACTGATCTGCGTGCAGCTCACATGGATTCATGAGCCAATGCATGAAGCTCTCTGCAGTTATACAGCAGCGGCGAAGGGTTCTCTGCCACATGTATGGACTCCAGATGTGACTCAATATTGTTTAAGTAGTCAGCGCCTTTCGCATAAAAACAGCTGGTTAGAAAATCAGTTCTGACACTAAGAAAAGTTGTTGTTTTTTTTCAGAAGCACAGGCATTTTAATTTTATTTATTGTAGAAAGCATGAAGCATTTTGAGGAAAACGTGAGCTTTGATTTGCTCTTGTCAATGTAATATCAAGTTTTTGTCTTCATGGTTGAATATTTTGGATTTTATTAGAATTTGTTTTTTTTGTTTTTTTAAAAAGGCTTTCAAAACAAATGTGTGATATTTTATATTTAGTCGAGTTGTAATAACATAACTTTCTAACTTATTACATGTAATGAAAATTATTACTGTGTTCAGTGTGATGGCCAATGAGCTTAAATTCTTTAATATGCTAAGTCACATTAAGTCTCATTTGTTTTATGACAATTACATTTTAAAGGGAATATCACAGACTGTTTCTTAATTACAATAGCAATAATTCACACATTGTGAATAAACAGGTTTAAAAACATGTAATGTGCCACTGTCTAATTATGTGATCCACTGATTTACACAAATGTCTTTTTTTAATCCAGCTTCTGAATGAAGAAATCTCAGGGTTCAAACCTGCTGAACATTGTTTTAGTGGGAATTAAATTCATAAAATTAGAATTACATGTGTGACCAAATAACATGCAAAGTGCTGCAGTCTTGATATTATGCTGCATATTGCAAAAAACTGCATGTTCTTTGATTATTTTTTTTAATTAAAAAATTGTTAAGATTTAAAATGAAAAGATTTGCTGTGACAAGAATATATTCAGTTCATCATAACAGATTTTCTGTCACATGAAAGAGCATAGCTGATTACGTAAAAACTGGAAAATGTGATTCAATTGCATTTTAATCATGTAGACCTACGTCTGTTTTTGTTTGTTTGTTTGTTTGTTTGTTTGTTTGTTTGTTTTAGATGACATGGTCTTTAGTAATTCGTATGCAAATCCCTTCATTAAATGTTTGGCTGATGTTTCATGCACAGATTGTGAGGAAAAAGCTTTTGGATACTTGATCAAACCAGTCACACCATTTTTTTTAAATTCCTCAACAAAACACACATGCAGATTTTTTTTTATCATAAACATTTAATCTTTAAAGATTCTTCTTTTTGCAGTTGTTAAAAATTGCAGAACATTTTTTGCCAATATGCTGCCATGGTAGCTGCAGATGCATGACCATGATGTGTCCTCCTTGCACTGACTACAAAAAAGGTGCCATTGACAATGACTCAGCCTTTCTGTATCGAGGCTTTCTACTCGTGTTTAATTTCCCTTTTCTGAGATTTTTCCTTTTGTGCTGTAGCAGCAATAGAAGAAGCAGGTGAAGTTTTAGAAAAATGGAACTCAAACTTGTTTTTGCTTCAATTATTTCATAAATTGTGTGACTAAAAATATCTGAAACACTGACAATTGTAACATCCCCATTCTTCTTCAAGTAATCACAGAAAATACAAGAACAAGAGTTTATTTCCACTGTTAAAGCTGTTCAAACTATTTTACTTTTTCAGTAGCTGTCCAAATAGAAACCAAAAGCCTTTTGTTAAATAAATGTGAAACAGTAACTCAATCCATTGGCTGTAAAATTATGTTAATTATTTAGTAGTAGTGGTAGTGGTATCTAAGTAGTGTTGTAGCAGTACAATTAGCCATATTAGGTGTGTATCACATTTTAAAAACTAATTCATTAGATGAAACAACTGAAGATGACAGGTAAAATTAAGCTGTGGGAATTAAGACAATAACATAATAATAAGATATTTAACTTTTTGTCTTCATTCCATCGTATTGATTTTTCCCATTATTTGCATCTCAGTTCCATAATGCAATAATTTGTATAGTTTTGAGTACCTTTAAATTACCTGTAGAACTTATTTTGCATATATGATTTTAAGATTTTAAGTTTAACATAATGTTTTCTTTGTTATGCTGACTGATCTGACAAACATTCAGTTTTCAAACTTGTTTAAACTTGTCTGGACAGTCCATGAATACAGGCGTGCACACACTCCATCATGCACACTCTCTGTCTCTCTTCTCCTCTGTGTCTCACTTTGTTGTGTGTGTAATAGTTTCTAACGGTTACAGCTCATGAATTGACCAGCCTCTGGGAGGTATATAAACATATTATCTTTAATAAAGTCTGAAGGGTTAAATTTACTCCCTGAGGTATTTCATACGCTTAGTGCTTTCCCATACCTGATACCAGCTTGTCGTGCTAATCGATTGCAGTCTGGGGTCTGTCTGCGCAATTTATTTTCAATGTAACCACGTAGGAAACCGTAAAGAGAGTGAGTGAGGGAGAGAGGACAGACAGAGTGTGCTGAGACGTGCTGTCTCTGCTTTGAGACGCAAATAACTGCAGAATTAAAATTGGGAGAGGTGAGGCCTTTAAGCAAGGAAGGGAAAAATAGCAACAAATTGCTCAGGGACTGGTGTGGGGGGGAATGTGATAAAATAAAGACAAACAAAAAGAGAGAGATGAGGAGATATGACTCAACTCCAGTTAGCTGAGAATGTGAATGAGTGCTCATCATCTCTGATTTAATTGGCTTTAAACATGATGAATTACATCGCCGTGCTCACCAAATGCTTTTAAAACATCAAAAGGCATTGACTGGTGAGATGGGCCCCAATGCTGCTGGTTGCCCACAGAAACACACACTTTGGCCTCATCGTGTATCGGCCTGTCTGTGTTGTTTTGCTGTAGGTTAGTAAACTGCCTCCCACAACTTAAAAGCCCATGTCCAGACTGCTTCAACCTGCTGAAGGACAGCAGGAGTCATGACCTTTCACTCTCCTGGGACACAAGTTGACCCGACACAAGCCAACACCCACATGTGTGCTCCTCTCATATTTCTGCTTTCATCAGGCTCAAACAAAATACTGACCAATCACACGAAGGTGTCAGCACATTTTTACCCTATGCCCTTCCCAATCCTGATCTTTTTTATGTTAGCAATAAAATCTGACTGTACACCTCACAGCTGTTATTGTTATTCCACCTTAAAGGCAGCGGCGCACACCATCAGTGAGGCATTCCTCCTCATTCCAAATAAAAAATAATCTGTAAAATCATGAATGATGTGAAGCTGCGTCTCGTGAGCTGCTGGCTGCAGGTGTTCTCTCTCACGGCACTCACTGTGTTTTCATTCATTAATTCTGCTCAGTTTTGTCAGATCAATGTTGTCTTTTGTGGTAGGAGTCACTGCAGGTCACATTTCTCCCCAAAAGCTGAGAAATGAATGTTTCAGGCTGTGCTGTAGAGAACAGAGCCTACTTGTGTGCTGTTATTATGCTTAAATAAAGTAATACTGATCATGGCGTCACATTCATGACACAGCTTCAGCTCAAATCTGGAGTTTAGGCAACAGTTTACACAAGACAGGACTGAATTTAATGTGTTCTGCTTATCAGGGCTTTCGTGTGAAAGCACCAAAATGTGGCCCTCAGCATCATTAAGTACATTTCATAGCAGGAAGTGAGACGCTCAGCGTAAACTCAGACGTCTCGTCCTGCCTCATGAATGACGAGCAGGCAGCTGTAGACCAGGTTTGTGTCTGAGGAGGGCTGCAGATGATTATCCAGTCATTTATATCTTCCAACTCAGTGAGCTTTAGGTCTTGTACTCCACGTTTGCATAAGAATAGAATCAGGTCCTGTGAACTTCCCCAACCTATTGACCCAGCTCCCCAGACATGAATAGCTCTGCTTTGAGGCTCCCCAGCCTCTCAAACAGGCTTTAACCATGCCTTAAGTCCCAATCATGGTAAT
>JAPXVT010000001.1:21642611-21653509 GCA_029823135.1 Acanthurus reversus | reverse complement strand
ACAGGCTTTAACCATGCCTTAAGTCCCAATCATGGTAATTTAATATATCTTAAACCCCTGGCTGTTTTGCTGGAGCCTCTTTACAGTTTGTTTTAGGCATTCTCTGCTTCTCCACTCATCAGAACGACTCCTCATTTGGCAAATTTAAGGGTCTGCTGTGGCACTACAGGGTCCATCTCAGCAGCTAAATAAGCCTTGATTCCATATAATTAGAAAAAGTTTTTTGATTTTTTTGTGTTTTCCTTTTTATTATTCAGTCTTTTATTCATGAAAATCAAGGATGAGTAACTAAAGAACCACTGACTGATGCTATCTCATATGCATCTGTGGCTAAAAGTGGCAGCTCCGGTAATGTGGAGTCTGTCATCAGTGAATTTATTGTAACATATGTATACATCAAGTTGAAACGGTCTGAAAAAAAAACAGCGGAAAGGGCTGATCTGAGACTTCACACAGTATAAAACTGTAATTTATTAATATTTTTTTGTAATTTACAGGCATTTACAGCAAATGATATTTAAAAGATAAAGTACATAAAATCATTTTCCACGTGAGTAGAAATCATATTTGTATTTCTTACACTTTTCTGGTGTAACTTGGTATATAAATGGTGAAACAATGTTTCTTTACCATTTGGAGCTGCTATCTAATATTTTGAGAGTTTATTAGTTAAAAAAAATGTGAACATTTTTACATTCTTATAGGCATTATTCATTTACATTTTATAGGCATTGCCATTTTCTTCTATTTTGTCTCCCTGGCAAGTTCACACTTTCTTAATGGAAAAAATGATGATGGGTTTATGCTTAAAAGAGAGATACTATACTTGTGAGGTAAGGGTAGTTCAAAAGCTGCTTAACAATAAAAGATATTAATGCATAAAATTCTGCTAAAAATGAACACGGATTCAGACGGTTAAACTCCTCCACTAATGCCAGCACCTTTAGAGACAGAGAATGTTTCTTCTTTCTTTTCTCCTCCACTTCTTTTTACATTTTGAGAGGGTAAATCATGCCAAAAAACCCTCTCTCTTTTCTCACCCAACTGACACCAGCAGTTTCTGAGCGTGGGTTGAAGATGCTCTGCAGGTACAGCAAAGAAAAGCAGCACAAAAAAAGCATCTGGGACCTCATGCACTGCACCAGTTGCACCTCCTGTAGTTATGCCATTGTCTGGGCCTGCAACATGACCATGCGTGAGCACCATGCAGGCTAATTGCTTTGCAAATTATCTCATCATTTACTGAAATAGACAATAAAAGTGATGGTCCAAAAATGAGAGACAGCTCCTGGTGCCTATTAAAGTTTCATTTCCTGTAATGAATTTTAGAAACATAGGTAATTAAATGTAAAAGCTAGAGACAAACACTAACATGGCGTCACCTTGTTTCCATTTATTGTTTAAGCCTGAAGATTTTTCCACCATCAAACTTTTTCCATAAATCTGGTGGTTGGATGGAACTGAAGGTTTCTTGGATTGATTTAGAATTTAAAGAAGTTATATTTTGCTATTTCCTAATGATTAAGGGTTTTTTCGGGGGATGGGGGTGGGGGGTTCAGCTCAAGAAACATGCAATTACCCCACAAGGTTAATATTATGTTCATTTTTAATTCATAACATGTGCTCTTGAATAATTTGTAGCTAATTTAAAATGAGTGTCCATTTAGATCACAGGACATAATTTCCTCATCGCGAGTTTGTTTTAATGAGCTAAGTAAAATTTGAATTATATTACTAACAAGAATATGACTGTATTTATTACTAAATTAGTCCAAACTTTAAGGTAATTTCAGGGACGGACGATATTTTTCTTGTGTTGTTGAAGGCACGATTTAAGGAAAGATACTCTCAGAACAGGACACATTCAAAAGCCTCTTGATTCTTACGGTTTTATATTCTGGTGTAGACACCAAAAATCCAAAAACGATATTCTCTGTAAAAACTGTACTGTAAACCTTTACATCTCCTGTTTCTTTTTACTATTGTAGTGAAAAAAGACAAGCTGTGATGACATTTTAATGAAGGGGTCCACTGCATACACTTATAGAACAGCTGAAGTGTATTTTTCTATTGTGTCTGCTGCTAATGACAGAGAAGAGAAACAAGTACATGACCTGTTTCTCAAAACAAGTATATAAGCTGTTTCAAGGGCTAAATTCTTTACCTTTTTGTGTCAGATTTTGGGGTTTTTAGGGCCTTTATTTGGACAGAAGAGCTGAAGGTTTGGACAGGAAAGGGGGGACAGAGAGGGGTTGACATGCAGCAAAGAGCCACAGGGTGAAATCAATCCTGAGGCTGCTGCAACAAGAACACAGTCTCTGTATATGATCCGCCTGCTCTACTGACTGAGCTACAGGGGCACCCTGAAATTCTTAACTCTTTACAGTTTGGGTTTAATGTTGACAAATATTCTAATTATTTCAGTGTTGTGGCAAATGGACCCAAACTGCCTCGTAAGAAGGATATATGAAAGATCTGCTGTGATTTTGTTACCGGAACCACATGGCAGAAGAATAAATGAACATGAGTATGAGAAGCATTAAGTCCAGCCATCTTTTCTAAACACATGAAAATAAAAAAGGGACAATATATTCATTGTCATTGTCCATGTAAAATTAATGCTTTAATTTTAGGTTTAAAACATGTGTGAGACCAAATAAACGAGCTGCCTGTGTCATTGTCACTGTGGCTCCACCTGCTGGAAAATAAAGCACAGTCTGCTTCCTCACTAAAAAATGAATACACACACTCATTTCATCATACCTTCATCTGTACTATCTCACATACAAGCAGACACAATCACACTGGATACATACACACAAGCAACAACAACTCCACCTGTTAAAGTCATGTTTGAGTGTGGCTCCCTGAGACTGGAGTCAGAGCAGAGAAACGTTTGTGAAGGATCTCATATCCAAACTGCACGTTTCCCTACTTACACAACACACACACAAAAAAAAAAAGAAATATGGAAACATTATGATTAAATAACTAAAATTGGACGAGTTTGTGCAAAGTCCACATGACATGATTCTGTATAAAATCAGAACCCCTCTGAAAATGAAATTATTCACTTAGGGAGTTTACCATTTAAATACCAGATTACACATTTAAATAATGAACTTTCAATCATCCATCTCATGTTTTCAATGCAGAGCATTGTTTCAGCTTGGATGGTTGATGAGCTTGGGGGATGGGGGCACACACGGATATTTTCCCAAAGACGGAGATGGGACTGGTCCTGAAACAAGGACCTCATCAAAGTTCAGGACACAAAAACCTTCCAGTTCTGTAGATACGCAAACCCCTGAGAGGAGCAATGTGTGCAAGGCAACAAAGCACGCATTTGTTTCTTTTCCCTCCACGTCCCAATCAAAGCCTCTAATTAACATGGTTTCTTTTCACATAGTGGAGACCAAATAGTAGCAATTATCTGTGCAAACTTTGATGAGGTGGAATCTCTCACTCGACAATAATCTGAGTCCTTGGTCGGGTTCACTGCACAACCAGAGCTTATTGAGGCCTATTCTGCAAAAAAACTAATGTTCTCTAATGAAGCTCTATACAATGATCCATGCCATGCCAAAAACACACACACACACACACGCACACACACACACACAAACAAACAAATCTTGTTTGTTTCTATCAATCATTTGAAGCCTCTTTGGATTCAGTAATCACTTTAATTTTTGTAAAGAAAACGACAAAAGCAAACACAGTAGACTGGACTTTCTGGTTATCCAGCAAGATGTGCAGGCTGAGAGTTTAGCGTTTTACATCTGAAATGCAGAATCATCCCTTCCTCTGCTCTCCTGTTTTAACAACCAACCCACGTCTCTGGTGTGTTTCAGCCAAACCAGACAATAGGCAGACCAGAGGTCACTCTGTGCTTTAGTTTGGAAGTGTTCTTGTTTTGAACATGCACAGTAGGAAACCGTTTTTAGCCAAGCTAGCTGCATGATTCTAGGAAAGGCTCTGTGATGAGGTAGTGAGAAACTTAATATTATACTCAGCAAGTCTGATTATTGCTGTGATGTACTTTTAGAATGAAAACTGACTTTAAAATGAATAGTTTGTCGTGTTCTTTATTAGCAGTTTAGAGATGTAGATGTTATAGCAATTTTAATGAAGCATTTTTGTAGTCTGGGTCATGGTGAGGCACTACTTTTTCCTGGGATCTCACGTAGAAAAAGTTTTGGGACATCTGATTTAAACAGCTATGGACCTCCACGAAATTAGTACTCAGACTCATCATCAGCTGAATCTGTATTTAGTTTGTGTTTAGTGCTAGGACTTACATTCTACACATGTTAAACATTATTTCTGTTAAACCTCAACATGTTGGCATGCTGACATTAGTTTTGGACTCATTTAACTGTCATTTATCATCAGACATTTTTAGCATAAAGCAACTACAGTGGATAACGTACATTGTGCACAAATGAAATTCATTAAGTTAATATTCAAATTTAGTAAAATAAGATTTTTATTACCCTGGACTGCTAACGGTGTTTCATGTTCAAGTTCAAGTTTATCTAACAGCCAGTAAACCAGAAGAAGCCAATGAGAGAGTCCTGGAGGATTCATTGATTTTTACTTATTGAGGACAAACAATTAAGGTGGACATGCTCTTTCAGTGTTGCTACTTTGGTCCCAAAATAATTACTTTTCTATTACTTTTGTCCTCATTAAACTGAAAAAAAAAAAAACTGGACCATTGATCTGCTGATTCCTTGAATGCACTGTCTTAAGAAGTCTATGAAACAGTATTTGATTGATTGGACTTCATTGTTGGTTGATTGACTGATGGATTGATTGTTGGTTGATTGATTGATTGATTGATTTTACTTCATTGTCAGCCGAAGCTGAAATATTTTGTGCGCCAACAGCTGCTTCATTTGCAACATCACATACGGACAGAAATTTAGACAAAAAACAAAAATACATACTTTTACATTACAACTCAGTCACAGAGACATAAAGCAAACACATGGCACATCAGCATAAATTTTATCTAGGATTACACTCCCCGTTTAACTTTAGGATTGACTGGTGCACAGAAGAGTGCTTCAGTCTAACTCTATTTGGTGACATAGTTATGTATATTTATGTCATCTGCATATATGTGCTATAAAACCATGAAAGTTTGTATGGTTTCAGCCAACAGGAGCATGTTAAGATTAAAAAAGAGTGGTCCAAAAATTAACCCTTGCGGTACTCCACACTTTGTAGGGAGATGCTCTAATGTACAGTTACCAACTTATACAAAACAGTTTCTGTCATAAAGGTCGGACTTGACCCAAATGTTACCTTCAACCTTCTACATCTAAATCCAAACATTAAAGTACAGCCTGCCTCTCATGCTAAAAATACTGTTTTATGTATTTGTTTTGGAAAAAAAAAAAGCGTTAACACGTAAGCAAGATTCCACACTTACACGTAGCTACGAACAAGCACTACCACACAAACAGAATATTTATTGGACCAGGATCCATGTGCCTGTGAGTCTGAGGGAAAATGCTGAATTTCATCAGGAGAGCTCACAATCACCGGGCCACAGTGTGTCTCTGTGGTCGGCAGGGCAATGTGCGCACATCAGGTTTTGTGAGGCTCTGACAAGATGTGACAGCACAGCTCTCACTCAAAGATCCACGAATTTGGTCCATTTTTCTGCCTTTTCCATTTACAATGCTTCAGTGGAGATTTCTTTATTTAAGAACGGACAATGGTGTCTTTCTTTCTCATCCCCCTCTCTCTCTCTCTCTCTCTCACACACACACATACAGACACATACACACAAAAAGCCTTGCTGGCAGACGCACGCACACTTGCTTGCTGTCATGCTCATTTTGATGGTAATTAATGACATCACCACTGCGTGCGGGTGCATGATGGTGTGTGTGTGTGTGTGTGAGTGTATGTGTAGGGGGGGTGCGTTTGTTTGTTGAGCAAACCGTGGGAACAGGGAGCTCTCCAGGGTGGCGAGTCAGGGCCTCCAACAATACATATGCTGTTGCTTTTCACCCAAACACCCTCCCTTCCCAAGAGAATCATTCCTCTCCCCTCCTTTCCTGTCCCCTTCTTTCCCTCCTTTTTTTCCATGACTTTCCCTCCCTCGTTTGCACTTGTCGCAGTGTGAAGTGTGAGATTACTGCCCCCTCTCTGTCGAGTCTGTCTCCTCAGCTTTAACTCAGCTGTGATGGTACCGGGTGAAAATAAGTCCCATGTGAGAATTACAGTGTGTGTTTGAAGTGTGTGAGTAAGATGTCATCTGGCGTACAGTCAGCCTGCAGAAATTAATAGTAAGGGGCTTGAGCATTGGTTTATTATGTGCAGAGATGCTAATGTGCAACCATCACAGTCTCTGCAACACTGTTAAAAAGAGAAGTGTATGTTTTTCTGCTGAAAACATCTCAAAAGCCCTCTTTGACAAGGCTCCTCTTTACAGAAACACTTGATAATGCAGGCCAATTACTTTGCACACCATTGCTCAGAAAAGGAGAGAGATTTGTTGTTGGATGTCTTCATTTTCAAACTTTACTTTCAGAATAACCCACTGACCCTTTTTGCTCTACAGATACTGACAGGTCTGCAAGGCTGCTTGTTTTATACTTTCTTTTTAAAAAAGTTTCGCAAAATGAAGAGTCATGCTCAGCCAGTCACATGCAGTAAATCCAATAAATCCCTCAGGGTGAAGATTAAAAAAGAAACTAGCCATTAAAAAAGGCTAAGTAAGGAGAAAAGTTATACTTAAAGCCATAACTTATTTAAAAAGCTGAAGGATTTTGACTGTACAGAGTCTTAACGAGGGATGACATTGTACAAACAATTGATTACAAATGGTGTCAGTGATCAGAATTTCACAAACCAAACAGAGTAAACAAAAACATAAAAAGAAACTCAGAGAAATAGGTATCATTTCACCTGTCTGAAATTTGTGAAATTCATGAGTTTGCACCTTCTCCCCACACAGATGAGTAAGTAAAGTTGTCCTAAACATGCAAGACTGACTGAAAAATAACCGATTATCAACTCTCCTCAGGATGTCACACTTTTTTGCAGTAAAAAATGCTGCCATTCTGCAAGTGAACCAATAATAAAAGAAATGTTATAGTCATGCTTACATGCTAGCTGTGTCCAAGCAAAAAATAATGTTATATTAAGATTTGTCTTGCTATTGATACTATCTCTAATACCATCTCTTTTGCACTCATTAGGGTTTAGGGGCAGGTGGAGCACTTAATTAGTTAAACCATTCAGTTTGGATCCCTCGCACATGTTTTAAAGCAGCTCTGATTTCTTCTTTCAATGTAGGCAGGGAACTAGTGGCCTTTGTGCCCAAATCAAAGCACTCTCCCGCTATGAATAGTGATTTTTCTGGTTCTCCTCCTCACCAGTGCTGGCAGAGAGGTCTTCCCTCCTGAGACTTTCCCCTTTGACCCCAACAAATGGACTCTTGTCAACTGAATAAAAAAGTGGTGATTGGCCTTCAGTGGTGCCTGTTGTTTGGGCAGTAGATGTTTGATGGGTAATCACAATGACAGGAAGGGTCCTACAGATTGATTGGCGGAGCTCAGCGCTCAGTGGGATGTCTTGTGATATGACATCAGTCTTACAAGCTCGTCACAATGAGGAGGTTAATTTTGATTGGTTAGATTATAGGGTGATCTCTCACCAACAACAAACTGGAACTACAGGGTTTCTTTACAAAAAGAACAATAAACAAATTCAATCTGTTGTGTTTCTTCTTCAAATGAGAGCATAGTGATGTGACTAGAGACTGTCACTGTAACAGGAGAAAATTGGGGATGTTGGATCTTTTAAAGAGCAGGAGCTTTTCAGGAGTGTGCTGATGGGTTTTATTTAGATCACAAGAGCCCCTGATATCTCGCTCAGTGGCCCGGTGAGACAGCTTGGCAAGGACAGTGAGAAAATGTAGGTTGTTATGTCCATCTAAAAGCCCAGATGGACTCTGCAGCCTGCTTCAATCAGCTCACAAAGGTGATATAATTGCCAGGGCAGGATGGGACAAGACCACCGCCTTTGGAGTTCTTCAGTCTCCTCCTTTTCCCATTGCACCTATTCTCTCCCACTCTATACTCACTGATTATACTGCCCTCCCTCATTGTCCCATTATCCCCCTCCAACAACAGGCCAATTTGTCCCTCCAGCTTGGCTCCCGCCTCCCCTCCTGCTGCGTTATTTAGCCCCTCTTCTGCACTTCAATGGCAGGTACTGATTAGAGAACTTCCACGACCTCTTCGCTATTCCTCAAAAATCCCTCCTCCCCTTCCCAGCAACCTTTAATCTGATTACAGGCTTTCTGCAGCTTTTCAGAGGAGACCAGTCCCAGGAGGACAATAGCAGACCAAGTGGTTTCACAAACACTCTCCCCAGGGTCATATGATTCACAAGAGGAGCTGCGTCCACTCTCCTCGGGCACCAGGTCAGTGTGAGGCCTGTCAGCACAAGGATTTAAGAGAAATGTCTCTGTTACAGTCAATCTGTCGCTCACCTTTTGGACCCGGTAATAAAAGATATTAAAACAACTACATTTGACACTAGATTTGTCTGTCAGTGTCTAATTTATGGTCAAATTCTGATCACTACAGTGTTTGGGTGAAACAATTTTGATTTAAATGTTGGTAGGTTGTAATATTAAGGTTCCAAATCAATAAGTGTGCTCCAGTCTTTTTTACTGAAAAGCCTGTGATTATGCATTCACTGTATATTTCATAGTATGTTTCCCAGCAAGCCTCATGATGTGAACTAACTGGATCCCTTACACATCTTATTATTTCTATAAAATATTACTGAAAATACATACAAGTGTTAAAAAATGTGTTTCCAATGTTCCACACATTAAAGCAGAATTACTACATCGTGCACATCTGGAATGACTTGTTGCCTTGCGTGTGAGGAAGAAACTAAATAAAATAACAATTGACAAACAGCATCTTGCTTCCCAGGAGCTTTTCAGCCCCTTTGACACACACGTAAAAATTTAAATCACCTTTATGTGAGTACAAACACACACCAGACACTGCTCAGACCTTTTGTAAGGCCCATGTCTCTTTTACGTAGTTGTTATGAGATGGCAGGTTGAATTACATGATTATGTGTGTGTGTGTGTGTGTAGCAAAGGTGAACAACGTGTGGTTTATTTAAAGCATGCATTTGGACTTCGCTCCTCGCTGCAAGTCATTTACCTGGCTTATTTTCATTTCCCCATCCAACCTTTTAGTCACTTCTTACAGGAAATGCGGAGAGATTAATATTTGTACATTAGAGCAGGTGCTTATTGGCCTAAACCCATGAGGTCATTTCCAGTCAGGGTGATACATCAAGATTATAAATAAACTATTCACGGCTTGTTCCTTTCTCTTTCATCCTTTCGTCATTCGTCCACCTGTTTGATTTTTGGAATAAAATGGAAATGCAGGAGGATTTGTGTTGCATGCAGATCATTTGAGGCATACATATAACACAAAGACAAAGAGGCAAATGTCTACAGGCACACAGCAAAGCAATGGTTTTATCCATTATGAGATGTGTAAGGTAAATATCAGTAATGCATTGATGCAGGTACTGTGGGAGTCTAAATATGGAATTCTATGGAATTCTGTTATATCAGAATTAAAATATGTGTCAATATATTAGAATATGTGGTAGAAAAAAATATCAGTCTTCAGGTTCACTGTGCATTTTCTTTTTAGGTGTCTGAAGCGCAAGAAAGAAAAGTTTAAAATATGAAGTAAAACAAAGCAGCGCAGAGAGTGAGATGCCATGAAAGGTACCAGAGTGACAAAAAAATAAAGTGACCTTTCAAAAACGAAACAGCAGGGTTTTTGGAAGGCATGAAGAGTCCTTGTAAAAGTGCACATACATGTTTACAGCAGATACTAGAAATGATAAAAGTTAAATATCAGGACAATCAAACACAGAGACATAAATGAACTAGTTGCAATGCCATTTGCTCAAGGGTCATGTGATGCACTGAGGGAAGATGGGTAGAAATTAGAGTGTGCCCATTCCAGTGACTTCAGACGTCAGCCTAGAACAGTTCAGGGAAGGCGGGTGAGGAGGAGGAGAGAGAGAAGGAGGAAGGGTAGACAGAAAAAAACATAAAACAGCTGTGAAAGAAGCACTTTTGCCTGAAAGTGAAAATTATGCTACAATGACCGGCTTCGCGTGCAGACACCTACGTTTTATGCAGATTTGACATCATATTTTCATTGCTCCCTTTCACTGGAAACATCTATAACTCCAAGAAATGTGCTAACATGACCGTGCAGTGCTAACCCCCCCCGTGAAGCCATGCAGCGGACAGAAAAGAATGGCAGTGTCATGAAATGTCCAATGGAAACATAGTTGTATTCTGTGACAGCGGCATCACATCACTCTTCTTCCTAACAGCATTGTTCGAGTGAAAGTCATGTGTTCCTTTTTTAAATTGCCTTTTTGTTCATTTTACTTTATTAAAAAAAAAAAAAAAATTACGATCAGACAATAACACAATAGGAAGTAATAGGCTAATATATCTAATATATTAATGACAAAAGAAATACAATAATATATTTGGAATCAGACATGCTAAATAAATACTTGACAAAATGTCTTTGACATTTTGGGAAACACGATTATTTGCTTTCATGCACAAAGTAAGATGAGAACATTTACACCTTTCTCATTTCTGTACTTTAAAGTCAGGAGGTAGTTAGCTTAGCTTAGCTTAGTATAGTTTAAAGACAGGGGAAACAGCTGCCTAGGTCTTCCAAAGGTAGCAAAGTCTGCCTGGCGGCACTCATAAATCCTGAACTTAGCGAGGCCAAGGCAAACTTATAGAAGTCATGAAATTATATAAAAATAGAAGGTTGAAGGTTTAGATATCAGTG
>JAPXVT010000001.1:21587101-21597170 GCA_029823135.1 Acanthurus reversus | reverse complement strand
ACTCTTTATTATCCACAGTTTTTCTATTTTCTTTTGTTTCTTTTTGCTTTTGTTTCTTTTGTTCCTCTACGCTGTTCCAATTTAAATCACATGCACTTACACATATGTGGAAATAATACCTTCTGGGAAGGCTTTTGGACAGAAGTGGTTCAATTAAAATCCATTTGTTTTGCGTTCTTGTGCATCATCTCGCCTTCACAACAAAAACAGTTTGATTGTCAGTGACATAAACGTAAGAGCAAAAAAGTCCTCAGCCCTGACAGGGCCACCCGGGTAGAGTTAGAGAGGTGTGGCAAAACAAATGCCACTCACAATTTGAAGTTGATTTAGCACATTTTAACGCTGGCTGACAAGATCTATGGGCAATCCTTCCACCCATTTTATTTTCAATAACAGGTTGTAAAGCCCAGGTAAGCTCGCCCATGAATGCTGATCTGAAAGGCAATAAATTTTGGGGGATAGAAGGTTCAGGAGACGAGAATTCTCACAGACAGCAATACAGTTTCTGGACTGCAATTGCTTGTTTCTCTTCTCAAACACAAATTTGACTGCATGCCTTTCTCCCTAAATCATTCCCCAAAAGCATTTTCCTATCTGACCTACATATGAATTGACCTCTACAACCATTTGACAGCTCCTCTAACAGCGTATGAATGCTTGCTGAATGATATGAGAGGTAGATAAAAGGATGAGCAGCTGCACTTTTGTATGCATGTCATCACCATGACAACCTCTTTCAGCAAGTTCCACTAATTTTGGGAAAAAAAAACAACTCGACGTAACAGAAAAAGAGATCAATGGATTCAAAATGGCTACTCCGGATTAAATCACGAGATGCTGCATATTTTAGACGACAACCCGGCGAGAAAAATCATTTAAAGACAATCTTCCCAAAAGGTATGATTAAAACCCCTCTGAATAAATAGTTGCTGCACGATCATTCAGAACGTAATTAATTGGCAAGTTTGCTGAAGAGATCATCTGAAATTCAGATTAGATGAAGACTGGAGGGTAAGTACAGAGATGCTGATTAGATCTCAACAAACGCAGGATTTCTGAACAGCATTCAAGATTTGAAGAAGAGCGCAGTGATGAAGGAGGAACCCTTCACTTCAGAGGGCAGACGAACATTTCTACACATCTCATGTGGCAGACGCACTCGCACATGCGCACACATTAACAAAGTGTCAGTACTAATGATATGAGGCCTGTGTTTGTAGTGTCAATGTTCTGTGAGATAGTGAAAATAAAGCATTGATTTGTCGTGACTGTGTCTGCTCCGTCAAAGAATCAATCAAAGGTGAGTCAACACCTGTCAGCGGCTTTGGGTCGCTCTGTGCTCAATGGTCTCATATTGTTCTGGGCCCCATCAGCGCCTCGGCTTCCTCTCTCTCAGCTAGGGGATGTGTGAACTTCAGATGGAGAAATTTAATATCGCTGGTAGGGAGTGTGCCTCAGGGTTGATTGACTAGCTTACGTGTGTGTTCTGCTGGAGCTGAGAGAGCGTACACTGGGAAAAAAATAAAGTCACAGCAAAGACCAATAGCTGCGCGGATTTTGTGAATGAGGATGGATTTGCTTAAATACAAGCTATTGTCTCATCACAAAAGAAAGGCAACATGCCATAATTAGAACGCTCTTACAGTCTGTTTTGTTTCTCTGATGCTTCATAATCAGACACCACTCTTCAGGTTCTGGACATTTCAAACTATTCTGCTTTTCATCAGGGCATTTTTAAAATGCGCTTTCAAAGTGTGAAGCACTACAGATAAGTGGTGCTTTCCATTTCAGATTTTGGTATGCAGATGTCACTAAACGACACTTCAGAGAGAATCAATGTTGCCAAATCCAATTTCATGGCTCATAATACCATGTTTTGTTATCACTTTTAAGTTCAAGTTCTTAATGTGACAGGAGTAGCATAAGCTTCTCTATTAAGGGCACTACACTGTTCATCAGATTTACACGCTCGCATTCACACAGACACGGGCATTCAGACACAGAAACACATCTCTGTTCCTCACATTCAGCAATCTCGTCTGGCTACTGCACTGAGACTGATGGAAAGAGGAAAAAAAAGGAGGAAAACAGTAAATAATAATCATTTGTTTACTGTAACAAAAGGAGCTGGAGCTGGGGGGGAAATGGACTCTGCACAGACAGACACTGTTAATGATTAAGGGCAAGAGGAGGGAGAGAGCCAATTTAATAGAAATGCGCCCAAGTGTGAACAGAGCAAAGCTCGGGCCATCCCGAGCTCTGAGGGGCAGCGGCTTCCCATCAGTTCTCCCACTGCGGAGTGGAAGACGAGATCCTGAAGCAGAACTCAGACAAGAACCCCGCAGGACAGAGTGAGGAACAAAGGGATGAGAGATAAAACCAGAAAAGAGTGTGAAAGGACAATTACCACAGCCCTGAATTATCAGACAAATGGGAATTGAGAAGATTTAAAAGCAGGAGAGAAGGAGGGATGTGGGGGAGGCATTAAAGAGCACTTTGTGTTTTGATAAAGGCAGTCCTCTCATTGTGGACGTCAAACTCTTCGTTTTCGGAGTCTGTATTTACTTCTTCATCCCCCCACACTGTCGGGATGCCGCGATACGACACCACCCTATTTCCCCCAAGGCTGAAGCCGCCCCCGAGGCCACTGCCAGCCTCGAGAGAGGGCAGCTTAATGAGCGCGCCTGAGCGCAGCTGCAGCAGCAGGAAGATGCCAGCGAAGGTGGCCATAATGGCCATGCAGCTGAGCACGGCGATGGTGATGGGCAGCCGGGAGCTCAGCTGGAGATCCAAACCCGGTTTCCCCTGGCCCACCATGAAGCTGCCAGGGGACTCGCGCATGTACTGGTTGAGGTGCAGGCAGGTGCCAGAGATGGGGTCCAGTGAGCTGTGAGGGGGGCAGGACAGGCAGGCCTGAGGGCTGAGGCTGCTGCAGGTCAGGCAGGGCTGCGGGCAGGGCAGGCAGGCTGGGACGGAGGCTGGTGCTATAGAGTTACCCACTGTGTAGTTGATGGGCTGGGAGCCCACTGAGAACCCTGCTGGACATTCTTTCACACAGCCTTGCTCATAGAGGTAGTAGCCGGGGTCGCACTCTGTAACACAGAAACAAAACTGAAATTAAAGGGTGCACACGCACCTTTAAGCTCAGCATGAGGCAGACAACCCGAAAACAGAGAACCATGATTCCTGCTCAGATGTTCAAGGCTCAGAGAGCAAACTCAACATGATAAAGCGTCCTGCATATCTGACTGCGCATGACTCTGCACTTACTAAGCCGTGGAATGTTTGCTATCTTAGTTTTTACAGTGAGAATAGTTTAAACCATGCTATTCTGAAACTGTTGAGACAAAGGTTAAAGGCAATTTCGCTTTCAAACTTATTCTATAACATAATCCTGGGATTGCTCCACTCAACCGAAACCCACCTTCTTAGTTTTTAGTACAGCTAAAAACAACGTGGACTCCAGTGTCAATGAACCAAATCTAATCAATACATGCACAAGACGTTTTCTAAACTGCACCGAACAGGTCAGGGGAGGTCTATGGTCTTTTCAGTCGTCCTTCATACGACACCAAGAGTGTTGTTTTTTTGATAAGGAATGAGCCGAATTAACTGAAGTGAGCTTAAGTGCCACCATAATTTAAGAACTAGCCATGCTCTCTTTAAGTCAAAAGCATGCTTTTCATGCTTTACTGTTTATTGTTTTCTAGCCTTGAAGCCAAGGATATAAGACGGTCCTTTAAGACAGGGAAGAAATACCCCTGAATCCAACAATAGAGAAAATAAACCATATAGTATCTCCACTTCCTAGATAATGCATTTACACACTAAATCAACACAGTCTCATTCTCAGCTTGTCAAAATCGAAGCTTGGTCATTGCCCTTTGGTGACACACAAGGTATCCCTCAGCGTCTTTTTCAGATGCAGCAGGCTTTCAGCCAGTTCCAGTATAAACCCATCTATGGCAATATTTGACCTAACCCTAACCTGTCCATTCACCTCACTATCAACCCAACCATGGTGCTTGAGGACACTGTGGCAGCAGTCCCACTGGATAATAACGGACCTAACACCCGAAGTGTTCTCTGTTCTGTCAGTTCTCACATTAATGGTGAATTAACAATGAAATCTGCACCATTACTCAACAAAAAATCACCATTGTATCCTTATTAATTCCAAAATAAGATGGGTTACTGTTCTGGTCATCAATTTTCATTAATTCCTCTCTGATTCTGAGAAAAAGAGTTTCCAATTCAGTTTTGGATAGCTGCAGATGCTACACTACCCATTATCCTCAGCCATCGTTGCTATGGAGACAGCGCCAGTCCGCTTTGTTTTACCTACCCGCTTTTGAACAATTTTTAATAAATCAACAGTTTGAGGCTTTGTTTTTCAAATTAATCACAGGACTGCATTGTAACTAAAGGTTCAGAGCATTAAATACTTTATATATTCTGTAGAATAACGTTAAACAGCACAACTTTAACAATCAGCCCTCGCAAACCGACATACACAGCTAGTTTTTGTCCCTACAGGGCTGAAACCATTAAAATCCATTGTTCACACAAATACAATTGATTCAGTTTATTTAAAAAAAAAAAAGGTTTGGTTCTTGTTAGCAAATTTTTACAAATATTTATCGTCAATAAAAATCTGTTGATTAAGAATTCACTGTTTAGGCTAGAAACAGGGAAACCAGTTCCCAATGAGCTCTCTGAGAGGGAGGCATGCAAAAAATGAACCTCTTGTACAGAGATTGAAAAAGTTTCCCAGACCTCTTTTAGCATTCCACAAATTGTTCTAACCTGGAATCAGTCAGATGTGTCCTCAGTGCTGATGCTCACCTCAGCTGGTCCTCGGATGCCTCCTGTCAATGCTGCCGCTATTGTTACCATGTGTGAGTGATGAAAGGAACATACTTGAATGAAAGGACGGCTCGAAGGGTCTGCATATTTTCATAAGACTAAAATGTCAGATTGCGACCAAGACAGCTGTTTTATCTGCCGCTGAGGCCACTGAGCAGACAGCAGAACTCAATTAAACTTGTGGCCATGATTACAAAAAAAAGTCACAAACACGAGTGTGCCAGTAGCATCTGACTGACACCTCAGATAGCACTGCTGCATGCCTCACGTTTCTGCAGTCACAAGGATCTGTCTGATACTGGCTGATATGAACACTTGTGGGAGATATTGTAGCTTGATCCAAAGCTTTGTAACGTGCAGACTGTCTGATGGAGGACAAGTGGGGAAAAAAGTGACTCCTCTTTTCTATTTCATGTCACTGAAAGATTGCACAAAGACATCAGCTGCACCATTAATTAGCATCCCATGTGATAACTTATTCAGATTGTGTCTTAACAACTATACCTAATTGACAATAACAGTTGATGGCAATGGATTGATACCTTACAAAGTTTCAACACAACAGAGATTTTTCTACCATCCAATGTAAACAGTAAGCAGCAGGGATTAGAGACAGTGCCACATATAAAGCAGTCAGTTGTAAGGCCAGCAGCATTCAAACTAAGATGTCATTTAATCTTTCACTGCAGAGCAGTGATGAAACAAATGGCTGTGTGTTGAGGTATCCTCTTGTGCCTGCAGAGGGAAGTGTGGCACAGCAAAGCACTCCTGTTAAGGTGAACTGGCGTCAGTAATACAAGCTGATTAAGTATGCAAGTCAGCCATGAGAAGGGAAAGCGCTGATAGACAACACGACCCCTGAAGAGGCGTCTGGGTGATTTAAGGCGTTTTCACACCTTGTTCGCTTGGAGTTATTTGGAACTCTAGAGTGCTCTCTCCCACTTAGTTTGCTTCTTTTGGCCAAATGAGAGCACAGCAATCAGAGCGAGACCTGACTGAGAGAGAAGTCTCTCAGTACATTCACAAACCAAACTGAGACCTCCTCTGAAACACTGAACAGTCAGATCATGGCTGACTACGCTAAGCCCTCATCGGCGGGTGCTGTCTGTATGTGTCGACATTCATTCACATTAAGCAAGTGTGATAGGAGCTCAAATTTTCCTCCTACAGTCTCTTGACCTTCTGCAGCCTTTGACCCTGTATTTACGACATTAAAATTCTAAGGCCCACAGCAGTTGGAGCATTAATGTAAATTACATTTTAATGAGGCAAGCAAATATCATTAGTAGCATTACTATAAATCTTCAACTCTGTTGCCTTAATTGACCCTGTGGAGATCCCAACTGTATGGTTGAGAAACTCCAAATGCAATCCACTCACCAGGAATTAATGTTCATATTTTATGCCTTTGCAAATCGCTGACAGGCTGAAACTTACTCCAACAACACAACTCCAAGTGTTTATGTTAAAACTTTTAGTGGTTAAAGTGAAGGAGGAAAAACAATTTGCTAAGATAGGGAAAAGATCGTATAGTTTGCATGAAATTCCTGCTTTCTGTGTGGGAACATTTTTGCACCTATTATAACATATATCAAAATACTAGGTTTAAACTAAGTTTGTCAAAGCTAATGCAATAATGACACGTGAGCACTAATTCCTTTTAATATCACTAATTACTGGGCCACTGGGCAGCTGTGGCTCAGTAGGTAGAGCGGGTCGTCTACCAGTCAGAAGGGCGGTGCTCCGGTCTACATATCGAAGTGTCCTTGGGCAAGATACTGAACCCCAATGGCTGCCTCATTGGTGAGTGAATGTGTGTGAATGAGTTCCTAATGAGCAGGTTGGCTCTTTGTAGAGACATCACCTGCCTCTAGGTGTGTGAATGTGTGTATGAATGGGTGAATGTTGACTTGTGTTGTAAAGTGCTTTGAGTAGTCGAAATGACTAGAAAGGCGCTATATCAACCAACCGCCCAATCAACTCGTGCATGTTCCATATGACCCACCCCGTAGTTTTGGAAATCAAGAAGCTTTGCAGCCACCACTTTAACCGAGATACAATAAAAACAAGAAAGCTCAAGTGGAGGAGGAAGTTTACATTCAGACAGTATTTGTCGTAGTGTGTATTACAGTGGGACACTATTATAAGGTTCCCAGTGAGTCTTAGCGTTGAGAGCGGCTTGAACTGCTCCATGTTCGTGCTGGTCGGCTGCAGTCCGCTGTTAGCTTCCAGGCTAGCTCTGTTAGCACACTGTACCTCGATTGAATCACTACGTAACTTTGTTTTCTGACACCATGTTGTAGTCTGTGTTATACTGGGACTCTGTTACAGTGCGGTCTGACTCCAGAATGTAGGAGTTGAGTGTTTAATAAGACGTTTATGACTAATAGTAAGCTAAATAAGACACAGAGACGAGACTGAAGGGGCTGCTGTAGTTGCTTATAGCAACCACATGACACAGACATGAGCCATCGAGCCCTGATCAGAACAGACTAAACATAGCAGAGCACCGAGTGCTTGATCTAAATATGTATCTCAGTATTTGTCATTGTTTTGGATTCCTGCAATAAATATGAACATACCTTTGCATAAAACAAGCATATTTGACATAGACACACCGATCCATATCAGCTTAGCTTGGAAATGAACGGTGAATGAAGAGGTACCTGACTACTGGTTTACAGGTACATGTGATGATTTAATGGGAATACAGATGGTGTGATGTAATGAGTACCATGCTGATACAACACAGATGATGAAAAGTGAAGCTACTTTGATTTATGGCCACCATTAGAGTACTGCAACCAGAGACCACTGGAATGAAGCCCCAAACCCTATTGTTTGGGGGGGTTTTTTGTTTTTTTAAAATCTGAGTGAGGAGATTAAACATTTGCAGTTTGCATGATCAAGGATAAAATTACATACTTTTCTAAGAGTTGAAAAAAAAATCAGTCACCATGAAAGCATGAAGGAAACCAAGACAAATGGAATGATTCCAACTTAAATTTTGACATTTAGGCTTGTTGAATTAGTCAAGTTTATTAATAAAACAGAATTATGCATAAGCCCTTAATAGATATATGATACAGTGTGTATGCAAATCGTTAGTCATGCTTCAAAGTTCTATACATGTGGCCCCCGGTGCTGTAAATACTCATTAGAGCACCATACGTGTATCACCTGAAAATTATTCCAGAAAAATGCCAAATTTACTCCTGTGCCACAGAGCTCCATTGCTATTAGAAACACATCAGTGAGCGACGCTGCTGCACTGAGCGACATACTCCTTCATTATGAACATCCTCACTGTAGATAATTCTGACTAAGTAAGCTTTTGATGATTCTTTGTCCATTCATCAGGTAATTCATTCGATTAAAGCTACTTAATCCATTGCGACCTTTGATGAGTCTGATAGAAAGAGTTTATTTACGTTGAACTTTGACTGTTGCTGCTCTGTGTAATCAATTTCTAAGCAAAATTAGATTTGCTGGATCTTCCTGCATTTGCCCCCAAATGCATGTGCTCACCCAAAAAGGCGAGACACAAATGATCTAAAGCAGTTTGCTACAGTAAGACAAAAACCTGATTCCACCCATTTGACTTGACAAAGAGCATCAAGTTTCATGCTTCAGTGTCTTTTTTATTCACATTCTTTTGTGAGTAACTGACAGATTAACACAGAATATCAGCTAAATGTGATTATTGAAGCTTTTTGTTTATGTCCACTGCAGTCAGCACACCATCAACTTTTCACAACGTCTAATTAACTAGTCCTCCTACTTTGCTTCTGTGATACATTGTGCAACAGATGTAACTGCAGTTTTGTTCAACAAATTACCAGAAAGTTGGCCACACCTACATGCGCCCATATTGCACAGAACCTAAACTTGCATTTGTGCTGCATATGTGTCTTGATACATGAGAATAGAGCTCTATGAAACAGAAAAGCTCATTTATGGTTGTGATCTTTGATGGGGTGTGTTCATGAAAAAAAAAAAGATACAAACAGGCTTATCATAAAATATTTTTTAAATACATCATGAGTGTAAAACAAAAAAAGGTTTCAACTAAGTACTTCATCCAAAAAGGACTAAGCTAAGCTAATTCAGACTGGGCTGCAGAAACATGTGAACCAATATGAAGCCATCAAACTGAACTTTCGTGTTTCCCAGCAGCTTCTCTTTCTTTTCTTGTCCGCCTTCCATGATGTTAGCATACAAACCTTTACCATCCTCAGTATCTCTGCTGTCCTCTGATTCACTTCTATTAACCCAGAGGTTGGAGAGGAGGAGCAAATAAAACAAGATCTAAAAAGAATCGATAAATGTTTCATCAGATTTAAAAGACGGCGTTAGCCTCAGTTTTATGGGTGCTACGCTACAGTTTCAGGGTGGCCAAGTCCTTGGGTTTAAAAGAAAGGTTTATGGTGCTGTAAACATAGCCCAATTCTCTTTTCCATTTCAACCACATAAAGTCATGACAGATCAGTAAATCTACACGGGAGAGTGGAAGCTCTTTGCCCCCGCTCTTTCTCCTCTGCACGTTTCTCTCTGCTTTCTCCCTTTTTTTTGCAGTGAAGAGCACATGAAGGGTAAATGCTGGTATCAGACTTCAAGTTAATGGTAGAGAGACAAATTGTAGCAAAGAGAAACCAATCTGAGCAGGGACATAATCTGAGCACACACCACGGATCATATTGTTTTTGTCTCTCAAACGTGAAAGCTATAAGAGAAAAGTGTATTGAGGATAAATAATCAAGGTTGTAGACAACTTATTTGTGAATGAAACTAGAATAATAACACTACTGAAATAAACACAACCTAAAGTCTGCCCATAGATTTATTTTTGATAGATTTGATATATTAACCATAAGAGAGAGAGTCAGAAATATCAAAGCAAAAAAGTCCTCTGAGAAGTTTTGTAAATCTCAAGATCTTGATTAACAAATGGAGTGAAAATATATTTTTATAAAAAGTTATCATATTTCATTTTATGAAGTCTGTATGTGAATAAATTTATTAAAATACTATAATTGGTAATAGGTCGTTATAGGTAAGTTAGTTGGTCTTCGAGTGCTAAAAATGTTTTAAAAAAGCCTCTTTTTCATGTTTTTGGCATTAAAGTGTTGAAATGTATCTGGCATTATAATGTAGTGTTTTGTATGAGGATGGTGCAAGCAAAAAAATGAAACATGTTAATATG
>JAPXVT010000001.1:21343243-21353777 GCA_029823135.1 Acanthurus reversus | reverse complement strand
ACCTGAATTACAATATGCTGAAAGGTTATTATGGAATATTTGTCTGTTAACACGAAGATAAACTGCCTACCCCAGCTTTAAATAGTCAGCTTTAAAGATGCTGGTGTAACAAGCTAGAGTCAGGCTAGCTCGTTACACCTGTTTCCAGCCTTTATGCTAAGCTAAGCTAACTGGCTGCTGGGGTCTTAACTGATTTTTTAAAACGTGGCAACCACAGACATCACAGATTTGACTGATTTTTCAGATTTAATATTCAATCAGAAGAACCATATAATTCTGTAGAGATGCAGGACCACACACACCACATGTTTCAACTAAATGATCATAGAGTGGTGACATAAAGATCAGGAGTGTTGAAGATGTTACATGAAAAGTCACCAGAGGTTTGGCATGGACTGTTTGAAGAACTCTTGAGGACGAGTCTCTCAGCAGTTAAAACACAAACTGAATTTTAGTCTTGTTCCGATTCAAATACAACAAAATATGTGGTTGAGGGTTTCTAGGGCATCATGAGTCGTTTTGCAGCACACACAAACACAGAGCAGGCCTACAGGCACACATCAATTTTCAGCTTACATCCACCCCTCTCCATCACCTGTGTTTTTTTGTGCAGAAAAACATGGGTAAGATGTCCAAGCACTGCAGCTTCGCACTGTGATGAATCATCGTGAGTTGACTCGGCCCCATAAACAAAAGCACTGAAGCGCAATAAGCACCCCCACATGCACATTTAAAAAGTGCAGTCTACATACCTGAGCATACAAATCCTCAGATGGATGTGTAGTGAGGTGTGTGCAAGTGTGTGCGTGTGCAGATATTGAATGCCAACAACAAGTGTCCCTGAAGCCTGATTTGTGCCCCCTTCCCCCCACCTCTGTCCAGGCAATGCCTTTTATTGAGTCCGATCAATTCAGCGGGTGAACAGAGGTCCGTCAATGCACCCTTCAGCAGAAAGCAGAAGACAAAGAGAGAGGGCGACCGGTGTAAAGTAAACAACACTGGCAAAGAGCTAATCTATCGGCCATTGATTGTGATTGCTCAAACACAGCAAAGAGGAATTACAGTGAAAACAGTCCCTGTGATTACAAGTGTTAAAACAAAGTAATCCAATTAAACTAAAACCGATGTGGCACATATGTGAAATAATCTAGCTGGCAAACAGTTGGAAAACGTGTAACCCGACAAACAGTCGGCAGCTTCACACACTCACTGTTTTGGCAGCTGCACATTTAAATCTTTGGCATCAGTGCTTTTTAATTTTAGACACAATGCGTTCAGAGTGCAAGCTGTTAGCTCTGAACAGAGGCCAGGCTTGTTTAAGCCATACTAGATTTACATTTTGGTCTTTTCTGAAAATTTTAAACCAGCCCCATCCTCACAGACAAATATGCAATGTCAATAGAAAATGTATCCATTAAGTGTTTTCATTGCCCATAATTTTGTCTATTTCATTTTCACATGGGCAGAATATATGACAAGGTGTGCATTCATCTAAAAAATGCTTTAAAAATGTATAAAAATGTCTGTTTTGCTCATGAAATATCACTATAACCATATATGAACTTTAAAAGTCTGATTAAATGGGATGATCTGTTCTCAGGTTCTAGTGATTTTAAATCAGCTTGTGAGTATTGGAGCAATGCGGCCAGTGCTGAAGGTTACTTTGGAAATGTAATAGATTACAGATTACTAGTTACCCTATGAAAAATGTAATAAGTAATGGACATATTTCAATTACTTGATCAAAATAATGTAACTTATTTCATTTCATTACCTTCTGATTACTTTTCTAAATTCCTAAAGAATGTTTTCTACTGCTAACCATTTTTAAGTGTTTAAAGCAGGCAGTGTTAATGGCAGATGTGAGACGCTGCAAAGTCAAACAAGAGAATCAATCAAAAGCATCAGAATAGCATCAAACGTTACTAAACAACCTTGACTGGAAATGGCAAAAGAAGGTGCTGTGCACATTAAAAACAGGCAACAAAATGTATATTATTCAACATATAGCCTAAGCTTTTTTACGGAAAATATTCGGATGTAATCCCCTTTGTAATCATTAACATTTTCAAAGGTAACTGTAATTTAATTACACATTCCTTCTCAGTAACTGTAACTGATTACAAATACATTAATTTTGTAATTAAAATACATAATTTCCTTACATGCAACTGGTTACTCCCCAACACTGAATGTGGCAATTTGACCTTTGACCATGTGCAGTTTAGGAAAAAAAAAATTCAGAAACATAAAACAAAATAAACAATAATCAGCTGTCAGTTCAGGAAATGGTCAATGAAAAAAATAGTTCAGTTTATAATATGTTTATTGATGCCAAATGCAGGGCCTCTGAGGCATATTTCTGAAGGCATCAGTGAAAAGTTATGGAAGGTGATAAAATACAAAATCTAAATAGAAAAAAGAAGATAACAGTATCTTAAGAAGCACACTGATTGTCAGATTGATGACTGTCCTGTATTTTTGTGTAAAGGTGTGAAGACAGCATCCCCTCTGTCATCAGACGTAAAATCACATAAATGTGCGTCCCAGTTCATGACCTGCATTTCCTGCTGGTTCCTCTCTGTGCAGATTATTGTCAATAAAAGCAGGAGCAGCAGTGAGAAGAGTTAAACTGATTAGCATTTTAAGACGACAAACCCAAAGACCCATTGTGCTTTGGCAATAAATCTTATGCTATCCAGCATGATTTACATACTCTATCCATAAAACCAGCCATTAGAACAGGAACTAAACTGCAATATTTTCAAGAATCGACAAGGATTGACACCCCAATTCTGGCCAGGTGTCAGAGGTTAATTGGTTGCTGTTGTTTATGAGTGGAAAACACCTGCCACAATGAAAGATATGTGACCCCAAATCCCTCTTTTCTCCTCATATGTGTCTTTAATTTTTCCCTACAGACACCCAGGCTGTATGTACAACCTCTTGTGACACTGAACCCATAACTCATATAGAAGTCAGATTAATTAATTCCTTCCTCTTGCAGATTTTCTGATCCCCTATTCAGTAAAGTCTGGAGGATTAATATAAGAATATATGGTGCAGTTTTTCCTTGAGCGTTATCAGCAGCAGTCCTAGTTTATAAGCAGGAACGCTTTTATCTTATTTGATATGATTCCAAGCCAACAGTCTGGATGGATTACAACTTTGCAGTTCTGTTTTTTTATCTATAGGCCTCTTAATATTTTCTCTACTACTGCAGAAAATAGCTGTGCTTCATCACTATCACTAGGCAAAGTGTTTGGCAGAGCTCAGGAGGTTTTACTTTGGGGAGTAAATTTTAAAAGCCCACCAGTCACTCTCAAGGGCTGTTAAAACAAATTAAAATGTGCTTTTCATATTTGCTCATATCCCTGTTTGTAATGTAAAAGTATCGCTGGTGTCTGCAGCACCAGATGTGACAAGCTCTTACCTCTTTTTTCTAATTCAGAGATTGATCCATCTCTTGTCTCTGGGAATGACAAACAGGGTTTGTTGTCAGACAGCAGCTGGGCGACTCGTTTGCATCGCTGCGGCGTCACTGTGACAGAGAGCAGATGCTCGCTGTGATTGCTTAGCGGTGTGTTTATTTCTTCTCTGTTCCTCATCGAGATGGAGCTCTAACATTACTGTCAGCCTCAACGTTTGTCCTGCGGAAAGACTCACACTTCACTTTTCCAAAATCATCCGACCTTTAAAAGCTCTACATACATTTTTCTTTCACGTTTTATCTTTTTGTGCCATTGTTTTAAAACTTACTGACTGCAAAATGTAAGACAAGCACGTATAAGCTGGTTTGTTCTATGTGAAAGTCTGTGTAAATCTATATAACCATCAATAAAGCCATGAAGGTATGTCTACAAGCAGGAGGACGACTTTTTCTCTTTTTCTCTGTATTGTGCTGCAGAGCTGACGCAGCATTTGGTAGAACATCTGTGTCGTCCACTGAACAGGTAGCCTGCAGGGAAATATATTTAGCAAAGTGATGGAGTCAAATGAAAACAGGAGAGATTGTCTCATTAATACAGTGTTTTTAATTTTCACCCGAAACTTTGACTGATAGCAATGGTTCACCACTTTGGGAAATGCACTCTGACTGAGATTTATGTGATTAAAATAAGATTAAAAGCACTTTTTGATGTGAAAGTGCTATCAATCTTCTACACTTTCTGGTACTTTTTTGTTATACTGAAAATGTTTTGAGGTTCGTTAATACTTCCTTGAATGTAAACTCATTCTCATTCTCTCAGGTTAATGATTGCACCGAGAATAACAAGCAAGACAGCTTCTCTTGAAACGGCATCACAGAGACAGTTGACTGACTGAGCTGAACTCCTCTGCTGAACACAGTCTGCTCTGCAGGGAGCACAAGTGTTTTCCTGCCGTCTTCTTTTTGTTGTATAATGAGAGTTTTTCTTGTCCTGATCTGTCAACATGTTTTCTCAGTAGACAGCCGAGCAAGTCTCCACTCCGCCGTGATGTGAAAACAAAGAACTCACTCGCAGATTCAACATTTGTATCAGCTAAAAATCATCTTTTGTGTGCTTTGCTGCATTTTGTCACATTTATAATGACAGTTCACTATTTTCATCATGTATCTGATTATTATTGACTCTCTCTCTACCATTACCATCTGAACAGCTTCAACAAGGTTCTTCATATTTTGTTTCCCTCTGTCTCAGTGGAAGCAGACTGACTGAATAATTTAATCCCACAGGGCAGCTGAGCTCAATGGGGGTCTCCTCCTAACTAGTGCTCCAGTGTTATGCCAAAGTCTTACAGATAGTAGGCTGGTCAAATGATGGACATGCATGAACGTTAGCTGTGGCAGCTGAACCAGCTTCCTCCTCTACATTTTGGTGGTCCTGGTTATGCTTTTTAGAAGTATATCCAAAGTTGGTTAGTTAGGAGCTGTGTTTTCTCTTTGCCATTTTTAGTCCATGAGTGATTGAATACCAAAGGAGAAAAAAAAATCCACTGCTTTGCAGACAGATGGAATGTGGAGAGTGTGAATTTCTGCAAAAGCGCCAACCAATGGAAGGCGGCATTTCCAGAAAACACTGGATAACCATTATAACACCACAACAACAACAATGTATTCATATTTCTGAATAAAAGTTTTGCTATTTAAATTAAATAATGAAGTCTAGAAACACACACCTTTTAAAGACATTTTTTATTGACAATTGCAAGCAAGACATCCTTTTTTAAAAACTTTTTTCTGGAGACACAACCAGAATTTTGCAGCTGAGGCTTTCAAGGAGTCTGACCTGTCATTTAAAGAGATCTCAGACCCCCCAAGACCCCCAAAATTTCACACCTTGGTTGGCGGTCCAATCTTTGGCTTCTCTGGTCCATATGCTGAAGTGTCCTTGGGCAAGATACTGAACCCCAAACTGCTCCTGATGATTGTGCCATTGGTGTATGAATTCCTGATGAGCTCTTGGCTCTTTGTACGAGGAGCCACCTTGCTGTTGGTGTGTGACTTTTGGGGTGAATGCTGACTTGTGTTGTAAGAGTGCTTTAAGTGGCTGAAAGACTGGAAAAGCACTATTTAAATACAGTCATTTACCGTACAGTTGTTTATACATCATGATACAACACACTTTTCATTGAATTTTTACTTTTTGCACATGATATCCTTCATGATTAAACAATATTGTGAGTTCAGAGCACAGTTCACAAGTCTGATCACTTCATCCAGACAGATTGGACTGTAGTCAGCATCAGCTGCAGGGAGACAAGTAATGGTCTGCTTGTGAGTGTGTGTGTATGTGTGTGTGTGTGTGTGTGTGTGTGTGTGTACTTGCTGTATTTGGAAAGGACAGAGCAGCGATAGAAGACTAATATTGCACAGAGGACAGATTAAAATCCTGGTACAAATTCAACCCAATCACTTGACTCAATCACACACTGCCTCTCACACACACACAGCTTCTTTTGATAACAACCATCACCATTTTTCATCACCATTTTAAAGAGATACTCATTTATTTGCTTCCTATTCTTGTTTTGTGTGTAATGAATTAGAAAGAAAATAACAGATTTTCTGTCTGGTTTGAATTGTTTTTGTGGCGGGTGTTGCTGCTGGAGTCAGACATCAGGTGGAGAGATTAGCAGATGATGACTTGCTGAGTTTCTCTCTGATCCAGTTTTCAACTTTAATCCACAATATCACAGTAACAGAACAACCAGAGATATTAAACTGATGAATGAAAAACCTTTAAGCAACCTTTAGTTTGGTGGACTAAGGGTGTTTTTAAGGGAATTGACCCAAAAAAACCTTCATCAAGAGTGGCCCAAAGGGAAAAAAGACAATGATATAAACTCAAAGGACAGCAACCAAAGTGGCAACACACAGATAAGAGATTTATCTGTTTTGACAGATAAAAGTAAGAGTTTGTATTGTGTTTTACATAGATTCTGCTCTAATATTTTGACAAGAAATACAGTAACCATCCTGCCCTAAAACCAAGATGTAAACTAGAAAAAGGTAAAATAGAAGTTTATGCTGTCCATTCAAATTTCACCTAGTTGAGGCACTTTGCATTAATTATAAAAATAACAGTAAAGATAGTGGGCTACAAAATGACTTATTTTGGATTAGTTTTAGGGAATAGATTTCTATTAGCTTCAATGATGCTTTTATGTTAATTACAAACACACAGCGTTGTCCGTGACCTCTAAGTGAACCTACTTAAGTCGGGGCAATTTTCATCTCAGTCAGCATCAAACATCTGTGTCAAAGAGTCAAAGTGAGTAACTACCCCCATACATATGAGCGCATTAGCAGACATCAGGCTCTGCCAGCATGTTGTTTACCTACAGTCTCAACATACAGGCTCCACATTTTTCACTGCAGCAGCAAACTCAGCCTGGAACTCACATAAACCCACAAAAATCCTGTTCAAACACTCACCAATGAGACGAATCTTATATATTTGTATTCTTATACTTGCATATACATAAATTAGCATATAAAATCTTCATCAACACTCACATGTCCAAGTCTGAAAGCCCTAGTGAGTAATGAGTAATACAATCATACCACAGTCATCTTCAGGCACCTCTGATCTTCTGTGTAGAATTATTCTGCTCCAATGTAAATGGTCTTCTCTTACCCACAAGTTTTATTCTGGTAAATATCATTTATCTCAAGCACTTCCTGTCACTGCTCAGTTTGGGAACATCTGATTTAGGCTTGCAAGAGCTGAGCCTTACAAGCCAAAACATCTATTGACCACTGAAGAGATAATAAATCTTTTCTCTGGTGGTAACCTACAGGTCAGATAGATTTTTGCCCCACCAGTACTCAGAATCCAGTAAATGCTTTAAAAAGTATCAGATGAGTTGAAGTTTTCTTCAGTGCACCTGCTTGAAACGTACATCTGCTGGAGATCTAAGAATAGCAGAGCTGTCACTCCATGTTTCATCCATCTCTGTGTTGTTTTCTGGCGTGTAATGAACAAAACAGCCAGACACCACTGCAAGCACGAGGCAGACTTACAGTTTAGTTTCTGAAACAGTAACTGAAGATATCATCTATTGTACAGATTTCACAGGGAACAGGAAAATTAGACTGCATGTCATTTGTCTGCACACATTTTTATTATTTTGTAAAAGAACAAACAAAAACCTTCACAGGTTACATTATATTGATACTGTAAAACAGAAACAAAGAATTTTTTAAAAAAAACTAACAAATACAGCATTGTTTACTGAAGCTAATGTGCAGCTCCCTGTTTTGACAGCTTACACAGTACAAAACATTTGAGTGAACACAGGCTTTCCTTTCATACGAGGACATAAAGTTTTTCTCACTGGACACAGAAGAGAGAAATCATTGTATAACAGCAAGTTGGCTACAAGCTGGATGATGGCAAAAAGACAGAAAGGGGATGAAAAATGAAAAGAGTTGTAAAACACAACAGACACTTTGAGGTAAAACTCTGGGGTCTTAATGATGTTCATTTACCACAAACCATCTGTGACTGACAGGAGGTGGTCTGTTGTTTATTCAGCCTCCCTAAAATCCTCAGTGAGTTTAGTCAAAGATGAGTTCTGATTATCAAGGACTTAAAGTAGCCTAATTAGTATTTATATGCACCACAAGTTTGTATCATTAGACAATGTTGTTCTGGCCTGCAGGTCCTTAAAAGCTTTGTGTGAAGAACCCTCTGGCATGGTAATATTATTGGCAGATTTTAGCTTATTTGTCAGCAGATATGCACTTCAGAAACTGTGTCACCATTTCACAGTTTGAAAACGGTGATAAGTTTATTTTTAAAATCAGAAATGTCAAATGTCCTGCTGAGCTATCTCCCCCCTCCAAAAAAAAAATAAAATACAATAATGTATTATGCCATACGTGTTGATTTGAAAAACTGAGTGAAATGCAAAATTTTATCAAAGACTCACAAAATAATTGAAGAAGTGATTAAAACCTAGCTAATTGTTAAATATCCTTTTTTATAAAAACTGAATTTTATGGTTCATCATTTCCTTCAGTGGTCTTCAACAAGGGGGTCGTGACCCCTGGACAATCCGTGGAGGTGCTGCAGGGGGCCCCTCAAAATAGTTAAAAAATTTTCATCGAAATAAGTTATATCTGGGAATTTTTTTAAATACAGACAAAAACTATATTGAGTTAACTCAATTAATGGGCAACAATCAGCTACTTTTTACAAATATGATAATGACTGAGTATAAAATTTTATTTCAAAGTAGCCTTTTTCAATATCATGTTTTTTGTTTTTTTCATTATATATTTTTTTCAATCCAAATACTTATCCCTGTCGGGATAGCAAGCTAGCTAGGTAGGTAGCTTGTGCAGTTTTGTCCGACTAAATTAAAAAAAAAAAGGTGTTCGGTTTTGCGTCTGTATAGGATACTTTGTTTATTTACAGCAGCAAACAGAAAGCTGGTTCAGAATTTATTTGATACAGCTGCCCCTCTGGCTAACAGATGCTAACTGGCTAAATCTGTAGCAGGAGTTGAGCTTGCTAACTTAGCAGCCAAGGGCTGTGACTGGCTGAAAGGTAATTAAAGCAGATATTTGACAGAGGCATGAAGTTCTGCACATTCCTGAGTATTTAATTACTGTATTTTATGCAGTTCAGTTAAGTCGCATGAATATTTGGTTAAAGTGAACACGGTGCTCCATGCTAAGTAGATTTTATTCCTCATGCTTTACAACCAAAGGTACATATTGTAATTTTTTTTTTTTTAATATTACTATGATTTTGCACAGTGCATATGTAAATATTCTGTATATTCTGTCAGGTGACCCTGTGATTTAGGTGTGTCTCTAACGGTTTCATGTCCGATGAAGGGCTACAACCTGAAATGTCACATCATTTGGTGAGCAATGCCATTAAAATTATTGGGAGCATCATTTAGTGTGCAGACTCTTCTCTCTGTGTTTGTTCTTGTGCTTCTGTCTAGTACCTAATATTTTCTTTCTGGATGTGCATGCTTTTTAATTTTTTTGTACTTTTTTGGGGGGGGTCTTTTTAACATATTTTTCAAACTCTAAAAACATCAATATCAGCATCTGCCTAAAATTCCTGTACTGATCAGGCTTTAATGTGCGCTTATTCTGAATTCATCTTACCTCCTCGGGTCGAATACATGATGGGATAAACTCCTACAACGACCATTATTAAGTTGAAAAAATGATGCAAGACCTCTAAAAAAGTGCAAGTGAATGGGCAATTTCTTGTTACTTACCAGCCAACATGTATGCTGGGAATGATTTATTTGTGATAAGCTGAAATGGGCCATGGTGATGTATGAGCCAGGCTCTGATATGCTCAAATTCTTTTTTGCCACGCTTTCAATCAGTGGTTGCTTTACAATCAAAATTCATATTAAGATTTTCAGCAGCATGCTTGTCTGAAATTTCAAGTGTCAAAATAGCCTTTATAACTTTGCCTACATGACATCATCCTTCAAAAGTCGGTCATTGTAATCTCTACATCATTACACTAAGTCCAAGAGGTTTCTCTTAAATACTGCATCCAATACATCATTATATCCAGGTGGAGCATTAATAAATAGGGCTGGTAAATTCTCTGCGGGGGGGGGTGTCGTCATTAGACTCGTGGCACTCTACATATCAGCGTGTGTACAGGTGTTGAGAGGTATTACTGCATATGTGAAGATATATAAAGGCTTTTGTGTCTGCAGGAAGTCTGATAAAATTGACTTGAGTCAGTTGAGGTTTAATACTACAGGAATCAAAGTAAAAAACAAATCTCTGGGTGCAGAGCTTACCAGACCTCTGAAGCCTGGTTTACATTCCTACTTGAGTCGGACAGTTGAAGATTCGTTAGCAGCTATTAGCATAACACACCCAAATCTCTGGCTGAACTGTCAGCGGTTTATTTTCATGGTGCCTACTGCAGGTGACAGGCTTTGACAGAGAACAAGAATGTGAAGTAAAATAAATGCTTTATTTGGTTCTGCTGCATCGATTTGGATCCTTTTTTTATATTGTCCATAGTGAGTATTACGTTGTTATGGGGTTGCAATG
>JAPXVT010000001.1:21304861-21315443 GCA_029823135.1 Acanthurus reversus | reverse complement strand
AAACAGGCAGTGATGAGACGTCATATCAACATTTCCCCCCCACAGTTTTATAGATATTAGATTTGGGCTCTTCACATGTGGTCGCCAAAGTTTTAATTATTTTATCCATGCCAAAGAATGCAATGAGGTGGCATAATTGTACTAAAACAGCAAGAGTAATAACTTGTTCTTAATGCACATGCTTTTATTGATTTTATAATTGAATGTGTTCGGAGATGCTGCGCATAGTATGTCTATGTCTGTGTTTTGATGTAGTTACTACTTTATTTCTAAGATTACATAAAGAGCAATTACAGGATGATGGCCATGGGAGCTTTACATGCAAGCAGGAGGGGGGGCAGAGTATTTCTCGCTTCAGACACTCCAAAATATCCACAGACGGTAAATCCACAGGAAAGTGTAGCATGACAGTGATAGAAAGACAAAGAAAATTTCATTACTGGCAGCCAGCGCACAAACATGAAGGCTAATTACTTTATACATTATTTGCACAGTCTGTCAATAGATTATGTATTATGTTTGTCCTTACACAAACAGCATAAAAAATAGAAAGCTAGTGGAGTAAAATATCAGTTATGACAAAACTACAGCAGCACAACATCAGTGAGATTTGCAGACTCATAAACACAGGCCCACTGACAGCACAGTCAGTTATTTTATTACATTATATGACTCCCTTTATTCATATAAGCCTTTCACAGCAAGTGGAATTGCTGAGGTAGAATTCAAAATTACCAAATAACCACAGAAATGTAATTCTGTTACCCACCACAAAAGTACACCAAAGCAACAAGGTTTTCAGTCTTTGTGTCATGTAGTGTAGCTTCTATTTGGAGGATAGAAATGAACAAGAATTGGCTTTTTGCTCTCCTTCCTAACAGTTACAGTAAAGGAGCAATGTATGAGCACATAATTTTGTAATTATATCCAAACAGAAAAACCTAACGAACAATCAGCATGTGCTTCATCACATCTGCTACACTTCATGCACTGCGTTTGCTTGCACATATTTTCTTAAGAGGTTGAAGGGGAATTCATTACAGACATGTAGGCTATGTGAAATTTTATTTTATTAGATTCATGTAATGCAAAGAAAGAAACTCACTTTAAAATACAGATCTGATTTAAAATGCAAGAAAAGGAGCACTTCCTGGACTCAAAATCAGTTTGTTTGAGGTTTTCGAGGATTTATTGAAACTTGAAAAATCAAAAAGACTTCAAGTCACTCTCTTTAAAACGTTAAAATGCCTTTATTTCCTCGGCATGGTCATGTTGGACCTTAAAAACACGCCTCTGGTTTCAGCAAACCAGCCTTCATCAGAGAGTCAAAAGTGACTCTGACGAAGCTTGTTTGCCGAAACAAATCACAGCGTGTTTTTAAGGTCCAACGTGACCGTCCTGTGGAAATAAAAGCATTTTAACGTTTTAAAGAGAGTGCCTCACAGTCTTCTTTATAATTTTTTAAGATCAGACTTAATATTGGAAGAGATCCAATCGAAAAGGACCCAAACTGAGATTAGGAGCTTGTCACTTCTCACAGAGGCCCCTTTGTAGGAGCCCCCTGACCTCTCGGACCCCTGAGCTTAGAAATCTCATATGAGACACAGTCAGAAATAGGCTACACATTTTCTGTGGCAGTCGGAGGATGCGGTGCAGTGAAAGTTCAGGTCCTCACTTCAACTGGAAGGTTCATTAGAGCTCACCTGTGAAAAAATGCGCCTCTTTCACACCAGAGGGGGGGGTCTATAGGCCTGGTACTCAGTCTGCAGGCTAACTGTCAAACTGATGCCCCCTCTGAACAGCTAAATATATTAACATAAGCCAACTGGAAAAAAGGAGACATTCAAAGCTAAAAGGTTCTAAATATTTCATGTACGTTTTAAGAGATTCAGTGCAGAACAAGCGTTTTCACTCCTTTTCTGAACAATGCACACACAGCAGCAGTGAGTCTCGCAGGTGTTCGGTTTCCTCACCAGCTCCACGCTGATGGCGGTATTTACTCCCCCCGCCTTCTGGAAAGCCCAGGGGAAGTTGAGCAGTCCGGCCCCCAGCGCAGACTTCAGCATGATGAAGACCGCGCCGAACGAGCCGAGCCGCGGCGGGTCAGCGTGAGAGGCGGACCGGGCCAGCAGGCTGATGCTCTCCCGGGCCAACTCCTCCATGATCCACGAACCTGCTCCGCTCTCACAACACCGGCAGGAGGAGCTTCAGCGGACACTTTTCCAAACAGAGTTTTCCAGTTCAACTTAGCTTTTCCACAGCAGTCCAGATGTGTGCCTCGTTCTCCAGAGCTTCTTTTGGTTTAAAAGTGGTGAGTAGAAAACCATCCACATATATAACCCACAGCCACGCAATCCACTCACGTGGTCTGACGGGACATTTTGACTATTAAACATTTCACTCTGAGGTGACACATTTGTCACTAAAGTGAGTATGTTTGCTTGTGTTCTCCCCTCCTTCTCTCTGTCTCTTTTTAGGTTCATCTCTGATGTTTAGCCTATAACAGCTCTGCTAAAGACAAGATGATAAACAAAGAGGAGGATCCCCTAATTAAACTATGATTGTACAATATAAAGACAACCTTTACAATTTGGTCCAAAAATGTATCTTTCTCTATGTAATTAAAACACATTAGTTCAACATTAATTAAAATATAAAAAGAACATTTAAAAAGTGGGGCCTAAGTGCTGTGGGTCGGTGATGGGAGAGTCTGTGTTTAAAGCTGCATAAACTACAACTAAAATACAGCTGCATATATTAAAATTGTGAAATAATCATAAATGGGCCCAGTGTCAGCCAATTTAGTTAATAAGTTAATAATTTAATTAATTTAAAAAGAGTTTCAAAGAAATATGAGTAATGGGTCTTAGCGTTTATTAATAATTTATTGATACTTGAGATTTATATATTATTTTTATCATTTCTTAGACAAAACAAGCTCATCATCCCTGTTATATAAAATCAAGGTAAAAATGTCAAAAACAAACATTTCAAAAGACTGATTAGAACATAAAGAAGGACCCAGCATATGTCAGTTTGTTTTGTGGCTTAGTGCTCCATATTTATTTATTTATTTATTTATCTTAATATTTGATGTGTATTTCATAAAATAATATGTGTACAGATCAGCTTACAGGGTCCAACCTTTGTTTAAATTATAATATTATATATAAGTCCTTGTTCTGTGTATTAGATAATACTGTCCATTACACATGGTATTCATAATCCCAGCCACGTTTTATGCTACACACCATCTGTTATAGAGCATCGCTCAGAATCCATTGAATGTAGTTCTGCATCTCACCGACGTTCAGTTGGCAGGAGGAAAACAAATTTTTGCTGTATCAGAAACATTTCAACAGCTGGGCGCAGAATGTGAAGGCTTTAGGGAACCTTAAAAAGATTTAATGGTGATGCTTCAGATTTTCTCAATGCAGGACAAAGAGAGATTAGAGGGAGCGGGCTCACCAAGGTGCTCCAGGGTTTAAAGACTTACGTGTTTATCCTCAGGCGTGCCGTGCTAGCTCATATACTATAAGGTAAGCAAGGACTTATTGGTATTCAATGAGGTTACACATGTAAACCTTTCGAGTAATATCAGGATAATGCTGTTCTTTGCATTTTATTACAAAAGGATGTTTATAGTGACAAACCATCTAAAAAAAGATATAGAATCAGTGTGTAGGATTTACTGGCATCTAGTGGTGACACTGCGTACTGCAGCTAACTGAACATCTCTGCTAATTCTCCTCTTCCAAACATGAAAGACAAACTACAGTGTCACTAAAACTTCCTTTGTAGATAAATATTTAAACCTTGCAAACTGGAATTCAACAAAAGCAAGAAAATGTTTTTAATCAAATTTAGAATTTTTCTTTTTTGGCAAAACAAATTCATCATGAAGAAAATCCAACATCATTGTAGCTAATTTCCTTTATTTATTTGTTTTTGCTGGACAGTCAGACTGAAATATTGTTTATTAGGAGACTGGACTGCGAGCTAAGACTTATGTACTTGTTTTAATCACTTTATTTCTAATTATCTCTGAAAAAGTTGAAAACATTGATTATAAAGTTCGGAGCAATTTTTTTTAAAGTCCCAGCTTTTTGTGAAATTGCTTACAACTGAAGTTTACAGACAGTCCAACACAGACACAGTGTCTTAAGATTGTTACTCCAACTACAGAACCGTTGAATATTTGTCCATGTTTCAAGTGTTGAAATCAAGCCTGGTTAATGTAATCACACTGAGACTCAGTCAGATTTGAATTCCCTCTGTCTGTGGTAATCTGCCATGTTTTGTGTAGACTGTCCATGGTATTGATTATCAGTCATAATGATTAAACCCTGGTTATAATCTGTCTTTTAAACATGTAGACGGTCAACAAAGAGGAGACAATGTCAGAGAGGTTTTGCTGTATGATTTCAGATCAAAACTGTAGACAGGTACGGGTACAGTCATGTGAAAACTGCAGCTGGAATGAAGTGTAGGAGCCAAAAGCTGGAGAATGTGTGACACAGCATTATTCAAATCAGCCATTAAACCTGTGAACTTTGGCTGAAAGCCGTAACCTGACATTTAATCAGTGTAACGCATGAATCTTTAAATAAAAAGCATGGCAATAAATTCAGCACGCCCCAGCAATGAAGTTATCACCTCTGACTTTGAGTTGTCATACCTGCACGCATCACCATCAAGTCGTACTTTGTGACAACGCTGACATGGCAACCCGCCGCCCAACCAGTCAGCATCCACCGCTTACGGGATTTATCCTCCATGCTCCAAGGACACTAAGACTGTTTTCAAGGATTTCAAGGTGCAACTTACTACAAAGACACATGAGATTAATCTACTCATGGCTCTGCTGTTATGAAACAGCTTAAGATCACACACACACGCACAAAAGCCTGTGAGTCAAGAAACATAATAGCTGCAATTTGGGGAGAATAACTGTGCATTATGTGTGTCAGCAAACCTTTAATTTAGTTTTTTTGTAGGGTAAAAAATCAGAGTGAAACAAGGAGGCATGCAAAAACAAAAAATTCAAATAATGCAAACCATAAAATATTACAGTAAATACATTAATAAAGTGAAACCAGTGAAAACAATGCAGTGCATGATTGCATTAAGGGGTCTTCTCAGTGTCAAAGAGAAATCAAACAAATAACGTCACAGCAATAATATTTTAAGGATGGAATTTGGGCGACTTCCCACTCCCTCATTCCTCTACCGACCGATGCACGTATTTTAAACTTTGTAATTATGTGTTGTTTTAGTTTGTCCTGTGTGTTTTATTGAGATATGTTCTTTGCTATGTGTCCCTTTTACCTGCCCCACATGGGATGCATAAGGTGAATGAGGTTAAACATTACCGCAAGCAGCAGTTCAGAATAGAAAAGGCAGCTTATGACTGCTTAAAAAGGAACTAGACAACAAGAGCGCACATGAAATAAGACGGTTTCATTGCTTCTGCATAGAAATCTATTACTCTGACTTTAAACCAGTCAGACAGGGTCATGAATTAAACTTCCCAGATACACTGTTTTGCATCGTGTAATAACATTCACCTCTGGATCATCATGATTGGATCACAAGCAGATCTGAACACCTGGCATTGAAATGTCTCTTAAAATCTCATTTGCTCTAAAAGTCATGCTGAAACAGTGCTTAAAAAATAAAGTATTTAGCATAAATATTATCTTATAACTGAGTTTTTATTCCCCTTTGAGCAAAATGGAGGGTCTCATCCTCTGTCCTCACATAACTGTCAGTCACTCCAGGCGTTAATAGTATTACCATCCATGCTCTAATAGGACTTGTTGTGAATTTAATTACAATTAGTTCAACACTTGCATGTATACAGTCATATTTATATTTGTTTACTGCCTAAATAGATGCACTGTCTTGTCCATGTGAGAAACATCAAATGTTTCGCTTTGATCCAGGTACTGAAATGCTGTTTTAGGACCGATATGTAATCATGATGAGCCTGACTTGTGACGAGTGTTTACCCTTGTGTGTTGGACTCTGATCTTCAGCTGTTGTCACTGATAAAAGACACTGACAGTTTAACTAACTCTTGAGCAGAAGTACTAAGGTGCTGCATACAGGGAACAACAGTGTGATGAGGGTGGGGCTTTGTTTGTGTGTTTGCCCCTTCAGTGTTTCCTGGTTGGTCTGGTCAGAGGTGGGAGGGCTCTGGGGTGCAGGCACAGTGCTGGCTGGGAGGGTGGTGCGGCTGGCACACATGTCGTATAGATTTCCAGAAAACTGCGTCTTCCTGGACTCTTGTCGTAGAGACTCCCAGACAGCTGCAGCATCTCCAGGACAGCCGTCCAGAGCTGAGTTGGCACAAACATGGAATGCATTCCAGGACCTGCAGGAGACCAGGATATCAGAGTATAAATGCACAAAATATCATTTCTGCTGTTAGATGCCTCTCTATCAAAACAATGAGTGTGAGATCATGGATTTTTTTTTTTTTTTTATTGTTAAACAACCATCATTGCAGATAAGAAACTATCTGACTGTCTCAAGCAGAAATGTTTACAGACAAGTTAATGTATTAAAGTTTATGAAATTCATGTTTCATCGCGTTTGCCGACTTCCTTTCTCACTCTCTGACTGATTTTACCCCAAAAGTTAGTGACAGGCAACTGTCGCTAACTTCTGAGGTAACAAAAAGCAGCCTTTCCTTAAAAAAAATCACAGATTTCTTTGGTTTGAACGTAAGAACACAAGTCAACAAGGTATAAATAAAGATCTTGATGTTTTCAGACATTTTAGCGTGGAACTGTAATGTATTGTACGTTTAAGTGTTGAAATGAAATGGCTGCAGTGCACCTTCCAACAGTTAACTACAATAATACAGTCAATAGATTTCAAACAGTTAACACCAGCAGACGTTGGAGAGAGAGACCCAGTTCCAAATTTCCACAGTCATTGACTCTGAGGTGCATTTTGACCATCTTTTGTAGGTCCCTATTTCTTTAGACTTTGCTTGAGGGATACCATATACCCAGAGTTCATAGTGTTGTTGGGTTAAATATTTCTGGGGGAATCAGAAAAGCATTTTAAAAAATAGTAAACAAACATTAAGAACTAGAAAAAAGAAATTTACGTGGTGGTTTATGGAGTTGCTTTGACAGAAACAAATAAATTGATAATTCAAATCAGTCAGTCTATCCCTTCAGTGGCTCGGCCACTGATACCTAACATGTAAAATAAAAAAATCCCAAACTCACGACGTAATGTGGCATGTCACAAAATACTGTTCTAGTAACATTTATACTGTTATCAGGGCCTGCAGCCTCTGAGCAGGTGACATCAGCTCAGTCTGTGAAGGTTCAGGGCTTAAAGCCTCAGGGGAGATTTTGGGATTTGGTCTTATTAACACTCCTATATCATGTTTTTGCTGACCTCTAGTGGTTTAAGCCCTTCGTGGTACCGCAGTGACCTACAGATGCACAGCAGGACCCTGTGACATCACAGCTGGGTGTGAATACAGGTGCAACAAAGCCGAATTCTGACAGCAGGCAACAGAAGCAGCAGTGAAACATTGTTTTCAGCCTGATGTTAAATCACTCTTTAAAGGTTTGATTATTAACTTTTTTCAGTCCTCATTCATTCAAGTTTATTCAGGAAGTTTTTAGAATACTTCCCCCAGAGTTTCATTCAGGGGCAGATAAAATGCAGCAGCTGCTTTTGCAGAAATTAAAGAGAAGAGCATTTCTTATAGTACCGTGTTTTTTTTTTAAGGGATGAGAAGATTTTCTGTCACTAGCTAATGAGACCAAAACAATCTAAGCCACAACAATAAGGTTGTCGGCCATAAACCCAGAATTATAAGGTAATTTGCTAATGTCAGCTTGCAAACACATTCTCCATGGAAATGCTAACATGTGTACTATGTGCTAACATGCTAACATTTGCTAATTAACGTAAAATAGCTGGGGTTGATGAAAATGTCCTTTCTTTTGCAGGTCATTAGTCATAAATAATTCAACACAACTGGCCAAATATGTTTTAAGACATTTCGAAAAGCCAAGTCTACTAAAAGCCAAAATTGTCAACTTTATGGAGACCTTGTAGGAAAAGTCATGGGACCACCTTTAACATGAATGTCATGGAAATCCATCCTGACATATCTATCAATAGAGCAGCTAACTGGTCTAATATGAACAGGTTTGAGAATCATCACTTGACCAGTTTGAGACAAGTTGTATCAGGACCGACCGCATTATTGCCATGGCAATGGGCAAACACTGACCTGCAGATTGCATCAATATCCTGTGTGTTCTGATCTTTTTGTGTTTCCACCAAACTGTCTCCAAGTGTGAGTAAACACTGAGCAAAACTCTTGTAGATGGAGCCACATGAAACAGGAAGTGCAGCTCCAAAACAAAGCGGAACCAAGCCTGGAAAAGACAAGAGAAGAGTATATCTAAAAACTATTTTGAGAACTTTTTCAAGACTGATATAACTGAATGAATGTCAATCGCGACATTTCGGATGAGAGACAAATCAAATCACCGGAATCCTTGGGTTTTGGATTTCATCATGTGAAACACAATGTTTATAGAGATGTGATCCAGCCGGTGCTTAGATGGATCAAACAAATACAGAAATATGTTGTATTCCATTCATCTGGAGGGATTATACATCCTCAAAGCCAAATTCAGTGAAGGATTGAAAAACCACGCATGAGCTGTTTGGGTGCATTGATCGGTTCAGCACATAACACATCCCTCATATGTAACAAGAGCGGCTGGATCATTAACTGATGCAAGGTCTGACTGGAATATTTCAACACCTATTTGAGGAAAATAAAGAACTTCTGGTGAGAAGAAATCTGTTCATTAACCTGCTCAGCTCATGAGTGAATGGAGGCAGATCTCTTCCTGTGCAGGGGGAACCATACATACAGAAAACATCTCTGAACAAAGCCAGTCATCGGCAGCCTCGTGTCAGCTGGTCCAGGGTCAGAAGTGCACAACGCAAACTTAAATCATATGTGACCTCACTACCAAAACCATTCATATTAGTGTGCAGCTATGTCAACCTCCTGCGGCAAAAGCTTTCCACAAGATTTGGAATCCTAGCTGAAAAGATTTGCTTCCATTCAGCTACAAGTGCATTCATGAGATCAACACTGACAGGGGGGATCAGGTCTTTTCAGTTCATCCTACGGGTGTTGGATGGAGTTGAGGTCAGGTCAACTGCTCCTTGACAAACTCAGAAAAACGTTTCTTTATGAATCTCAAGCCTTCCCCAAGTTATTGTCAGTAGTCAGATGGTAGTTTTCAATGATCCAGATGAAAATCTGCTGAATTCAGCCACGTTTTTCCCTTGTAGTGTGATCCAAAATATCGATTTAAGACAATAATAAATCTATTTTTTAGCAAAGATAAGCACACTCAGTGAATATAAACAACCTCAAATCACCTCAAGCATCCTGAAATGAAGATTTAGTGGATTTTAGAAGAATCTTTGAATTTGAGATTTAATTTCATCACCAACAGTTCAAAACAAAGTGTGGTCATTTGTTGGGAAAAACCAAACAGCATGAAATGCAGGATAAATTACCACTAAAACTCAAGGTTGCAATGACAACTACAGCGCATGAAGAAACACATAATTCAATCACCTGAACGTCAAATATCTTTTGAGAACATTCAAAGACCACAAAGGTGAAAACATGACACTCAAATATTTATTCAACAACAACCCCATTTTTTAAAATCTGTTAAAAATCTGAGGAGGTGTTGCTCTGCAGGCGCAGCTTCCCTGTTGGGCTGTTATGAATACATATTGTTGTTGATGTTTTGTCAAGACAGCAGATTTTTAGTTTTAAAAACTGCCATGTAAGCTTTTCATTTTCAACATGTGTTGTTTTTCCTGTGCAGCTTAAAATTACTGGTAAATCCAAACAGAAAACACCAACATAAATAGAGGGATTCACACCCAAATACATGATGTTGTACACTAAAGGCATGCATGCACACACATGCACACACACACACACACACACACACACACACAAACGCACAGAGGAGGAGAGAGCGACAATCAGAACATGAGAGGACAGTGAGAATTTCATTAAGGTAAGTGCATTTGTAAAACCCTCATCTCCTCAGTTTCAGAACCAGCTAAATTGATTCTCTTTAATCAGGCATCTTAACTACTTTGTGCTTTTTTTTGACAGACCTGCTTAAATTTAACCTGAGTTTCACCTCAGTCCACTTTGTGGCATGAATGGACACACCAGAAAAACTGCAGAACTGTAAGTGTGCACAAAATGGGAAGGCGAGAGTAAACTCTGAGAAGCACTTACAAACTTTTACCGGGAGACTTAAACACACAACTCATCACAAACTCGGACAATAATTAAAAAACATTCTTACTGAGACAGAGAGCGATGGGCAGCAGCATCGTCGCCATGCCTGGCTGGGACTTCATCATGTGTCCCCCCTCTGAACCAGAGGCTCTAATGTGAAGCTTCCACTCACTGAAAATCCAAGAAGTAGGAAGTTGATGCTTTAAAATGAGATGTGTCCTGACATCCGATGGGAATTCGTCAGAT
>JAPXVT010000001.1:21196849-21211550 GCA_029823135.1 Acanthurus reversus | reverse complement strand
TTGAATTATGTATTTCCCTATGGAAACATCAAAATTGTATATGCCTTACAAATGCAGTAAATAGTTGTATAACAAATATAACATATAATAACTGACCTATCTCCGTGACATCAATAAAAGTCCATGGGCAGCAGAAAATACTAGTGACTGTGCCTTGAGTAAATTTTTTTTAAAGATCATTATGTATAATGTGTTTGCACATCAAAAAAACAGAAAGACAGAGAGTGAATTCAATATTCCATTTAATAGTCATAACTATGTCTCTTATCCATCTATTGTAAACATGGTGTATTTTACCACAATAATTGTCTTATGGTACATAATCATACGTGCAATGCAAAAAAATTCAAACATAAGTTAGAAAAGAACAAAAGACACTGCTGGATTTGTTGATTACATCACACCAAGGGGATCTCAGTTCTTTGGTCCAGTGGCCCACCCGTTGTGGTGTGCTGCTGTAATGTGGTGGTCCCTGTAGGAAGTGCCATGGATCGTCTCCCCCCAACCCCTTTACCCTTTACTGTGGCCTCTCCTGCCCCTGTCACAGTAGTTGGTCCCGTATTTAGCAATTCTCTGTATTTTTTAATTACTTCTCACCCGCTGACTTGGTTTCTTCTTGTTTTTGACCCTCCATCACCCTCCTTGATGCTGCTTCAGCCGTTCCCACTTCTGTTTTGACTGCGTCATCTTCAGGTTTCACGCTTTCCTCCTGTACTTTCGTTGTCACTTCGGTTTTGATGGGAGCTTGTTTATCCTTTTCATTCGCACCTTCCTTCCCCCCATCCACAACCGTCTTGCACTCATCCGTCTCAGGTTGCTTGCTCTTTTGAACCATCTCAAGCTCCTCATATGCTGTTAAGAGAGAGAAATCAAAATAAACACAAACAGGAAAGCATGAAAACCTACTTCAATAAATACATACCAAACTTTAAACTTACTTGTGTCCTTCTCTGCGGGCTTTACACTAGATGTTTCTTCAGGAGCTGTCTGTGAGTCATCATCCTGGCCTTTACTATCAGAGGGTGCTGCACTGGTCAAATGTTGAGAAGTAGTACTTGAGTTGTCAGTAGTGGGGAGGCCAGAGACAGTTGGTGAGAGGGTAGTGCTGACATTATTAGTGTCTGGTGGGTCCGAATTAGTCGGGAGTTCGGAGCTAATTGCAGCTCCGGTTGCTGAACTGGTGGTGGAGGTTGTATCTGCACGGTTTAAGCTAGTGGTGGTGGTGGTGGTGGTGTCTGTAGGGTTTGTTTCACTGGAAGAAGTGGAGGGAGCAGAGATGTCGGCAGAGCTAGGGGTGGCTGGGTGAGTCACGGTGGAAGTAGTGATAGAGTCCATGCAGTGGGTGGATGTTGGGTTTGTGGTGGCGGTGCTGGAAGAGGTGGAAGTGGTGGGAGGAGAGGCAGAAGAGACGAGGGAGGAGGAGGAGGTGATGGGGGCATCGACAGTAATGGTATCACTTGAGTTAGCGAGTGGAGATGTTGTTTTAGTGACGGCTAAAACAGAGCTAGGGGAGGTGACTGCAGTGGAATCTTCACTAACGTCAGTGACTGAACTGATGGTGGCGGACATATCTGATGTGCTGATGGAGGGTGAAGAAGCTGCATCACCCGCAGCAGGAGCTCCATCAACTGACAGAATACCGTTTGACTCTGGGAGAGTTGACTTAGTTGACAGATTTGTTGGCGTTACAGAAACTGAGCTTTCATTGCCAGGAGCAGCAGTAGTTTCCAAGGTGGTAATGGAAGTTGTTGTTATTGTTGAGCTGGAAGTGACAGAGATGCATGGAGTGATGGAATCAGAGGAAGTGGGAGTAACTGAGACAGTGATGGGGGGCTCTGTGGGTGTGGTGGTACTTGGAAGGGTCGTTGGAGGGGTTTGGGTGGGAGGTTCAGTGGTAGCATTAGCTTCAGGGATAGAGGGTTTGCTGTCGAGCTCTGTAACATTCGTGGGTGTTGTGGCTGCTGCAGTAGGGTCAACAGAGTCAGTGCATATATCTGTGACAGAGGGCGGTACAGTACTTGAAGATGAAATCATAACATCAGTTGAGTCAGCGACTGAGTTGGAGATTGTCGGTACAGGAGGAGTGGCGGTAGCAGTGAGGGCAGGGGGAGCAGCGGTAGGTGGAGGTGCAGTTGGGCTCAATTTCGTGGGCGTGCTTGTCTCCCCTTCCTGTATTTGGGCTAGCTCGTTCTCGGGCGTGTTGCGGCCAGATGTTGTGGGGGGCGGACCTGGCTTGAGAACTGGCTTTGGAAGCAAAGCGGGTTTCCCAGCTGACTCATGTGCTGACACACTTGGACGAATCTGATGCCTTGTATCTAAAGAAAAACAATGGATGTGCAAATTATTGAGCTTATCAAACATACGAGTACGGGAATTTGTGTTTGGGTGTGTGTGTTTTACCAGATGACGCAGACATCGTTCGAGGTTTTGTGAAAGTAGGTGGTGGCTCAGGTTTACTGTCAATGATAGTACCTGAGGCACAAAGATCATTTACATCTTATTTTACCAGAGGAATTAATTCACTATTATAGGCCTATAATGGATGGGGAACAGTCTTATCAGCCCTAAGAGATACTAAATCATTTTAATTAAGAACTGCACCATGTCAAAAAGTCTTTCCTTTTGATACAAATCCCTCAACTTCAGAGATTAATTTTGCTTCATTAACACTAAGCTGAAGTAGAGAGAAGTTTGATCATATTTAAATGTCAAATAGATAAAGAGACATACCTTCAGATTCTGCTTTTTTCATTTCTCCCTCCTGATTCTACAAGAATAAAAGAGGCATTTAAACACTTCTATAGACTTCTACAGAATACATATCTAAATTCAGACATTTACATTCACACACCTGTGTCTCTCCAGGTTGGGTTTTAGAAACTCCAATACGTTGCAGCATGAGATGGAGTTTCTGCTCAAAGCTATGTTGGCCTTCAAATTGTTTCTGAAATCAGCAAGAGTGATGAGTGATTTCAAAAAACAAATTTACTGATCTAAATGTAGATATGACTTAAAACTCACTCACCTTTGCAGTGTTTCTGGCATTAGTAGTCCCTGCTGCTGCTGATCCAGACAGCAAAATGAGAGACTGGGACTTCCCCTCTCTGAGGGCTCGGCGGGGAGGCGCCGCGTCACCCCTCAGCGGTGGAGCACCAGAAACAGGTGTCTCCTGAACAGCTGCTTCTCCAGTAACGGTGCTGGGATGTTCTTTCGCTTTCTCCTTTTCATTTTCCTTGTCGTGTTCCTTTGTTTTGTCCTTATCTTTTTCTTTCTCAGCTCTGGCGACCTCCCTGAGCGGGCGGATGAAATCAGCAATGGAGGCCTTTTTAGGACGCCCCTCTTGACTTGTTTCTGACTTCAGACCTCGTCTCTTTTTGAGTGTAAAGAAATCACCAAGCTTCCTCCTGAGTGTTTTCGTCTGGGGTGGACATGGGACAGAGCTGGCGGGAGCCACTTCATGCACTGTGACAGATTCGTCATCTTGCTTTTTCCTAGGCAGAGGATGCATTTGGTTCTATGGTACATGTTTACTAAAAAAGAATTGTTAGGATCTAGATCAGCTAAACATCAATGAACTATGAAGAGGCTAACGTTGCAGCCGATAATACTCACAGTGTATCAGCAGGAAGAACTCTCTTGGTAAAGAACTCTTCAACTCCTTCATCCACCCTCCCCATGAACTCAAGGACTTCATTGTCACTCTCAAGTATCGTCTCCTAATTACCACACACATATAAAGGAAACACAGTTTTACTCCAAAGATCAAACACACTGAGCAGCTTGGAGCATTTGAAACTTTACATTACATAACCCTCACCTCTGAAAAACCCACACACTGGCACTAGTGTTTCTTCTGCCTCTATAGATGTATTTTGGTTTGAATCTCTCATCCAGCCATGCTACAAACCAGCCTCCTGGGAGTCAGTTGCTCAGTAACGTACAATGGGGGGGCGTCACTGGATTTTTACATGCAGAATGGAAGCAGGATAACTCATTTTGCCAATGTGGGTAATTCAATATCCAAATTGCAGTGATACAGTGTTGCATCATCCTGATCATATTAACAGCTGTACCCACAAGTAGCAATAAAAGCCAGGAGGTTGACTGCAGAACACAAATTTAGCAGAAGTCACCGTTACATGATATCCTGTCAGGGGAATTGCTTGAATTTTGTCTCCCTGGCCATTGGCTCCAAGGGAGTGACTATATGTCTACAGCCTAATAGCTCTGTGACAACATTATCAGCTCACTGGAAAATGCAGATGATCACACACACACTCTTTTGATACAACCCTACGAAGAAAAAACATAAAAAGAAAAAAAAATGCCACTAGCTCTTTTAAAAGACAGAGCACGAGAAGACATTCAGTCAAATACCAAGTGTGGGCTCTTCAAACAGCAAGTGACCGGTACAATGGGACTGCCTTTTTCAAGCAGGGACCAGGCATCTTTTACAGCACTCCCCCTCCGTCCTTCCCTTCCCCCTGCCTCTCCCCTCTGTACCCTATTACATCTCCCCTCTCTCCCTCTCTTCCATTTTCTCTCCTCACACACACCACCTTTCCCTCACACTCCATTTTTCCAAAAACCCTCCATGATCCTCCTTCACAGTACCTGTGGTCTGCTGGGACGGTAGTTCAGTTTTTGTCGGTGGGGTCTCGGTCTGCTCTGGGTGTAGTGCCTGAGCGCTGGTCCGCCCAATGGCAGCTCCATTGGGGAGACACGGCACGCTGTTGCCGTGGAGCTCTGTTGCCGTGGCTCTGTTGCTGAGGCACCGTTGCTAAGAGCACGAGCACCAGCAGTATGTAATGCCTCCACTGAGGTGGGAGGGGCCAGGCTGGCTAGACTGACACATTTGACAACAGAGCCTCGCCTTTCTCTGCCCCCTCCCCACCGAGAGGAGGAAAACCACCAGAAAAAGATGGTGATAAAATAAGAAGAGGCAGAGAGAGAGAGGGGAATAAAAGTGGCCATGCTCACATTTGTTTCATCCTTGCATCCTAGCCTATGACAAGGGCATGGATTTGAACATGCTGCGATGAAGTAACTGAAATGGACAAAATGTTCTATTGGTTATGTAACAAATTAATAATTTATTTTATATGCGGAAAAGATGCTCTGAAATGTTGTAAGTGACAGGCTAACCTTGCAGATTCCTTATTATTAAAAAAAAAGTCTACAATGACACACACCAGCACATTTCCAATCAAGATGTCCCCTGCGGGATGTGAACTGTCCTAAAGAGTCTTGAGAGGGCTGTTAGAGACTTTGATAAGGAGCATTAAGACTTGTTCAGACACCATAATTAAGAGTATTACTAGGCCTATATCTCATTTTATTCGAATGTCTTATGGGAAAATACTCAGTACCATGTGGGTGAGTAAAAAAAAAAAAAGAAAATGCTTTTAATCATTCATATTTGATTTATTAGTTTGATTTATGGCCAGACCTCATACAAACTGTTTTATATTTCTAGAGCACATATTTCAGGGACAGTTTTCTCTCTGAGCGGTTAACTCTCACCTCAACGTAACAACACATAGATAACTTATTTTTCCTCTTACGAACCCACGTCGGGTTTTTCACACTGAGTAATATGACATCAACTGTTTTAGTGTCAAAGTGCTGATGTAAGACTACAGTAAATTGTAACACAGAAGCAAAAAAAAAGTTACTCACGTGGGACTGCAACGTTTTTTCATGCTTGAATGTGTCTTTCCTGTTAGTTAGCTAGATTTTGCCCATGCTTGTGAATTTTATCTTGTATTGCTGTGAATTTCTTGATGTTACAGACCAAAAAAAGACTGACTCTAGTTTTAATAAGTGATGAGAAATTTCAGCTAATAAACTGCTCAGCTAAAGAAACACACCTTGTGTAGATCTCAATGGGGGCAGATGCATGAGAATGATGCACAACATAGGTGCACCTGAACCAAGGACATTAGTTTTTGTACTCATTTTTGTCTGATTCCCATTCCTACAGGATTTCATACAGTATAGAATTTTTCTGAAATATGAAAGTGCCCTTATCTAAGACTAGCAAACCATATAACTGCTCTACTGAGCTAGGGCTAGAAAGCAGTTATATGATAAGAGAGTGGTACAGTCACTGCCCTAGCAATTTAATCTGGTCATGGTGGTGATATCATAATTTTGAAAAGTCGGTTTATGAGTTTTATTTCTTTTTAAATAATGGTTGGAAAACCCACTATCATTCATTTAGGTCATTAGTTAGATATAAAAATGACGCCTTCAGTCTACATTGTGACAAACAACTATATCTGAAAACCCTTGAGAATGATGTACAATCATGACTGTGTGAGGCCATTTGTTGAGGCCCGCCCTCCACCTCCAACAAAGTCTGCTGCCCTCTTGCGACTGCTTTATTGAATTGCTTTACTTCACAAAAAAACATTTGGTAACATCTTTTTAACAATGACTGGATACTCATGGTGTTGTAGAAGTCACTCTCGAGCAAAAGTGATCCGCACTCCTCATCAGAAAACTAATGAATAATATCAGTTCTATCTTATTCCACCTCGTCGTGTTGTTGGACGCCACGCCCACGCTTGGATTCAAATCTGGCGCCCATCACCCACATCCACCGCTCGGCCACGCCCCTTTACTCCCTCGGGCACTGTGTTTGCGCAGCCGCGTAGGGCTCTCGTGGGCCGCCATTTTGTGTTAGGCCCACTCTTCCAAAGCGGGAGAAAATTATTAGTCCGGCGCTCAGCACGTACGGACGGTCACAGCGGGATTGAAGAGAGCGACCACATACGCCAAACATCCAAGTGAATATATCGGCGAAAAGAAGCAACCGAGAGTAAGTGAAGCTGTTACTTTGCCTCCAAACACGGAAACGTTTTTGTAGGAGCCGTCGTCGGCCTCTAGGTGTCACGGTAGGGCTTACCGGCCAGGCGGCTGGCGGGGGGTGTTTGTCTCCCTCTATCGTTGTCCAAAATGCACTAAATCCGTCTATAAACTATAACTCCCGGTCTCAGTTGAGCGTTTTGGTTCTTTTTGGCTCATATTTTGGGGTATTTGAACAGGGATGGTTGTATATATGAGTATTTCGGTTTTAAGTTTGTTCAGGCCTGACGTCCATCTTATCGTGCCCTTTGTTTCCTGTTTTCAGACGCACTCGCGCCTCCGAGTTAACTACCCAAGTAACACGAGTTGATGTTTAAGTAGTTTGCATCCTTTTAACAATGTTACACTTTAACACCGACAGGCTGTGAATTGATATCGAAATTATTACACAAGTAATCGTTCTTGAAACAGGCGAACGAGTGAGTGGGTCATTGATTCATTGAACGATTGATTGATATTTGTAGACATGACAGAGACAACTTATCAGTGTTTTAACAACACAGTTTATCGCAAGAATGCGTTAAATTATTATAGTTGAAATGTTGCCATCAACTGTTACCTCACTTTTGGACAATATTGGTATTGTGCATGGTAACCTAACGCGGGTTACTTATTTGCATTAGATTGTTCCCTAGAGTTTCACTCTAATCTGCAGGGGTGCTAAAGTTACTTGAGTCAAACTCTACCCTGACTTTAGCATACATGCAATAAAGCTCATTTATACAAAACTCCGTGTGTAAGTCGCAGTTTAACATGCTGTCCTTCGTTGTATTCAACTTTACCTGGTGCATTGTGAAACATGGATTAAAGTTTTACTCTGTGTCATATCACTGGAACTAGCTGTTCCTATTTGAACTCATAAGCTCACACATATGTGAACAGGTAAAATTAAAGATTTAACGGTTTATATTGCTCGGACTTTAAGATGTTTTTGGCACTTGGTGTTTAAGAGAATAACACTAACTGTGGGTAATGCAAAAAAATATGTAAATTGATTAGGTTTGTAAATGCAACACGAAAGAAATGCCCCTTTGAGGTCTAATGAAAGATCAGGTCGTCAAAATGACAAAACCAGACTTGCCTCTAGCAGAAATGTTGTGTTTAATTTGTTTAACTCACAGCAAAAAAAACCAAAAAAAGACTCAACGATGACATGTCCCAAGAAACCTCTCATGTTATGATGATGTGAAAATGAATCCCAGTGGAAACTGATCAGTTATGTTTAAGATTTATCCCTAACAGTATGTCTCAGAATGCAATGTTTGTATTGAGTTTTTCAAATGTCAATATTCAGTACTTTTTGAACAAAACACACACAAAAAAAAACCCACCACCATTGCACTGTGGTGGCAGCAGGTGTTTCCACGAAATATATGTCAGGCTCTTAGAAAATGGGGCCAAAAATGTACGGCTTCCTGCCATTAGGGGTACACCAAATGAAAAACATGGCATGTTGGTAAGATTAACGATTAATTGGTTTCCCCCACACTCACTTTTGGACATTCAGGCTCCTGTGACTTTAGCATATCTCAGTTTTGGTCAATGAGCAAAAAAAACATCCCAGGCCAGACACAACACCATCATAAGGCCAACATGTTTACTGCAGCAGTCATGACAAATGCTTAGTGGCAAGTTGAGTCGTTGGTACATGTGTGTCTAATTTTTGTTACAGTTTAAACCCTTTTCCCAGGTTGGTTTAGAAATTATGATAGCAAGTCTAATTGAGTTGAGCAAATAAGTGCAGAGTGACTTTGAAATCATGTATAAAGTAAATGGTAAAAAAATAAACTTAAGATAAGTAAAATATATCTTAAAACTGACTTCACTGGCCTCATTTCATTTTAATTGAACTAATTCTAACGTCTGTACAAATTATGTATTTTTAGCCACACATTGTGGTTTTTAAAACTGTGAATACTTGCTTGCATATGTCATTCTCAGTTTTTCAATAAATGTCTTCTCTTTCAAGGGTGTTAGTTCACCCACCGCCATGGAGGGCGAGGTTGTAACCATTGAAACCGCCCAGGCTGATGGAAAGGTCCTACCAGAAGGTGGAGAGGCCTTGGTACAGGGGACGGCCATTGCTCCACAGGGGGAGGTATCTGGTAACATGGAGATGATGGTGATGGATGCTCTTGATCCAACTCTGTTGCAAATGAAGACAGAGGTGTTGGAGGGCGGAGGCACTGTGACTGTCACTGGTGGGGATGAGGGACAGATCATTACGCTCCAGGTTTGTGTGAAGCAGTTTAAGATCATGTGGGATTGTCAGTGTTTTGAGGTGAAATGTTTTGTGGCATTTGATCGAGTTGAAAATGTTGTTTTCTTCTGTCTAGGTGGTGAACATGGAGGAGCAGGCAGGAGCTGCACTGGGTCTTGGTCAGCTTCAGCTGGTGCAGGTACCTGTCACAACAGCAACTGTAGATGGGCTCCAGGCAACCTATGTTGATGCATCAGCGGCTAACAAGGATGCCGAGCCGGTTATCTGTCACACTCTTCCCTTGCCTGAGGGCTTCCAGGTAAAAAAAAACTAAGCTTGACTGCTGTTTAACAAGTTCATGTATTTTAAGTTATGTCTTCAACTTTGCATATTCTGTGAAGTCCTTTCCTGAAAAGTGTCTGGCTCACAGTTGGATGAAATTGTAACGTTTTCTTGCAGGTGGTAAAAGTTGGTGCCAACGGTGAAGTAGAGACTGTAGAGCAGGAGGAGCTCCAGGCAGCCCATGGGGACCTTCAAGGTCCTATTGGAGAGGAAGAGGAGGAAGAGGCAGCAGAAGTTGAAGCCACTGTGCCTCAGCAGGAAGACCCAGAATGGTCCAAGGACCCAGACTATCAGCCCATCACCACTGTCCGTAAAGGAAAGAAAGGAAAGAAGAGCCGTTTGCGATATGGGGAGGGCGATCGTGACATGGACGTTTCTGTGTACGACTTTGAAGAAGAGCAGCAGGAGGGGCTGCTGTCAGAGGTGAATGCCGAGAAGGTTGTGGGCAACATGAAGCCACCAAAGCCCACCAAGATCAAGAAAAAAGGTTTGACTGTAATTCTTCTTCTTTCTTCTTCATTCTTTAGGGTCTGAACACAATGTGGGGGGGACATTCTGTACTTAAGCTAGGCTTTGTGAGGTTCCTCTTTACAGTCTTAAAATGAACTTCTTTTTTTATCTTCGTGTCCAGGTGTGAAGAAGACTTTCCAGTGTGAGCTGTGTAGCTACACCTGTCCAAGGCGCTCCAACCTGGACCGACACATGAAGAGCCACACAGACGAGAGGCCACATAAATGTCACTTGTGTGGACGAGCCTTTCGAACAGTTACGCTGCTGAGAAACCACCTCAATACTCACACAGGTAATGCAGAAAGTTAACCCATATTTATACTTGTTTGAAAACATTTTGGTGTATTTTGTCATGAGTTGAAGATAAACTGACAAGTGAAGAGTTAAAACCTCTCTTGGAGCTCTCTGGTTTAAGAATTTCCTTGAGTTTTGTACTGTCGAGAGTTGGTTTACTTTTCATCAAACTTAAATTGTTTTTGCTCCATGTAACTTGTAGACAAAGCAGGTATAAAACATTTACACTAACCAACCATTCTGAATGTCTCTAATTCTCACACTGCTCTCGATTTTGTTAGGCACTCGGCCACATAAATGCACAGATTGTGACATGGCATTTGTGACCAGCGGTGAGTTGGTGCGTCATCGTCGCTACAAACACACACATGAGAAGCCCTTCAAGTGCTCCATGTGCGACTATTGCAGTGTGGAGGCAAGTAATCATTTGTTGTTCTGTGTTACATATCTAAACTGTTAAAACCCCAGAAAAAGCTCTTTAATGTTTGTGTCTTTTTTCTTTTTTTCTTTTTCAGGTAAGTAAGCTGAAAAGGCACATCCGCTCTCACACAGGGGAGCGACCCTTTCAGTGCAGTCTGTGCAGCTATGCCAGCAGAGACACTTACAAGCTGAAGAGACACATGAGGACACATTCAGGTATCCCACTACATCATCTACTGGCTCAAAGATATTCTTTACCTCCAGTCTGAGGAAAAGCATTGTCCCTGTGCTAAATCCTCTCCTCATTCCTGCAGGTGAAAAGCCATACGAGTGCTACATCTGCCATGCCCGTTTCACGCAGAGCGGCACCATGAAGATGCATATTCTGCAGAAACACACAGAGAATGTGGCTAAGTTCCACTGCCCACACTGTGATACTGTCATCGCACGCAAGAGTGACCTTGGTTGGTTATGTTTTGCCATTATTTCTATAACTATGTGTCATGAAAATTATTGCATTAGTTAGAATAAGTTCCAGCAAGAAACATTTTTAGTTGATTCTTGGAGCCTGTGATCATGATGTCCATGTAAACTACATTTGTAAGAGAGGTCATTTTACTGTGGTTAATTTAAAAATTCATAATAGAAATACTTTCCAATAGTTGCTGGTCTGAGTCCTTTGAGTATTAGTGTGTTCTGTTTAAATATAGTCAGAAAATAGTCAGAATAGTCAATATATAGCACTATCTGAAAGCCTTGGGAACAGTTTTTGTCATTCTGTACAATAGACTGTTATCATTTACCAAACTGATTGTCACATCCTTCTGTTTCTGTTCCAGGTGTTCACTTGCGGAAGCAGCACTCGTTTATCGAGACAGGAAAGAAATGTCGTTACTGTGATGCTGTGTTTCATGAGCGGTACGCACTCATCCAACACCAGAAGACCCACAAGAATGAGAAACGTTTCAAGTGTGATCAGTGCGACTACTGCTGTAGACAGGTGTGTCAAGTGGAATATAAAGCACGTGTGAAGTTTTATTAAATTTATTTTCATGCTAAAGGACTGTTGTTGTCTCTCCTAGGAACGCCACATGATAATGCACAAGCGCACACACACTGGGGAGAAGCCGTTTGCCTGCAGCCAGTGTGAGAAAACATTCCGGCAGAAGCAGCTTCTTGACATGCACTTCAAGCGCTACCATGATCCCAACTTTGTCCCAACCGCTTTTGTCTGCGGCAAGTGTGGCAAGACCTTCACCCGCAGGGTAGGACTGAGCTCAGTGTTAGCACAATGCACTTTTTTGTTTTGTGACAGTATTCCCCCGATTTGTGATGTTCATGTGTGTGCTCCACAGAACACCATGCTGCGCCATGCAGAGAACTGCACAGGCGAAGTTAATGAAGATGAAAACGGAACTCCCACTCCCAAAAAGGGTCGCCGGGGCAGGAAGAGGAAGATGCAGGCAAGGAGAGATGATGATGACGACGATGATGATGACACAGGTACTGTATATCTGTGCTCCTGTAGCGGCACCACAATTTGACATAAGCACACTTTTAAATCTTGGTTTTTGAAAATATATTTTGTAGAATATACAGTATTGCATTGTAGTTGTGATAGTTACATTGAGTAAGATTGTCTACTACTCCCCCCAAAATTGATTAATATCTGCTTGATGTCCGTATGTCACATATAGAGGCTGACTTGGAAGAGGCAGAGGAGGATGAGGAGCTGTTGAGTGGGATTGAGCTGGAGCAGGCCCCACCAGTCGTCCCTATCCCAGCCCCTGTGGAGCCACCAGTAAAGAGGAAGCGTGGAAGGCCCCCAAAGAGCAAACCAGACAGTAAGTGCCAGACAGATATTTCTGCTGATAAACTGTAAAACAGATCGCACTACATAGCTAAAAACGTTGCCAGTGTTTCCTTCCTTAAATTATTTTAACAGTGTGAAAAGCATATTTACATTTAAAAGTACCAGAATCTGACCTGAAACTCTCTCAACAGCGGCTGCTATCATCCGTGTGGAGGATGAGGCCACCGGAGAGGTGGACGACATAATTGTGAAGAAGGAGGTCGGAGCCGAACATGATGACCAGGAGGACGTCGGCGAGGGGGCCGTGCAGCAGGTGGTGGTCGGTGGAGGGAAGTCAACCATTCAGATGGAGGAGGTGCCCCAGGAAGAGGGGACCGCACAGGAGGCTCAGCTGTCAGAGGCCCCACCTAATGGAGACCTGACACCCGAGATGATCCTCAGCATGATGGACCGGTGATGGGTGTGACACTCTAACCTGTAAACACACATCAAATCTTCATTTTAATTTTTGGAATTTAGGAATACAAACACTTGCATCCTAAACAGAAACAAAAATCACTGTTGTAATTTAAGATTTGCTTTTTACTTATGTATTGATAAAGACTTGGATGAGTGATAAAGATTTTTAATAAGGATTTGCCTACCAAAAAATGCATATTTCAGTACATTGGAGTTTGGGGTGGCCGTAATTGACAGCAGTATCTTTTAGCCTTCTCGCTGGTACATTTGTAGCTCTGTTCTGTGGTAGAAAACAGCTATGCTACATTATATGCATGATTAAATTACTTCTGGTTTCAAATCTGCAACAGAGGAATCATTTTTTTAACACGACTCAAGACTGTGCATGTAATTTTACAAAAGATCCAGATAAGCGTTTTCATCTCTTTTTTTAAAGCCCTTTGTTTTTAACTTTTACTTGTTATATCACTGTGTCATTAGGTTGAAGTTGTAAGTAGAAAGTAGTATAACTATAATGTGGACCTTGCCTTAGTTTTTTGGTTGTTTTTTTTGTTTGTTTTTTTTTTAAGTATCCTCACTGAAGAGGTTCAAATACCTTTCAGTCAGGACAGAAACCTGCTAACATCATGAGAAATGTCATAAAATTGTGGAAACAAAGGGGCAACTGTCAGGGAGATGATACTGCCATTAATCACAGCCACTTCAAGATAGGGAAAATGTAATATTTTGAATATGTTTTATTTTCTGGCTTATTTTTTTGTGGTTAATAATTCCCTTTTTAAGTCTATCTAGTTTTTAAAAGCTTAATAGAATGCTTATGCGCCTGTGCTCCTTTCTTGCTACTGTAACACCCCTAGTCGACACATGTACAAAACATAGTCACTGATAAGTTTAAGGAAAGAACGTTATTTTTGCTCCCTTGTGTAGTCATTCCACTTTGGGTTGATGTTTTACTTTTGTACCATTGGCAATGCAATGCTATGTAGCAGCTTGAATGATATTTTAATAACTGTGTGGCAGAGGAGTCTGGATGTATGACTGCACAACCAATAAAACAATGTAGACATTGAGACTGACGTTTTTGGGTTTCTGCAGCTGCAGTAATCTCGATCCAGAATATTCTAAATCAGAGGGTAACACATGTTGGTACAGCAAAAGAAAAATAACAGAATTTAATTATTCATATCAAAATTGGCTGAGGAAAACCATGAGTGCCAGCACAGAAATGTCAGAGTATTTTCTTGCAAAGATATTTTATTAAACGGACAACTTAATTTGACTATCCACTCATTTGCACCATTATGCTGGATGTGTTAACACTATTTTTATAGCTGTACTCTTTCAGTATGCCCTAGCTTTACTGTTTTTTTTATTTTTTTGTATCAATAATATACTCTGAGCTTGATCTGTGATTTGACTAAATGTGTAAACTTTTAACTTGAGGACTCAGGGGTCATATCCAAAGTGCAAACGTCCCAATTCATCTCCCTGATGCACTTTTTGTATTTGTTACAGGTTGTATCAACTTGATTTAGATCATTCTTAAACACAAAATAAAATGGGGTTCACTTAGTACATAGGATCAAAACTCAGTCTAAGCTTGCAAACAAAAAAATTCTCAGTCATAGCCCTGTTTTGTAGTCACATTTGAGTGTATTATAATCCCCAATTGACTGATACCAACCGGAAACGACAAGATGTTAAACTATTAACCAACTTCTTTGCATGTGAGATGTCACATGGATTTGTATCATGTGAGAGAAGCATGTCGAGGTTAGCGTTAATTAGAAATG